>JADLSH010000289.1:0-321100 GCA_016169945.1 Trachythela sp. YZ-2020
TCATCATCAAATATAGCAATTTCTTGCAAGTAATTTTTCGCTTCTTTTACTTAACATATAATCAATCGTGAGGAAATCAAACATTAAAGGCATTTCAGAAAAGCGACGGATGCAGGTAGTGGGGAACTATCATTTATATACTACAGCAATATTAGAACAATTTCTTATATCATATTCTGCATGTTAATCCTACAACTACTTGATGGGCGATAAACTGAATTACACATCTTTACAGGAGGACACTGTGACACCTGCAATGCATACGTGCATATATCAAAATATATATTGAGCTTTTCAAAACAAGGTTTATAGTTTATACATAAATCCTTTTATTTTAGAAAAGGTGATTTTCAATCAACAAGTTAAATCCCCAACATACATGCACTCGCCATATCAGTATGTATATACAGTTACATCCTCACTGCAAATCAGCCTGAAATGGACTATACTGGCAATATCTTTAGGAAAATTCTAAGTCCTTAAAAATAAAAATACTGTACCAATACTTGTCGATCCTCTGAAAATATAACTTTCCCAACGATGGAGATAACACTTGGTCTTCTCCAACAAGAGCACAGGGGACATTTCCGGACCGTTTTGGAGCACCAAACTTCAGGGTCTTCATGGTCCTTCATGGTCATACAAAGAAATGAAATACATGTATATAAGATACAATTTTAACATACTGACAACACATGTTTACACGCTTATAAGTAACTAACTATAACAATAAAAGCTTAAGGTTAAATTTAACTATCATGCAGAAAAAAACAAAACTAAACAGTTTACAGGTTTGATAAATACATTCATTTGATATTCAATGTTGGTAGGTTTTACCAATTATATTATATCTTCATGATGCCCAGATTATCGTGTTCTTAAAAAGCGTCGGAATTATTAGCAGTTTACTGCATAAGAACTAACCAGGAAAATTGCTTACCATTAAGTCCAAAGGTTTTCCATTTTGCTTTAATGGGTTTAAGTGATAAATGCGAGGCTGTCTATAATTACCTACGGATGCCTGAGAAGTTAATTCCTTCACAATAAAATCAATATAGAAGCAATTTGACGACATAAAACAATTCGTTTTGCTTTACTTCGCCCCAAAAATCGCATGTAAGTTCTGCAAATAAACATTGACATGATATTACTGATTCAATATTTACCCATATGGATCAGCAGTTACTGTCTATACAAACAGACATGTTCGTATAAAATTGCTTACACTCTGTATGGAATAAATTACACAAGGCAACTCTTTTCCCACCCCTGCATTTTCATCGACTAAATAGTTAATCAGTATGTTCAAACAATAAACTTACTTGCCTTTGGGCTTTTTGGCTGGCTCATTCCTTTACTAATCCCATAATATATCAATGTCTCATTTTTCAGCCAATCGTTTGAAGACAATCTTTCTTAAATTCTTTCCCCTATCTCCAACCTCCAATTCCTGCTACAAGACTCTTCTGGCATTTAATCGTGAATGAGCCATTATGTTAATTTAGGTAACATTACCTACGTTATTTCACTCATTGAATAATAATTGAAGGGTTTTGTAGATGGAAAATTATTGAGTGTGAATTATATGCACATTTTATTAGACTCTAACCAGGAACAGGTGCAGAAAAAATGCAACTATAGGTCCTGGCAGGAATCGAACTGCAGCCCTGCGATTCCGGTGCAGCACTCAACCAACTTGAGCTACAGGAGTCCAGTTGCTGAGCTCTAACCA
Organism: Trachythela sp. YZ-2020; assembly: GCA_016169945.1. Taxonomy (NCBI): domain Eukaryota; kingdom Metazoa; phylum Cnidaria; class Anthozoa; order Malacalcyonacea; family Clavulariidae; genus Trachythela; species Trachythela sp. YZ-2020. Next base: position 1,733 of record JADLSH010000289.1, read on the forward strand.
CAAGTTAATATATATATGCTTTGAGGGTACTGCTATGTTGAAGTTGTGGGTAACTATCAAAAGATTTTGTTGGCATCTCACTCGATTGAATAATAATTGAAGAGGTTTTGTAGATGGAAAATTATTGAGTAATAAATTATATACATTTGAAAATAGGTACGCAAATACGTACATGTACGTCTACGTTTAGTGCATGTCAGCCCTATTGATGTCAGCATGTAGTGATGTAGTCACAAGTGAATTAAAGTCAACAAGCCTAAGTTTCATTGTTTGAATCTGCTCTCAGTTAGTATAAACTCACAAAGCTCCCGGTAAAAGTGAAAACATATTGATACTATGAAAATATTAAAATCATGACTCTTTTGCTTACTTTCTGGAAAAGCCTTACCCAGAAACCTTGTTCTTTTAGACACTGATCCAAGAGCATAAATGAAAGATCATCACCTCTGATCGAGTAGTTATTTTGTAGTTATAGCAATAGCCAAGTGAAGAAGGGTATTAATTACGTTTTGTTTCTTTAATTAATAGCTTTGTAGTTTGATTGAGTATTTTGAGTTTGATTAGAGTATTTTAGAGTCTGATTGATTTTGAGTCTGATTAAGTATTTTGAGTTTGATTGAGTATTTTGGGGTTTGAGTATTTGAACAAGTAAATCAGAAGTTTCCTTGTGTTTTTATTTCTGCTTTATTATAATAATCTATGCTGTTTATGGTATCAATTTAAAGGGCCCACAGTAATGGCAAGAAGTTAAATAAATAAATAAAAACAAATAGAAAGGTGTAATTAGCTTATATTGAAATAGCTGAACCATGCAACATAAAATTATCGAAGACCACGCTACATCAGAACAAGAAACTGCAACATATATAAAGCAACTAACTATTTTAAATATTTATTAGTCATGTACTCACATGACTATGGAAACAAACAGATCGGTATCGTTTTATAAGTTGGTTCGTCATCTCGACTACCAGTTGTCGGCAAGCCCTGTGACGTCGCAAAACGTCATAGAAAAGTTAGTCGCCATATAGTCCGAATTTATCGATAACATAGCGCTTAAGACGTAGACGCAAAATGCAATTATAGGTTCCTGGCAGGAATCAGACCTGCGCAGCCCTTGCAATTCCGATGCAGCGCTCCAACCAATGAGCTCAGATTCCAGTTGTTGAGCTCCAACCACAAGTTAATGTATATATACTAGGTTACTGCCATGTTAAGTTGTGGGTAAATATCTAGAATTTTTGTTGGCTCACTCAATCGGGTGTATTTATGAATTACGTATCTCTGTCCCAAAATGTAGTAAACCATGGTGATATACACCTGATAATCTTTCATCTCATCTGATGACTGGTAGAAATCGCCTAGTTGTGGGGTTGATTTGTCTTTTGATCCTGTTTTCTCGCGTAATATATAGCTATTATAGCTGCGGCGGTCCCAACTATATAAAACATAGCAATAGTTACTGTCGATGAGAGTGTTGATGGAAATATTGCATCAATCCTTTTCCTCAAGTTGATCAATACATTTGCTCTAAAATTGCTCAACTTCCCTGTTTACTAGCATACTGGTCAATCAATCACTGAAACAGGAGACGCCATTGGTCGATTCACACACACAGGAAGTTGAGCAATTTTAGAGCAAATGTATTGATCAACTTGAGGAAAAGAATTGATGCAATATTTTATCCAACACTCTTACTGCATCAGTAAATATTGAGAGGTAATCTTCAAATTTTGGATTGTTTTCAGCTTCAATTTTCTCACGCATCTTTCGCTCCCAGCCTCTTTTGAGATCTGCGCCAACCGCTTCCTGCCTCAACTCTGCGTGGATCTTTTCACCAGCATTTTGGACTGTTGTAATCTTAATTTCCTCACTCCTTTATAGTAGTATAGGTTCTATGTCTAGACTAATAGGTAACTCATAAATAACTCAGGTAACTCAGATAACTCTTCTTGATGATGTAGAGTAACCTCAGGCGATGTAGATAACTCATAGGTATGGAGTAACTCCTTGACCTTTCCACATGGGCTCTTAGTCATGTTAATGTTAATAAATCTTTACTGCACAAGTCACAAGAGTAATCTGCTATGTGCCATGTATTCACTTATTTCCCTAGTAATAAGGTCGTAGTCATTACCAACCATAGTTTTTGTAATCTATATGTTTGAAGTGGTCAGGGATCATCCTAAGCAGTGGTCTTTTGGATAGTATTCCAGTGTTTTTTGGTGTTTTAAATTCAATTGCCAGAAGTAATATAGTGTTTACTAATAGCTTTTTTGCCAGCATGGCTTCAGTTTATGGTAGTGCTCGTAATGAGAACCTTGAGTTTATTCCTCTTGTCCTCGGATAGACTAGCTGATATATGATTAAGTGTATTGCGCTCTTTCTGTTTTGGCATTATTATAGAAGATATTTCCATTGGTAAGTCATAGTTTTTTCACTATAGTATATTCATTACCAGTTGCTACATTGATTTGACTCCTACATTGAAGAAACGTGATATTGGATCAAGAGGTATAATCGCACTAAGTTAGCTTTCCACACTAAGGTTGCAAGAACATTTTCGTTTAGTCATCTATTAAAAACATTGGTTAGTCACTTGATACCGTCTGTGATTGCGTATCTACTAAGTCTACTTAAGTTTGCGGTGTGTATAGCTATCTTTGTCACTACATTATTTAACGTAACATACTGAAGCTCAAACTCTAGTTGTTAAAGTCATATTTCACTGTGTCTGGAGTCACTTAGTAAATACTGTCTACCTTGTATGAGTAAGTAGTACTTCACATATTTGGTATGTACGAGAAGAACAAGCAGCCAGTTTGGAATCAGTCCTGTATGCTTTCATTGGGATATTTGAAGAATGAGTGGCAGTAAAGTTAATTATAGCTCCATTCTCTACAATACATCATTCTAAGCTCTTACTTGTAAGTTCCAGACTCCACCATTTTTATTCACCATCCTCTTTTTCATTACATGGGTCTGGAAAATTTGTGAGTATACTGTCATGCCCACCAAATGTCTACCCAACTCAACCGCTATCTTTTGTTCACTGGGATCCACTTCAAAGAACTTTTAGCTGACTGATCTGAAGTTGCGCCTTATTGATCACATCTAGTGGATCAGTACCTGGGGCAATGTACTTAATCTAGAAACTTACGAACTTTTAACTATTTTTTAATATTGATTCTTTACAATATCTTGACAGCTTTTTAACTTATAAACTCATAGTATTATCATGATTATATGTTATATAGTATTTTTAAATTGTATGTCATATAGTTATAGTATAAGAGGGCCACTCAGTTAGTCAGTTGATATACTGTTCGAGTGTTTACTCCTCGTTAAATAAAGTTGATTGATTGATTGAATCTGGATTGCCTCCCACATATTTAATGTCCACTCATATGCCCACCAGAAAGGTTGAGCTTTTAATCAGTTCCTTCTTAACCATAAAACATTATACTATAGAAGATATTGCGCGCCATATGCTGTCAGACCGGAGAGAAGATAAATAATAAAAATAATGGTGTGTTGTACTTGACTACATGTTTTTGGTGTACACTTGGGTGCCACACTGTCCTCTAGATTAACCAAGTGATTTGAGGTTCTTGGTGTACCTTTTTTTGGTTGTTGTTTTTTCTGGAAGGCCAACAAAATTAACATTTTCATTTAATCCAAATTTCATCTTATTAGTTGAGGACTGTTAGTATGTTATTATATCCAGCTATCTTTTCCTTGTTAATGATCGGATGAGGCAACTTCCTCTAGTATGAGATAGACAACTTCCTCTAGTAGAGAGTACAACACCATAAATGGATGGACACCTGAAGAAAATGAGGGAGTAAATCCTAGCGATACAACAGACCCACATCAGGAGATTGGAGGTAATGGCAACCTAAAAATTCAAGCAGATCACATTTCCAGGGCACGCTAGACAGAACAGTTGAGCAAAGGGATTAAGCACGGAGAATCAGAAGGAGTACATCGACCCAACAGAAAGGATTACAGGTCTAAGAGGGGCTAGAGATAGATTTGAACAAGAAGGCAATTGGAGGAGTTGAGAGAACCAACAGGAGGAAGACGTTAAGAAAGTAGACTTCCAACGGTTTAAGAAGTGCTAAAGAAAACCTCCAGTTGTATTATCAGCTTTGGCAATATCAATAGCAGGTGTTATCACAACCATTAATAGGTGACAGAAGAAGAAGCTATCGTCCAGGGAGGCTGGGAGCCACAGTAAGTAATAGGTGACAGAAAAGCTATCGTCCAGGGAGCTGAGGCCACCTGCAAGCTTGCCAAAGCTGTATATAATCTAGAGTCAGAAGCTATGCTCATTATTAGCACTACTCTTACTAAGCATTTTGTCACAAGTCATATCCTGGGGTGCAAAATGTTTAGCTTGATTAACAATTAACAATCTAGTATATACAGTACCACTAGTGCGTATATACATGAACTTTAATGGTTAGGAGCTCGAAAAACTGGACTCTGTAGCTCAGTTGGTTCGAGCGCTGCACCGGAATCGCAGGGCTGCAGTTCGGGATTCCTGCCAGGGACCTATAGTTGCATTTTTCACTTAGCTGTTCCTGGATTAGGTCTAATAAATGTTTATAATTTACACTCTAATAATTTTCCATCTACAAAAACCTTCAATTATTATTTTAACACCCATTTGGATGTTAAATATGATCTTAAAGCAAACTTAAATCATATTTAAATAATATTAATTGATACAGCTAGTGACAATTGGTGCAATTGGTCTGAACCAAATCTGTCAGGAATGTCAGTGCCATTTGAAAGCTGCTAGACTATAAATATAGGACAATTACAATGTATTGCCTTTATTGAACGCCACTTCGCAATGGAATTTGCAGATCGGATCGGTACAAATTGTTGTTTATATTTTTCTAACCTTGCTAAGAATAGATAGTTTGCAGGTTTTATATGGAAATTCACATCGGTAAATTAAAAATATGTTCAACGGAATTTCACAGTGACTTCGCATATATATGAACAGATATTTCACAATTAAATTGCTTAAATGACAAATCAAATATAGAATCAATCTTACTATAACTGTGATTTCATAGATATTCTGCACTTTGAGAAGTAATAAATCCAAATTTACTGCAAAATATTTCAGTAAGGTCGCAGTCTTAAGAAGGTATAATTTGATTGGTTCCTGTTGCCGAATTGTTAGCCAATGAAAATCACTTCCCACACAGGGTAAACCCATGCTGGCATGCTGCGGTGTTCACTTTGCTCTCTGCTTAGCTCTTCACACGAACTTCAGCAATATATTTGCGCGAGTTATTTGCGTCAAGGTTTGAAAAGGCATCTCTTAATACATATTCATGTAAAGTCCGCAGATATTGTATTATTAGTCCGACAATCTATAATGCACAATGCATAAACAAGGTCGCTGCACAAATGCATATTAAACAATGTCGCTATTGTATTTATATTCATCATTCATATTCAACCAATTTTGTATCATTATTTGCGCGAGTTATTTGCGTCAAGGTTTGAAAAGGCATCTCTTAATACATATTCATGTAAAGTCCGCAGATATTGTATTATTAGTCCGACAATCTATAATGCACAATGCATAAACAAGGTCGCTATTGTATTTATATTCATCATCATTTATATTTGCGCGAGTTATTCACGTCAAGGTTTCAAAACTAGATATTATGCTTATAAACATATGCTATTTCATTCGAACTGTATCGCTCGATTACAACTTCGAACTGTATCGACTATATGCATTTGTTCGAAATAAAGTTCGCCATAATTAGAACAATTGTAGAATGTAATATTAGGAACAATAGAACATTATAGAAGTGATCTGACCCGTACCAAGCACCCACTCTGTATATTTACTATTACATTTTTGAAATCTCGGTTGCGCGATTTCCAAACTTTCCAGTCAGGCCAAGCACAAAGGCAGCAAATTAGTCTGAGCTGCTGTAAGTTGTTTAACTCGTCATTTAATAGTGCATCCCTGCTATAAAGTGAGCTAATAAGGTATTGCATATCACAGTCCATAGTCGCCTTTGATAAATATTGAATACATGCATGTATATTTATGACACTAATAGCTGTGGCACAAAACACAAACTTTGGCCCTGATAATTGTTCATATCAAGCTCAGGCAATATATCTAATCCTTTTTAAGAGATAAATAGTAGCAGTGGTCAGGAATTAAGAAGTTGTAGCCTTGAAAAATGATAATTGTTCATATCAAGCTCATGCAATATATCTAATCCTTTTTAAGAGATAAATAGTAGCAGTGGTCAGGACTCAGGAATTAAGAAGTTGTAGCCTTGAAAAATATAGGGGAAAACCAGTGGCTTAATATTCAGTTTGGTAGGCTGAAAACACAACTTTGATTTTTAGGTCTTACAGTACAAAGTATTTAGCAAGTAATTAACCCATTTAGCTTGCCATGTGCCCTACTTTAGTATTATACTCTGTTTAATGCCAGACTGGTAGGTGCCAGCTAAATTGGGTTATTAGTCATAATAGGCCAAAGAAAAAATATTTGGGTTTCCGGTTTCTCAACCCTACCTACTGTTGCTTGTGGCTGCCAAAATCCCAACCCTAAACTTGAATAGATTTATGATGCTGAAAAGTTTTTCCCCTGTCCCTGTGCAGAAAATATAGTTGCCCGAAGAAGGAAATTCGAAACAATCTGACAGGAAATTTCTTTTGCCTGTGTAAACATGCACTAAAAAGGCATGAGGTCTGATTCTATGAACATTAAATAAACATTAAGTTAAGAAAAAAAAATTAAACCAACCTACCATACATAGGTTTTTTCAACAAGAAAAAAGAAACTTTTGCTATAGTCATTAATTGTCTTGTGTTTAGACAGAGTAAAATACTAAAGTAGGGTGTATCTGGATGCATTGCAAGCTAATGGGTTAACAAGAAACACTGGCAGATAGTTTTGTTAACCCATTAACTGGCAGTACCCTACCCGACTGACGAGTAAATCATGTTTTATATGATCTACTCCGGGGTACTCCCGGAGAAGAGACACAGGATTTTAAGAGAACGAGAACACCTAAAGTTAAAACTGAACGTTTTAAACGGTCTTTTTTTAATAGATGTTTATTCAATTATTTTTGATAACTAGGTATTGATGTAGAATGTAGATTAACCTAATGCTCTAATTTTATCTATTTTTAACTTATTATAAAATAATTTAGAGTCAATTACTATCTTGAAACTAATTAGTTTGTAGGTACAATAGAATTGCAATCTTCTTGCCTTTCTTATTGACAATCTTGTAAAGCCACACGTATGTTGTGATGCTATATTTTACAATAAAGACTTTTATTATTATTATTATTATTATTATATAGTTTATTTTTGTAAAACGTCAATATGAAATTTTGAATTTTTTGCTGTTATAGTAATTCATAGGAAAATTTTTTAAATTCTCAAATTTTTGGCTGTAAATTCAAAATCAGAGATGCCAACATATATAGTCTTGTTCGTCAATGCCTGAGCTTTAAGAAAATGCCTGTTGGCAGCTTGTAACAAACAATGCCATCAAACACTTTTTCTGGGCACATTTTTAAGAGTTGGCTGGCCGTCTATTAAAACTGAAGCAATATCGGAGTGACGAAATTGTTTACTGTGACTTTGTGTATTGAAAATGTGTAATGTATTGAGGTTGACCACCACGTGTAGCACCAAACAGTTCACTGAAACCCGCCTATTAATATGCTATATCATTAACGGAAATATGTTGGCCGGGGCTATACGATTTCTTCTGAAAAGGGAACTTATTGGAGAGGGAGGGGGCGGGGCTTCTTTCAGAGGGGAGTTGTTTAGGGCGTGAAAATTGTTGATAATAATATTACCATAATATTTGACAATTATTCGATAAAAGCGGCTTAAAACGCTTTAGGTGATTATCGCGTATTAATCCGAGGTAGCGCAACCAATCAGCGTTGAGAATTTTCAATAATCACCTATATATGTAATTTTACTAATAAACAATTAATGCAGACAGACAAACAAATAAATTTTAAAATACTATATTAATCGTAGATATTGTATCATCATAATTTATATATACAATAATGCTTTCGCATTCGTTCTATTGTTTCCCTCTGTGTAAACGTCGTCCACACACGGGTTTGCACGATTGGCACAGCCTATGAGAGAAAGAAGTATAATTTATAATAAATACATCATAAATTTACACCATGGGCATTAGTGTATAACTGCCAATCACTAACAATCAGGTTATGGATATTTACCATTTTCCCTTTGGTACAGACAATAACCCAAGACATCTCTGGTGATAAAAGGTATTGCCGGGACACTAAAAAAAGATTGTTTATTATTTCAATTAAGGTGAAGTAATACGAGCAACAAAATGGCTGCAACTTGCAACAAAAACTGATTTTAATGCATGTTAATTGAAGATGTTATAGATGTTGTCTCATGTTTGTGTAAACATTTTTAATTAGCATGTATTGAAATCAGCTTTTGTTGCAAGTTGCAGCAATCGTTTTCCTCTATTTCAGTTTTCATGTTGTAGTGAACATACATACATGCATACGAACAAAGCATTTGCAATACTGCTGAATATAAAATACCTTTTCAGGTTCCTTCGTTTCGCAAAGAAGCATCTCATTTTCTTCCTTTTGATCTTTTTCCTGGAAATGTTAATATATGACGGCAACCGAATTACAAATATTTTTCGTGTTAAACCTGTAAATCATGGTTATAATGCATAGTGACTGCAAGATCCTTTCAATTAGCGGTCATGTTCGTTTTGGCTATTGAGTATTGTACATGCAACACGATAGGACATGATGTCTGCAGTGAGACATGCTATCAAGGAACAAATTAAGTATAAAATGTGAAGGACGATGTTAAATAATGAGTTGTGCACATATAAATACCTGTTTGCACAAGCACCATTTGTATGGAGTCCTGGGATTTTCTGGACCATCCTCGGTATCGTTAGCAATGGCAGGGGCTACAAGAGTATGTTAACTTATTATAGAACAAATTGAGGGTTGCTTCGCGTGTGTTGCTTAGGCACACGCGAAGCAACCCTCAATTTGTTCTATATGTCCGTGGCCGACGCTGAATTAAAGTCTACGATTAACTTATTATAGTCTGTTTCATATACATTTAGGGACCTTCATTTTCTACTGAGAAGAGGGGCTGGCGGAATTAGGGGTTACTTAAATTCAATATTTTCCGAGGAGCATGCCCCTAAACACCCTAGCTATGCTAGACCCCTGGAATGACTACGCAATTCGGCCCAGTCGTTACAACGTCTTCTACCTTTTTATAGGTATAACTTGAAAATATATTAACAGTATTAAAGTCAGCCAATGACCACAAAGCTTTTTGTTCACAAAAACGATGCAGTAACATCAATGTTAAAAAAAGCAAACAAATAAATAAAAACGGATATGTGAGTAGTGCTTTCAATCCTTTCATTCACTAATCCCGATTACGAAATGTCCTGTTAGCTGCCCTGTTTCGCACCCCCGCCCCGGGTTTGCGTGTACGGCCTTGCTTAAGTGTCAGTAGTACTGGACAGGGGCGGATCCAGGATTTTTCGTACGTTAGTCAAAATATCTGACAATACCAGTTTGCGCCGCAGGCGCAAAATAGGCCGAGCGCCATAGGCGCGAGCAACCTAGGGGGGTATGGGGGCATGCCCCCCCAGAAAATTTTTGATTTTTGAACCTCGGAAACACCATTTGCGGCACTCTGGGAGCAGCTTCAGCCAAAAATTAACCTCCTAAGATGGGACCCAATTATAGCAATTTTCAGTCTCACTGACTCCCACAAATCACTCCTTAGGGATTTCACTTCACTTGATCAGACATTTAAATATTTGAATCATTGAATGTGTGCCCTATGAAACTACGTCTGTGGCTGTGGATTAAAAACATGAATTTCACAAAATAACACATGATCGTATTACACATTTACACCAAGCTATGCCATGTGGTATTGCCTTTGTATATTGCTCCATATACATTATATAAATCCAGTATAGATATAGATAATATTAAACTAATATTAGTCCACAAAAAGCATAAACAAACTTCCGATTCGCCTGGGTATTAAACTTGGTTCGCTGTAAATCTTATCTATAAAGTATATTATTATAAAGCGTCGAGTCTAAGTCTTGACCGCAATATTATGTAAAGCAGTTCACCTCATCACCTACGCGGGTCAATACTTTGCGCACAAATAAACAGTATAGGAGAATGTATTAATAATGTATAGGAGTCAAATTTAGTCAACATATAATATATTTACCTTAGGGCCGTACAACAGTTGCTCTTTCGATCTCGAACGTACTTCGGGATGTATGATTCGGCACCAAAATTCTCCCAAGGCAAAAGCTTGTGTTGTTGATGGCGCTCACTAGCTCTTCGACAGAACTCTTCGGTGAAGCGTCTATTCGCTTCTTTAGATCAACTTCAGAGGATCAACTTCAATATCTTGAAGATATCGCCGATCAGAAAGGCCTTCGAATATAGTTCTATAAATATATTCAGGCTGATCAGGCTGACCAGGCTGACTCGCTCTGATCGGTCAAAATTATGCAGCCAATGAGAACTCAGATATTTTTTAAGATTGGCCAATGGCAGAGCTTATATTTGTGCCCCTGATGAGTTGCCCGGTCAGAACTCCCCGGAAAGTGGTCAACATCGCTGCTAACCAATCAAATGACCAGATTTGCCACCAAGTCGGTCAAGATTCAAGCGGAAGACCGCTGTTTTGACTGATCATCATATTGCTTTACAGAAACGTAAACCTTTACCGCTGAACGCAATGTAATTACTGGACTACAAACTTAAATATGCTGACGCCACTGAACCAATTTGATAACTGGACCGCGATTTGAATTCGAATTAATTAACTTCGCAATTTTTTACCCTAGTCGCGTGACCGGGTTGACTACCCCTGGATCCGCCCCTGGTACTGGAATTCGTGTTGTTACTTACGATCAGGAACAGTACGAGGTAGTGCACCAATTGTTCCATCCGCGAACAAAAATGCTGTATTTTGTGGTTCTAAAAATATAAAGCTATACATGAAAGCTATGTGCCATGAGGTTAGTGCACACATCCGGCCCCTTGTTTGAAATCATTTGACAAATAATCCGTGTTGTACATTATAATGTCATGTAGTATTATCACAGGAAAATATATATCATACCGTTTGGACGTGCTTCTTGTGCCTGAGAGGTTTCACCCCAATCAACTGATATTGATGGCACCACATTAGCCCTCTGTCTGTTTGGTACGATTTCACAATCTAATTTTAATAAGGCTACAATTATGAGTCACTAAGCGCTGGTTTCTTGTAATTATAATAGTTAAAAACAGGCAGTGGTACAAACATGCTTGTGGTCAACCGCGCAAGCCAGGCTCTTTGGCTTGTGGCATATACAAATGTTTCTCGCTTCGAAACTTTTAGGGCAGATATTTCCAATAATTCCGTGATACTCTCATCACCACTATTAGTAATTTAGCAATCCGAACATTGCACTAACCTTCGTTTGACGTTTTCATAATCTTTTTTCCGACTTCAACAGCCTATTTTAAAGTTTAATAGAATTTTAGAATTCGTATCGTAACCCGTAAGGATGGCGAATTTCTATTTCTACCATTGTTCTCTATTTAAAATAGGCTTACATAGTTATAACAATATCATACCCATGCGAAAGTTCTTCTTTTTCTTGGAGTCAGGTTGTTGAATTTTAGCTTGGTGTTCGGCGTGAGTTTCTAATTCAAAAGAGATCAGATTCATAGAAAATAGATCAAATAGAATGATAAATATTAAGGATGATAAACGTTATGATGATTAACAAATGATAATAAACATTAAATAGGTAATATAATAGGCAATAGCAGATTTATAAATTGAGACCACTAGAAAAATGAAAGAAATCAAATAGATCTAACGTTCCTTAAAATATTACCTCTGTGAAGCTATAGTCATATTCATCCTCATCATCCGTGGTGCCACTCTCAGATGCCTCTTCAATTTGTCCGTGTGCCAGATCGTTTTTCCATGCTTAACAATCAATATTGACATAGTGTTTCAAGATTCTTAATATCATAAATGGTCTGCCCTATAATTGAATGATCTGTATTCTCTAACTAGTGCTAAACTATGTCAATGACCATGTAATATTCTATTACATGTAAGTCCAATTTTTGGACTGTTAATTTACCTTCCACCTTTATTCGCAGCTCGTTTTCGAGCGTGTCTAAGATTTCAAGATCCTCACTTGACATCTGAAGTCTACGGGCGTCAGCTTTCTCCTCAAATTCAGCCTCTGTTTCTTCTGGAGGGTCATCGCGAATCTTGCAAGCTATTTCAAATGAGAGGAAAGTTAAAATGTAAGTATTATTTATACTGAATCGGGATTTTTAAAACTGATATAGGTAATATAATGGATAGCTGCATCATTGCTTGGTTTCACAGAGACCATTAAAACAATTAGTCGCCGTATCGACCGATGACGATGTGCGTAACGAAAATTATGAAGTCGATCAAAAAGGTAACAAAATTCAGAATTATGCAGCATTTTCAAATAAAGATATAGTTATGCGCAGCTATAGTGCCTATATTATTCAACATGCATGGGTTTTGATGTTTTTAAAATAATTGCACCAGAAGCCCAAATTTAATTGAAAAACGTACACTTACCATACTCAATAATGTGTCTTGTTTGCGGTGTTAAAGCATCATCGGGCCATCTGTACGCCCTCCTTTGACACGTTCTTTTCCTCTTCATCATGTCCTCCAGGGTTCCGCTTCCATCGAGGTTGAAATATATTCCAATAGAGATTGATTCTTCGACATATTTCTTATGCCCCTCTTTGAACGCCTATATATATAAGAAACATTATTTGTTTAGATGTTGGCCTATACAGATATTTCGCCTTTAGGTATGACATAATTACTTTAGCACATCTATAATTAACAATTATTCGCCGAAGGCGAGGTGAATATCGGTGAATAAAAACCGAGACGAAGTCGAGGTTTTTATTCACCGATATTCACCGAGCCTGAGGCGAATAATTGTTTTAGTAAAATTACATAGGTGATTATTTTGAAAAAAATAAAAAATAAACATTACAAAAATATTTTAGTTGAATATTTACGATAAAAGCGGCTGCAAAAAGCTTTAGGTGATTATCGCGTATTAATCAGAGGTAGCGCAACCAATCAGCGTTGAGAATTTTCAATAATCACCTAAACCATGAGGTGCATGTTTAGACTTTCGTTGAGTGTAACTATAGAAACACTATTTTCGAAGTTTGCTTCAAGAATCGGCGACATCAGTCCCCCTGTCACCGAGGCGAAACTGAGGCGTATCCCATAATACCTGGGGCTTTTGCTCCTGTGCAAACGTCAAAATCATAATCTTATATAATCTTAAAAAAATAAAAAATAAGAATCTTAACCCATATCATATACATAAAAATAGGCCAGGACACTAATCACTATGTGACTGAAGAGCATGTAAAACAGTGGGGTTAGTAAAAACAGAGACTGCCATGCACAGAATTGCATTTCTTCTTGCTCTCCAGACTATTTTATGCAAAGAGTTTTGGCCTAGCTGCGAGGAGCCTAAAAGAGGGGTATAAAATGTAATCCAAATTGGGCGTATAGCGCTCTTGAAGTTGTGCATTGTGTGCAACTGATATTTTTCGTATTAAGATTATAAGGTTTTTACCTTTTGATTAACGCACCTTTTTGAATTTTGTATCATTTCAAGTAAAAATGAACAAGTGGCGAGTCAGTAAAAATAATTGAAGCAGTACATAAGTCATAACAAAAGAAGCAATCAATCGCTAAATTTGTATTACAAAATTCAAACTTGGAGATGCTGATTAAGATGATGTCGTTAGCCAGTAGCTCTCTCTATATAATTAAGCTTAGATAACTAGCTCCACGTGGTCGTGGCTGTAACTGCATGCAGAATTCAAGTTTTGAAGTGCACATTTCGAATTTAAAGTTAGCCCCGGCCCTTAGACTATGGAGGTATATATAGGGTCGCTTCATATCGCTATTTATACTTTAAATTAATCTCTGGCTCTGCAGCGATTAATTTACCGAGGTATAGCGAATATCAAAGGTTATAATACAAACTTTCACTACAAATTTGTTTCGTATATATATTTCTTGATTGCATTACAGTATAAAGAAAGGAATTAAAAACTAAGAATTCTAAACATAATGTTACTGTTAATGTATTTTTAATGCAATCACTTCCTCCACGGAGAAAGCTATGCATATGGTGATCATTTTGTCTTCGTTACCGGTCAACAATCCATCTAAAAGAAGCAAGAATAAAATTATATTGTTGTCTTTTACAGACGGGAATATCAAACGGTCGAAAAAATATGTGGCTGCTACGCAGAATAATTCAACACCTCACTTCAAACCACAAAGAAATATCTTAATATAGACCCAATAGCTGTTCCAACGGGACAGGGTCCCCAAAACATGTTCCAGGATCCGAATACCTGCAACCACTGAACCACCAATTCGATCTGACCTAAACGAAAAATAAATAAACATTGCTACGGCTGCTACGGCTGCTACGGCTGCTACGGCTGCTACGCTTGCTACGCTTGCTACGCTTGCTACGGCTGCTACGGCTGCTACGGCTGCTACGGCTGCTACGCTTGCTACGGCTGCTACGCTTGCTACGGCTGCTACGGCTGCTACGCTTGCTACGGCTGCTACGCTTGCTACGGCTGCTACGCTTGCTACGGCTGCTACGCTTGCTACGGCTGCTACGCTTGCTACGGCTGCTACGCTTGCTACGGCTGCTACGCTTGCTACGGCTGCTACGCTTGCTACGGCTGCTACGCTTGCTACGGCTGCTACGCTTGCTACGGCTGCTACGCTTGCTGCGGCTGCGACGCTTGCTACGGCTGCTTCGCTTGCTACGGCTGCTGCGCTTGCTACGGCTGCTACGCTGCTGCGGCTGCTACGGCTGCTGCGCTTGCTACGGCTGCTACGCTTGCTACGGCTGCTACGCGCTGCGGCTGCTACGCTGCGGCTGCTACGGCTGCTACGGCTGCTACGCTTGCTGCGGCTGCTACGCTTGCTACGGCTGCTACGCTTGCTGCGGCTGCTACGCTTGCTACGGCTGCTACGCTTGCTACGGCTGCTACGGCTGCTACGCTTGCTACGGCTGCTACACTTGCTACGGCTGCTACGCTTGCTACGGCTGCTACACTTGCTACGGCTGCTACGCTTGCTACGGCTGCTACGCTTGCTACGGCTGCTACGCTTGCTACGGCTGCTACGGCTGCTACGCTTGCTACGGCTGCTACACTTGCTACGGCTGCTACGCTTGCTACTGCTGCTACACTTGCTACGGCTGCTACGCTTGCTACGGCTGCTACGCTTGCTACGGCTGCTACGCTTGCTACGGCTGCTACGGCTGCTACGCTTGCTACGGCTGCTACGCTTGCTACGGCTGCTACACTTGCTACGGCTGCTATGCTTGCTACGGCTGCTACGCTTGCTACGGCTGCTACGCTTGCTACGGCTGCTACGCTTGCTACACTTGCTACGGCTGCTACGCTTGCTACGGCTGCTACGCTTAGGCCTGCTCTGGGACCTCAACTCGCCTTAACTCGCCTTAAATCGCATCGGTTAAAAGTCCCAATTTTCCTTAAATCGCCTTAAATCGCCTTAACTCGCCTTAACTCGCAATATCGCCTTAAGTCGCCTTAAATCGCCTTAAATCGCCTTAAATCGCCTTAACTCGCATTGCTTAAAGTCGCAGTTTTTCCTTAAATCGCCTTAAATCGCCTTAACTCGCCTTAACTCGCATTATCTCGCGGCGAGTTAAGGCGAGTTACCGTCCCAGAGCAGGCCTACGCTTGCTACGGCTGCTACGCTTGCTACGGCTGCTACGCTTGCTACGGCTGCTACGCTTGCTACGGCTGCTACGCTTGCTACGGCTGCTACGCTTGCTACGGCTGCTACTACTTGGTACACCGCTGACGTCGTAGGCACACAGATAATTGGAAACATTACGATGCTGAATTTTGAATTTAGATAGTAATTACCATCGACCAATGGAATTGCATCTTCTTAAGACTGCGAGCTGACTCAAATATTTCAATTCGAACAAATTCAATTTTCCAAATGATGCTATCCGCCTATCCCGTAAGGCATTGCGTTAAAGAATGTAAACTATTCACCAGTGCAGTGCTTCCACAACCGCCTGTTCAAAAATCCTTTCACAATCTCCAAAATTCCTTTTTCCCCACAAAATTTCCCTGCCACCCAGAGGAGGTTGGACAGCAGGCCGCAAAGCATCATGGTTAACGAGCGTATGTTTCCACGTGCGGCCTCATTTATGCGTTGATTGCCGTGAAGTCAACATCTCTGGCCATAGCAAATTCTGCGAAAATGGACGCTATTGATACAGAGACTCAATGCCATCATTATGGATGTGTTTAGTGTTTGTGTATGGATGTATAACAAGACTCTTTGAGTCCGTTTAATGGATTTATTTGTGCAGAAATATCAAAGGCTGCGTGTGATCAACTGGTCTTGCGGTCAATATAAATATTCATGTGTTGAAAATTCTATATGTAATTTGTGGACACTTTGTTCAGTGTTGCACGTGTTGCAATTTATATACTTAAGTAAATGATTTCATAAGCTGACCCACTGCTTGGATCGTCTGTATTTGTAATGCATATTGTGCAACTAGTGAGGAGTGTAGTAGAGACAGTTAACTAAATATTTATTGGCCAGATTGATTCCGCTGGCATCAAAGGTTAGACTTTTAACATGTATTTAGTTATTTATTTATCCCAATAGCACATTGTGACTACTGAAAACCCCCATATTGGGATTATCAAAGAACTTCTATTCTTCAGCTTAAACATATAGTTTTGCAACAGAAATTTACTGTTTAAATGTAGACAAAACAAACTTTACAGTTATATACAGTTCCATTTTTATTGAAAATACATTGCACATGCATAGAATATAATAATACTCTGCTCATTCTCTACATATATAAAGAAATATTAAAGAAAGCAAATATTCACAAAGAAGGCAAATTAACAATACAATGATAGCATTCAAACCAAAATACAAATCTGTAAATAAACAAAAAAATTTACTTCTAAAATTTTACTTCTAAAATTTTTTAATTTTCTTCTAAAACTCAGCACTTATTTTAAACAGTAAAGTCCACTTCTTCAGAAAAATACGAGCAATCACTGCGTCAATTGTGGAAATTCGAGATGTTCAACTTCAAAGATTGTTGACAGAAATTGAGAAATGGCATCGGATTAATACAATATGACAACGTACAGCCTACATAAAAGATCAAAATAACGTTTACCTTACAAAATACTGCTCACATAGGTAGATCAATAGTTATTGAAATAGCATGGATGCATTCCAGGGGAAAAATTGAATAACGATGACAAAATATTCGATATTTGCGAGTCGAGTGGGCCGTCAGACAACAAAACTGCAGACAGAGCCAGACACTAGCCCAGATATAAAATCTCTAAACAACACGCAAATAACTCCTAAATCTTCTAAAATTCATTCAAAAGTACTTTAACGCTTACTCTAAAGAATAACGCTCTTTATATTAAAGAAGTTTCAAGATTCATTGGGAAAAACAAGCTTTGGTGGCGCAATATCTTCCTAAACTATTAGACGCCATTTTGGCAAACGTCGAAATGACTATGGTCACTTCAATGCCTAATATCTCAAAAACTGCCGGGGGATCCCCGGGATCCCTCCAACAGATTTTTACTATATACATTTATCTTGATTTTTTTGCAAAAATTACGAAAATCGAACCATGGGAACTCCAGATATTTTAGTTTGAAAGTTGTAAACAGACGTGGGCTCGAGTCATCACGCTGCGATGACACGACGAACTTTAATCATCAAAATAAGTTTAAACAATAATACTTACCTCAGAAATTTTTACAGATACCACAAGTTCTTGTATAATATTAAGGCCACGCTTGCTTTTTTATAAAATTTTTAAAATATTAGTATGTATTTTTCAAGTGTTTCTGCGCCCAATGCAAATTAGGGAGCCTAAAATCTTCACAAACACGATGGAAAAATAGCGCGATTTCATTGGTCGAGAAATTCACGTGACAGCTGTCCAACCTCCTCTGCCTGCCACCCAAACGGTAGAAAAAATCAAGAAAATTCAGGCAAATTTGAGGCAAATGTATCACAAAATATTGTACGCTCACAATTCTAGGCATTTCCAACTTAGAAGGGTTTGGTTTGTAATAAGAACGTGAAATTTATGTTCATCCAGGGGCGTAGCGGTGCTTGATAATGGTGGAGGGGTGAATGGCACAAGGCGCTGAACGACAAATTTTGAAATTTATAGTCTCTAGATCGCCGGAAATGGCATTTTCAGATTCTTCTGTACCTCTTTTGTTAGGCCTATACTATTTATAGGTTCATTTTTACTGGTTTAAGTGGTTTTAGACTTGTAACTGGTATAAGTTACAGAAATCCTTGCAATTTCCTTTACTTTTTGTATTTTTCCTTGCCATTTCCTGGTTACAATTCCATGACACGCACGAAATAGGGTTAGGGTTAGGGATTGGGTCGGGATTGGGGTCAAGATCAAAGAGAAATATTCGTGATTGCGTGTCATGGAATTATAACCCATTTCCTTGTAAAACTCATTTCCTTGCATTTTCCTTGCAAGGACCAATATTTCCTTGCTGCAGGGAAAAATCCTTGCAAGTGGAAGCACTGCATCAGTGCCCAGCACTGAACTATTAGAGTTCACTGGTGCCCAGTTACCCTGTAGGTGTTCACTTGTTTCCATCTTTCAAACTGACGTTACGCAATTTTCCCGATTTTCAAAGATTTTCATATTCGTTTTTCTTCATCAATTTGGTTAGGGTTTGGTTAGGTTTAGGTTTTGGGTTAGGGTAGGTATTAGGGTTAGGGTCAGTTACAAAGATTTTAACTTTACTTCAAAGTTTTAACGTCATTTTGGCAGATGGAAACAAGTGGCGACCGTTACTGTAAGTCTGTAATGCGACTCTATTGCTGAGTTTGCTGAGTTACTAATATCTTATCGAAATTGAAATTTAGAGTTAATTGTTTAAAGATAGAAAACTTATTACAATCGAAATTTTATTAATAATTGTTTTGCAAATAGAGACATGTTTTGATCAATTACGATCATTTGCTATAAAAGTGCAAATGCAATAAACAACGAACAGGTCACCCAAGGTAATAGAAAACTAGCCTCCTAATTGCAAAATTTAGCAACCTAATTATAACTGACCAAAAGAGAAGAATGAGAATAAAAGTAATGCTTGGAGAAACATCACTACGTACATACTGTCTGTTTGTGATTTCTTGTCTAAGTTGTCTTTCGCTGTCTTCTTCGGCAATATACGTAAATGCAGGCTTGCCGGATCCATCCATGCCCGGTATACAGCGTAATTGTTGAGCATGACCTTTAATAGTACGACAATATGATTCGTATTATTATTATTATTATTATTCATCTTTTTACAGGTTAACTTGTTCAGCTATTACAATAAATGCTGTTATCCTACAAGGACCTGTGCCTACATGTACTAAGAATAATAAACTATTTGCTATAAAAGTTAGAAAAGTTAAAAGTTAAAAATTATTACTAGATAGTCCAAGATTAAAATAGATAAAAGGTAAAATATTGGTTAAAATAGTGCATGTACTCTAAATATCTAACATTATTAAGACATCAGATTTCTTTTAAATGTAACAATGGACTTTTCGGTTTTCATTTCTCGCGGTAGTTCATTGAAAAGTTTACATCCTTGGAACCGAAAAGTCTTTCTTCCTGCTTCGGTTTTTATCCGCGGGATTATAAGGGAGCATCCATCTCCCCGAGTGTTCTTTCCATGATTGATGAATTTGAAGAAGTCATGGAACACAGGGGGAGAGACACATTGAATCGCCTTATGAACATCCAGGAGAGTCTGTTGATTGATTATTTCGGAGATCGATTTCCATTCAACTTCGCTCTGTTTTGATAGCACAATCTTTTTTCCTCTATCCTGGATTGATTGAAGTTTTTCGTTCAAATACACTGGCAGACCAAGATACACTGTCGGACAATATGTAATAAGTGGTTGTATCATATTTAGATAAACTCGTTCAGCTGCGTATGTAGTTAAGTTATGCCTTACTCGTTTGAGTAGCTTTAATCTGGCAGACATTTTGTTGTAAACAGAACGAATCTGTTCATGAAAAGTAAGGTGATGGTCAAATTCTACACCCAAGTACTTGTATTGCATGGTTTGATATACTTGTTCACCGTTGATCTGGATGTTGATAGAAGTGGAGGATTCTTTGCTCAATTTTTTTGCAGTCCCAAACAAGACACATTCAGTTTTTCCTTTCTTTAAATTTAATGTTAGATGATTTTCCGAGAACCAGTTTGCTATCTTATTCACTTCATCATTTAGTATAGACTCCAAATTGGAAACGTCCTTATGACTAAAATATACCACTGCATCATCAGCATAGAGTAGAATCTTACATTCATTTAATTCTATGTGGAGATCATTTATAAGTAGGACAAAAAACAATGGTCCGAGGATTGAGCCCTGCGGCACCCCGTGGGTAATAAATTGTGCATCTGAGAGCGTTCCTTGAAAATCTATGATTTGGGCTCGTGCGAACAAGAAGCTTGCAATCCAGTTATATTCTGAATCTTTAATACCATAAGCTGGCAGTTTGTCTAGAAGACGATTATGGTTTACGACATCAAATGCTTTACGTAGATCCATAAATACTGCCCCAGTCAATTGACCATCGTATTCACACTTCGCTAGTAGAAGTTTCCCATAGGTAGATCTGAACCATCTATTCTGTATTTGCAAACATTTATTTTCGCATAGAACCCCGTCAAACATCTCAC
This sequence comes from Trachythela sp. YZ-2020, assembly GCA_016169945.1. NCBI lineage: Eukaryota > Metazoa > Cnidaria > Anthozoa > Malacalcyonacea > Clavulariidae > Trachythela > Trachythela sp. YZ-2020. Next base: position 22,704 of record JADLSH010000289.1, read on the forward strand.
AACAATCTTCGAGCGCCACAGTACATATCATTTCTAGGGCAAAACTCGCAAAAGCTTGTTCTGTCACGTGGATTTCCCCGAGAATCCGGGGAAAACTGTGATTGGCTAATCTATAACTATGCAGAATAATATGATATTTAATAAACAAAGATGGCATCTGTTCTAGACACTTCCTTGCTGGAAGTACAGGATTTTGAGAATGCGCCTTAATTAAGGCATATTTTAGCCTTAATTAATGCGGAGTTTAACCACGTGACAGAACGAGCTTTTGCCCGCCGATTTGCAGTCTATAGAGGAAACGAAATTTCTGTGTAGACCTGCATCATAGAAATAAGAGACATAGAATGCGTACTTGATCACGAATCATGTCTCCACTTTTTTTCATGCATGCCCTTAGAAAACCGCCATTTTGAATGGCAAAACAATGCCAAATACCTGTTCAGCATTAGGTTGTAGCAGTAGATATAGAAAGAGCGGTGACAAGACTGGTCGGGAACCTGTCAGTATTTTTACCGCGCGAAATTCCTTGCGACGTGAGTCTGGGACGAGTCAAAGTGCCCTTAGAAAACCGCCATTTTGTGGAGACAAAATTTTGACTGAGAAAAGATAGGAGTACGCATTCTATGTCTCTTATTTCTATGACCTGCATGCAGGCTAATAATGATATGTCAACTAACTAAGCTAGCGTGCGCAATAATGGTCTAGCTTAGTCACCGCAACTATTAGCGGGTCGTTTAAGTTACATATAGACTGGCACTTGGCACGAATGTAGAATATTGGGAGAAGTCCAAAGAAAAGTTTCCAATAATATTTGGAAGGTCTATTGTTTAGACTTTAGACCCTTTTAGTTAAACGAATCAAGTCTAAAATAATTGTTTCATAGACATAGATGGAAAATTATATTTAAACACGCTTATACTTTGTCAACTATAGTAATGTTGATTTGCCCGAAGGGCGTACGTGTATTTAAAACTATGACAACGGTAATTTAATATTTATATTTAAAGGACAGTGGCAATGAAAATTTAGTTTGTCTCATAGTAAAATAACTATATTTAAAATTCTGTTACAGATTTTTCATATCTTGCTTGTTTTGGATACGCGGGGTCACGCAAAGTTTTTATATAGACAAACATTATGGCCCAAACTGTATACTTCGATCACTGTATCTATGTCTTGATAGTTTTAATCAATTTTTTTGTCACCTAAAAGTAGTTTTATACGGCTAACCCAGATTGTGACATCACTAAAACCACCGTGGTCGACTTGTTGGTGAGTAGCGCCGCCCGTGTTGGTGGGCAAATAACGTAACGATTAACGTATGCATTTATATTTATACTTTTGAAACAGCCTTAATTAGTATTAAAAATTTAATATTTTTGCCCGATCAACTATTGAGTTTTGCTCTACAAAATGGCCATTGTTAAATATTGGGGGGTACTAGACCCCCTAAAAATCCCCTGTAGTTACGCCCCTGAATTATTTTGTCAACTAAATGCATATTTGAAAACTAAGCATGCGCGATGGTCGGTCTAGCTTACTCAACGTAATTATCCGCGATTAGTTTAACTTACATAAACTATAAGAAATCGATCCCATCTAAGTTCATAATAAGCCTGTTCATATCTAGCCTGATAGTTCATAATATTTGGAAGACCTATTGTTTAGGTCTGGTTTACACTAGTCGCAACTAAGAATCGGCGGTGTCCATTGTCGGTGGTCATTTGGTGTATAAAATGCTTTGTCTGTTGGGAATGAATACAATGGATCGCCGATGAATTGCGACTAGTGTGAACCAGGCTTTAAGCCAGCTAGTTATATTCTATAATATTTGACGCAAATATATGGTGAAAAAACATTAAATTTCAAAAGATTTTATTTAAACACCCTTACTTCGTCAACTAATGTTGATTTCCATGATTATGAAGGTGTATTTAAAACTATTACAACGGTAATTTAATAGTTATATTTAAAGGACATTGGCAATGAAAATTTAGTTTGTCTCATTTAAAATAACTCCTAAAACTATATTTAAAATTCTGCTACAGATTTTTCATATCTTGCTTGTTTCGAGAAATATTTAGAACGAAATTAGTGAAATGTCCGCCACCTTGGATTGTTGTGGTATGCATGTTACATCACAAGCGGGGTCACGCAACGTTTTTATCATATCCAGACAATCATCGATTATTATGGCCCCAAAAATATACTTCGATTCATTAAAGCCTGTTTCCAGCCCCAAAAATATACTGATCACACTAAAGCCTTTTTTCAACCGTATCGTAACGAAACGCATTTCTTTGTTTCCTTAGCACTCGGGCAGAACTAATGATCTCGACACAAAAGAAAATGCTACGTTACGTTACGATACGTTTAAAGTGGAAAACAGGCTTAAGTCTGAAAAAAATAGATTGAATGAAAGTATTTTAAAATAGATTTAGTAGCTTTTTGTCGTGAGTATAGTTTTTTACGGCTAACCCTCTTTTATATATATTTTTAAGAGTTCTGTCACATGAGACAAAGTACATTTTTATGCCCAATGTGTTCGATTTGACATATATAATTTAATTAATCAACAAAATACCAATTTTGGCATCAAAATACCAATTTTGGTATATAAGAAATACAACAGTTCTGTCACATGAGACAAAGTACATTTTTATGCCCAATGTGTTCGATTTGACATATATAATTTAATTAATCAACAAAATACCAATTTTGGCATCAAAATACCAATTTTGGTATATAAGAAATACAACAATGACACTAACTACTTTTGCATAACATACATATACATATTATGTGTAACATTAATTCCCTTAATTCATGATACTAATTTTAGACTATCAAAATAATGTTAATACATCGAAACAAAATTTCCCTACTAATTTCAAACTGATTTGTTTTGCATTGTCATAAGGTATATAAACAGGACTTGTGGATTAAATGGTGGACTTTTAGTACGAATAATATTTTGTTATATGTGTAGCTATTTGTATACTTAATGGTGCTCTTCCTATTTCACCATATACAGCTAACAGAGTGCTTGCTTTCGGCCATGAATTATGTTTTTCTTTTGACTATTTTGCAAAAATGTGCACTCATGCAGATCTGGGCTTAGGAATTAAAAGCTTTTCAAATAGTCATGCTTTTCCACAAGAACAAATCGTTTATATTTATGGTCATCTAAGGGAAGCGTCACATATTACAAGTCATTTCTAAATATTTAAATCTTATAGACTTAAGAATTATAATGGACTTTCTCCAAGACCTTTCAAATATAATTGTAGAAAGTATTCTTTAAAAACGTTAGGCTCTTACAGTAGTTTTGAAGTGTTTATGTATACAATGTCGAAAACTGTGTGTGACGTTTCTAAGGGGGGGGGGGGGCTGCTCCAGAGAAACGTCCATATGGCGTTTCCCCGCGGGCCAAATCGATATGTGACGCTTCCTTAAACTTGCACGGAAGGTATAATTTACCTCGTGCACACTGTTGGGACTATCAATTATTCAAACTCTTTGCCTTCTTCTTCATGAAATTTCTCACATAATCTTTAACATGCGACCATTGTCGATCTTTGATTATAAGTTTGTTTTGCTCGATGAATTTCAGGCACTCATCTTTTTTTGGTAATTCATTTTCCTTAATATTAGTTGAAAAATGTTTGTGAACAATTTTCTTCTCTTCTGTTGTCCACGGCTTCGACACTTTTTTTTTACGTTTGTTCAGTCCATCTACAAAATAAACAGACAATTTCAAGAAACAAAGAAAACTCAACATTTGAGCTATTGAAAACAAGACACAAGATTAAGGTGAAATTTCGACTTTATTCCAAAGTCATTGTAAAACTAATAAACTATTTACAAGCGTGCTCAGATCTTTATACCCAAGAAACAGGAAGATGACGTAATAACTTTGTTTACCAGGGTATCAAAATTTGGGTGTTTTTTTCTAATTTTTTAATATAAGGCTAATAATTATGTGCTAATAACAAAAATAATGTTTATTTGTGGTTAAAACAAGTTTTGGAATTTTCAGAGCACCCCGGACTTTAAAGTCCCGACAGGTGGTACAGGACTATGCACCTGGGACTTTAAAGTCCCGACTTTAAAGCTCTCAACATATAGCAGGCAAAATACAGGAATATATTTTCTAATTCAGTTCAAAACAAACAGGTTGAGTTTTAGAAGTCTTCAAAGTGTTCAAAATAAGATATTTGAAAAGCAATACCAAAGTCATTTGAGAAACTTGAGATAGCCTATACACACTGTCGGGACTTACAAGTCCCAAAACAAAAAGCGCTATTTCCTAACATTTGTTTTATATTTTCCACAAAAAAATCACACAGAACTGTTCATAACAAGGAACCTAGCACACACAAAAAGTCCCATCCCTCAAAACATTCGACAAGATTGTAAAAATCGATAAAAAAAATGCATACATATCTTACACGATGCAAATATTGAAGACTGCCATTTTGAATTAATTATGCAACTGCTGAAAAAATATTGCATTCCCAAATTCGGTCCCAGACTCTTGATTACATTCACACTGTTGGTACTGAAAAGTCCCTACGGGCATTTGAATAATCTAGAAGATTTTCTGATCATATTTTGTTGTGGGACTTTAAAGTCCCGTCGGTAAACAAAGGGTTAAGAGAAATATGGAACTATTTACAGGCATACAAACAGTTCCTCCGAAGCTTTTATGCCACTGTTTTGTTCTGGATTGTGAAATTTTATGGAAAATGCTTCCATAAACAATAAATGATTGGATAGTGTAGATAGATAGATAGTATTTATTAGAAATTACATTTGCAGCTGGATAGCTGAATTGCGTAAATCTTTACATCTATAACAATTGTTAAAATAGCCTACAATAATCAGTTAATATTAAAAAGGATAAAATGTCTAAATTTTCTACTTTACTTACAATTACTGTATATAAAACTGTTTTTCAACCTATTGGTTCTACATTTGGGCACATTAAAGTTCCGTTTATTTCTAAGGTTAATGTTACACGTGTTCTGATCAGGTAATAAGCAGTGTAACTTGTGATTACTATTGAACGCGATATCTTGGAAAAGTTCTTTCGTAAGGCTGTCTCTTCGATCGTAAAGGGAAGAGAGGCCACTAGCCGCCAGGGCTTCTCGATAACTCAGCTGGTGAGAGAAAATTATTCTTAGGGCCCGTTTCTGCAGTCTTTCTATGTCGTCCGCTAGGTATTTTGGAAGTCCGTTGTGAAAAACTTGGCAAGCGTACTCGGCAATGGGACGAATGCAAGTTACATAAAATGTTAATAAGTCTTTTGTTTGCAGATTTGCTCGCTTTAATTGCCTTAGGAAGTACAAGCGAGTAGATACTTTACGTACAATTTCGTCTACGTGGAGGTTCCATTTAAGATCTTTCGAGATGTTGAGACCAAGGAGTTTTACACTAGGAACAAGTTCCACAGGGTTACCATTAATAATAACCGGGGGGAAATCAGGAGCTGACCTGGCGAAGGATATTCTCAATTCTTTACACTTTGATTCATTTAGTTTAAACTTATTCTGCTCAGATTTCATTTCTAATTCGAAAACTGCCAGTTGGATATTGCTTACATCACCCTTTCCAACGAGTTCAGCCATGGTCATATCGTCCACGTACTTCCATAGGTCATTGTTCGTAACTTGGATGTCATCAACCATTAACAAGAAAAGCCAGGGACCAAGTTTTGTCCCCTGAGGGACTCCTGCTGGCACACTTTTCCATTCAGATGTACAGTCGTCGCCCAATTTTACCCTCTGTTTACGACATTTTAGAAAATCGACAGTCCATCGAAGGATTCCATTCGGTATTCCTAGAGCTCGTAGTTTATTTACCAAGATGGTGTGGTCAATTAGATCGAAAGCCTTTTTATAGTCAAAGAGAATGACTCTTACGTTTGCACCATTACCGTCCGTATATTTATACCAAGTATGTAGCATGCTAATCAATGCATGCACCGATGAAGACTTCGGTATGCTTCCAAATTGGTCGTGATTAATTTTTTTCAGAATAGCTGGTCTTAAAAATTCTTCAACAACAAACTCTTCTCCAATCTTAGATAGAATCGGAGTAAGGAAAATAGGTCGCAGATGTTTATCGACGTTTGTTGCGGGTCTTTGTTTTGGAATGGGTATGATATCTGCCTCTTTCCAACATGGTGGTAAACAACCCTCATGGAATGAACAATTTAAAATGCTTGCGATAGATGTTGCTAGTATATCAGCATTTTCTTTAAGGATCCAAGCAGGGATGCCATCTGGCCCTTGCGCCTTTGTGGATTTCAAGAAGAGAATGGAGGATTTTAGTATTAGTTAATATATATAAGGTCTTGGTTAGAGTAGGGGTTATCTAAGTCACAGTCATTAACATTGTCGTAAAGATTATATAAGTCAGTTATGTGTATTGCGTGTTGACAGTCGGTCAAGTGCTTTGAAGTCGCACTCTTAACGTCGTCCGGTTTTGCATGTTCCAAAATCCGCGTTTCCAAATTTCTCATTGTTTGCCTGTATAAGAAAGACTTCGAGCGGCCAAGACAAGTAAACTAAGTTGTTTGGCGCAAAGTATGGAATTCTATCTTTCTTTGGAATGAAATAGGAAACTTTTTTGCTTTGGTAAATAACAATAAATATCACCGGTTTTGTAAGGTTACGCTGGATTTTCTTAATTAGCTTTTTGAACAAAAAGTCGCCTTGCTTGCTGCAATGTCTTAGGAGTAAACATTTTCAGATACAGAGAGACAATGACCTTATATTTGCTCATACTAAAATCCTCCATTCTCTTCAACACACTATCCAATCTTTTATGTTTATGGATATTAATTACACATAAAATTTCACAATCCAGAACAAAACACTGGTTGTATGCTTGTAAAATAGTTCCATATTTCTCATAAGCCATCCCTCTTTTCACTTCTTACCTCATCTTCCTGTTTCTTGTGTATACAGATCTGAGCACGCTTGTAAATAGTTTATTTGTTTTACAATGACTTTGGAATAAAGTCGAAATATCACCTTAATTTTGCTCAATTGTGAGTTTACAAGATGTATTTTTCCGGAGTTGGTTTCTTTCTTTATTTCTGGATTCTTATATTTTATTGGGTATCCAAGATCTCAGTTTATAGGGCTGGAAATGCTCCATAGAAACGCGGTAAGGAATGTTGGCCCTCCCAGTAGGTCTGAGTAAAAGTTTCGTTGTACAATTTCCTCAATAACTGTTCTAACTGTTCTCTACACGGCTACAGCTTGGACAGTCTGCGGCTGAGTCTAACAATAGTCTAGCATATTCAGTGTTAATTCACCTGCATGGTATTCCAGCATGTGGAATACCAGGTGAATTATTGAGACTTTGACACTTGCTATATAATAAAACACTTATTTACTGAGACCTCGGGAAAACAGCATGTTTTGTGGCCCCTCGACCGCCGTTGTTTCCCTCGGCTTCGGCAAGTGATAATTATGAGACTTTCCTTGTCCCCAATGTCAATCAATTTCAAAAGTTTCTCAAATTCTCTAAAGACATCGATCGGAGAGTTAGGTGGCCTATACCATGTGGTTATAAGAAACGGTTCGATAATATCACTATTTAGATCTAGTCCTTCATTAAAGTTAATAGTATTTCTTATGTAAAATCCAACACCCCACCATACCTATTTCTATTTTTTTTGCCATGCATGTGTACCCTCAATAGAAACTAGATCAACTGGATAGTCGGGGTTAAACGTTGGGGTTAAAAGAAGTCGGGGTTAAACTGATACAATCAAGACTATATATTATAAGGCTATACATATATACTAAGAAGTAGATGGTTTCAGCCAAATATATGTTTGAGATTCTTTTGCCAGCTTATTAAATTGTGCCTTTGGATACAGTCGGTGGCTGTTGGTGGTCAAAGTAAAATTAAAGATTAAAAGCACTATTCAAATGAATTTTGGGGAGCATTTCTCAACTATAGTCACCGTATATGCTGCATTAACGTAGCCACAATCATTAAAGATAAAAACGTACTTAGAAATAATTATATTACTTATGAGTCTTCGGTAAATGTAGTTTAACAAAGCGAGTCTGCCAGTAAGATTTGGCAATATGGCGGATAGTCAGGAAATTCCGAGCTCCTCGTGTTTATTAAATTTAGCGTCAAAATCTCTGAAAATAAGCAACCAAATCGATTCAAACATCAATCTTCTTGTCGTGTGTAACTCTCAACTCTCATGGGAGGGAAATATAGATCAATTAAAAGATTTTACGTGTAATATATTGAAGCTGACAGGGAAATGGAAATCACCGGGTGGCGATGTGAAATTATTTACAAGTTCAAATGAGGAATTGGTCCTCAAATGGCAGGGTTTGAAAAGGAAAAAGATCGAGGTAATAAAAGATCGTGACAACGTACTTTTAAATAGCCTAAGAAGCCATGCCTATGAAGAAACTAAAGCGAGCGACAGCATTATAAATAATCTTGAAGAACCGATCGACCACGTGTGCGCTGCCATGTCATTTCCTCTGCCTTCGCCAACGTGTAACGAGTGCGGTAAACATGAATTATGTTTAGATCAAACTGAGCTAGAAACGAAGTTTGAAATGGTACTTGCTCGGCTAAATAAAATCGAAGAAAAAACGAAGAATGAAAATATGGCGGAAACGTTGCTGGTCAATCAAAACAACAAAATGGCGGCTGAGATTGAACATTTGAGAGCGACTGTGACCGAATTACGGGAAGAAAACGATGAAATTAGGACATTGTTTGACATTAAACAAAACGAGTGGATTCAAGTTGAATCTAAACAATGCCCGAGCAAACCTAAAACTACCGAAATCCCTTCGACGCCAGTTGAAAATCGCTTTGCTGCCCTTGCTATCGAAGACTCTGTTATTGAAGTAAACAGCTTGCCAGTGGAAGCTGATACCGACAGAAATGTCCGCATACAAATCAATGATTACAGAACCAAACAAAAGCGGGACTTCTTTAAATTAAACAAGACCAGAGGCAAAGGAAATGAAAGTAAACTTGCACACCCAAACCAACCAAGAGAAATGGCAGAAACACAGAAGAAAACCCTTATCATTGGGGACTCTATGATAAAACACATTGACGAAAAGAAAATTGAAAGGGCAGCAAGAGGCAATACTGTTTGCCACTCGTACAGTGGAGCCACTGTAAGTCAACTGCATCAAAAATTTGAAGAGAATTGCCATGAAAAGGAGTATGAAACCATCATTCTGCACGTGGGAACAAACGACTTGGTGAGAGAGGATGCAGACAAGGTGGCGGAAAAGATGGATGAATTAGTGGAAGAAGTAAAGCATCGAACGAAGAGAGTTGCTGTTTCCAGTGTCGTGAAGAGGTATGATGGTCGAGTACGATCAAGTAAGATAGAAGGTTACAATTACCTAATTTATCAGTTATGTTTAAAGCATGATATATATTATATTGATAATGATGATATAAATGAATCTCTCTTGAACAACTCAAAATTACATTTGAACAAAGCAGGAGATAGAGCACTAGGAAGTGCCTTTTGCACTTTCTTAAAATCAACTAGACCTAGCAATAATAGGCCAGTACCCATAAGAAATGATCAGCATTTTTTTCAAATAATGGAACACCGCAAGAAAGAGTGGACAGATTATCTGAAATATGTCAGTCAAGTACTGAGAAATTAATTAATATAGGTCTGTCAGATGAAAATGTGAGTAGCGATTTTTACACTAGCCTTAATTCTATTCCCAATGAAAGAGGTTTTAAGATGACTTTCCTAAACATTGTCAGTTTGCCTAAAAATATTGATGAAATACGTTACTCAATGTCTAACAAACACATTGACCTGATTGGTTTTAGTGAGACACGACTTGATCTGAATATAACCGATAATATGATTGACCTTGATGACTATGATATTATTAGAAAAGACAGATCAAGAAATGTGGGTGGAGTTTGTATCTACTTGCGTAGCTCCATCAACTACAAAATTAGAAATGATCTAATTCCCTCTGAATTGGAGGCTGTTTGTGTAGAAATTATAAAACCACATAGTCGACCATTTTTGGTTACAACTATTTATCGACCACCAAATTTGGCAAACAATTTCTTTGAAAAGTTTGAAAAATTAATCAAAGCAAATGATGATGAAAATAAAGAAATATATATTCTTGGTGATTTAAATTGTGACATGCTTAAAACAGAAGCTGATACCCCAACCAAAAAAATTAAATCACTGTATGAATTGTATCAATTGTCACAATTAATTAAGGAAGCTACTCGAGTAACCATGACAACCTCCAGCCTCATTGATCATATAGTTACTAACACACCAGAGAAAATCTCAGATTCTGGTGTAATACATACAGGAATCAGTGATCATAGTTTGGTATATGCTATCAGAAAAATACATATTTCTAAGAAACAAGATAAAAACATAGTGGAAATTAGAAATATGAAAAACTTTGATGGGCAAAAATTTGTTGAGGATTTGCTTAGTCAGCATTGGGAATATGTGTACTTTTTCGCAGATAATCCAAATTCTATGTGGGAGATTTGGAAGAAATTGTTTACAGAAGTACTAAATAAACATGCACCTATTCAACATAAAAGGATCAGATCAAAAAAAGTCCCATGGATTACTAACGAGATAAAAAAGCTTATACATAAGAGGGATAGATTTAAGAGAAAAGCCATAGTGAAAAACTTTGAAACAGATTGGGAAGTGTATAAACAAACCAGAAATAAAGTAAATATACAAATAAGAAAGGCCAAAAGGATTATTACTCCAAGAAAATTGCTGGTCAAAAACAAAATCCAAAAGAGGCTTGGAAAACAATAAACAATTTACTGGGAAAACAAAACAAACCAACCAAAGTGAATGAGCTGAATATAAATGGAAATATTAATTTAACAAATTCTAAAGACATTGCAGAGGGCTTCAATGAATTCTTTTCAAATATTGGTTCTGACTTAGCTAGCAAACTTGATACGTCAAATTGCAATTTTCAAGAATATATTAAGAAACCTAAATCAGAATTCACAGGATTTGAGTCAATTACTACCAACAAAGTTTACCATCTCCTGCATGGCCTTTCCAGTGCAAAAGCCACTGGCATTGATAAAATTTCAAGTAAAATTTTAAAACTAGCAGCACCTGCTATCGCCAGTTCATTAACTTATATCTTTAATCAGGCTATTGCACTATGCACTTTCCCTGATGAGTGGAAAATGGCAAGAGTATCGCCTCTTTATAAAAATGGCCCAAATATGCCTGGTAACTACAGACCAATTTCTGTTTTGGCAGCCGTTAGCAAAATTATGGAAAGAATTTTATATGATCAACTATATGACTATTTGACAAAATTTGAACTACTTAGTGATTGTCAATTTGGCTTTCGTAATTCTCATTCAACTGCTACAGCATTATTAGACGGTACTAATAGTTGGATATTGACAATATGAATATTGACAAAAAAACTATTCAACTTAGTTGTACTAATTCACTTAAACAAAGCCTTTGATACTGTCGATCACCAGATTTTACTAAAAAAACTCGAACTTTATAGCGTAAAAGGAGATGCTTTATCTCTACTAAAATCGTACTTGATGAATCGCACCCAGAAATGTCAAGTAAATGGAACTATCTCATCAGAGAGATTGATTAAGTGTGGTGTGCCCCAAGGCTCCATTTTAGGGCCTTTACTCTTTTTGTTATATATTAATGACCTGCCTCATTGTTTAAACAAAACAAAACCCCGATTGTTTGCTGATGATACAAACCTAACAGCTGCTGGTCAATCTATAAATGATGTTGAAGCTGCAATGAATTCTGATTTAGAAAAACTTAGGAAATGGTTAATTGCCAATAAACTAAGTTTAAATGTAGCTAAAACTGAATTTATGTTAATTGGATCTAAACCAATGATAAAAAGTGTTTCAAATATACAGCCAAACATTACCATTGAAAACAAACCAATTAGACAAGTTTACGTTTGCAAATAGTCTGTGAGTGTCTGTCGAACTGCATTTGTCTTGGAAGAATAATACTGAAAAGGTTTGCAAGAAAATAGTATCAGGAATATCAGCTATTCGTCGAGTAAAAGAATTTGTTGAGAAAGATACGCTTGTTTCTATATATAATTCTATTGTTCGCCCACACTTTACTTATTGCTGTGAAGTATGGGATGTGTTTGGTGAAACACAATCAAAACGTTTCCAAAAGCTCCAAAACAGAGCTGCTCGAATCATAATGAATATGAGCAATGATGTAGATCATCAGGTTGCTTTAGATGCTTTAGGCTGGAAGTCACTTAAAACGGAAAGAATGAAGGCTAAGTCAAAACTGATGTTTAAATTGTTGAATAAAATGGGTCCTAAATCACTTACTGATTTATTTACTTTCAAAAATGAAATGACAAATTATGAACTTCGGGATATTGAAAGTACTCTTTGCTTACCACAGCCACGTACTAATAGCATGAAAAAAAGTTTCATGTTTGACGGGGCACACATTTTGAACTCTTTACCAAATGAAATTAGGGAGAGCAACTCCCTCATGTCTTTTGAAACTAAAATCACTACTCACATTTTTGAATGACATAGAGATTTGTAAATAGATATGTTTCACTATACGTTTTTCTATACCTTATATTCTTGTACCTATATAACTTTCTTATTCTATACTGTATTACCATCTATACTATATTTTTGTAATCTTATTATCGTACACGCCCCTTGTGGAAATCAGCCTATATGTTGACAATGGTTAGCGTGTTTAAATAAAGTTATTCTATCTATCTATCTATCTATCTATCTATTCTATCTATCTAAGATGAAAACACCGATGCAATAATCAAGTGTAACACCCATTGGTTTTAATGGGCCTTGCAGGGAAATACAGAGTTTTAAAATACCCAACTTGAAGAGGGTGCATTTTGGATTAATCGGTTATTAGGTTCAGACCTCATACAAATTATTTTCTTATTAACAGTGGAAAATGGTAAAGTTGTCTGTTAAAGATTATTTATCAATTTTTGGAGGAGGAATGTTCTTGCTGATCGCCGTATATTTATCATTGAGAATGGGACAAACAACAATCGCCAAGGACGAGTCGGTTGCACCGCTATGGGCGTTGATTATAATTTGCATTTTCTGGGTTTTTTGTTTGGGGGCTATTTATTATAAATATTTTGCAATTGCACTTAGAATTGTTAGACGCTGGAAAGCGTCCAACCAGCACATCGTAATAAACAGCACAAGCAAGGCAATAACTTTAAAGAGCACCGTTGTATATATAACGTCTGTATAGTATGCACTGAAAAATGTTCCAATATGCACAAATTGTATAGCATCCACTAGTTTGTCGCACTCGCATCGCACTCCCATGGCGGGAAATGGTGGCCATCATGAGATGGAGCTTATCCTATATCGAAAATTGTAGCGAGGTCCATACAGTTCCATTATTCAGAAGAAAAGAGACCAACTAATTCATGCAAAAGGAGATATAAGGTTCATTCGAAAATCGGAAAATACTCAAATTTTGGGGTAAAAATCGCAACAACGAAAAATCATTACGGAAGATAGTTTCTTACAGGTTTGATAAATACATTCATTTGATATTCATTGGTATAGGTTTTACCAATTATGTTATCTTCATGATGCCGTTGTCATGTTCTTAAAAAAGAAGAAAACAAAGAAGAAAAAGACAGCCACATCGATTGTGAACAAACCCACTTACCAGAAACATAATGTAATTTTTTCAGGGATGGATTTACTGTGGGTGTGGAGGGGCGGCGGCAGGTGCGGTGCCAATTCCCATATCAAATCCAAGTTTTGGATTTGACAGCGTCTTTATCAAATAAAAATAATATATTTGGCCATTGATGGGCCTTTTGACCATCTAGGCAATCTTATTTTTCAAACTTTTTCTGACAAGATGACCTCCTTGACTCTGTGTGGGGGGGGGCCTTCAATGACGATTCACCCGGACGCCGGTCACGCCCTACTTCATGACCAGCGTCAAGCTGGAGTCATCCCTGAATTTCTTTTGCCTAAAGTATCTAATTCTGTTTGTACGTTTATTTAGACCATACCTCGGGAAATCGTTACCACTGTTTCCATCCAGCTGGTATTCACACAGTCACTTTGCCCTGGCTAAGAAATCTACAACAGTTTTGTAATGGTAGGGAATTATATTCTTAAAATACTGCACGAGTTCTCCACGAATTCAGCGGATGACGTGAGCAAACATAGAGCTGTATCCCATTATGTTGAAGGATTTTTGTAGATGGAAAATTAGAGCGAAAATTATACACTATCTTTGCATTCAGCGATGTCTAACTTAAATTTTGATATATGTCGTGTGCATTTTCATGCAATATTGACCGAGATAGCTGCGTTTAAACTTGAGAAAACATTTTTGGAAGTGTCGAGAATTAGCTAAAAATTGCCTATTGCGCATATTGCGTAAGTATTCGTTTCAATGAAGTGAAGTTGAAGTTAGAAGGCCAAACGTTAGAATAAAAGAGCATATCTATTCAAGAAACATTTCTAACTTCAACTTCACTTCATTGACATAATACTTACGATAAAATGGTAACGCGGTTATCAGATTAGTTTAATAGGCCGTTTTTAGCTAATTCTCGACAGTTTCAAAAAATGTTTACTCAAGTTTAAACGCAGCTATCTCGGTCAATATTGCATGAAAATTCACATGGCATATATCAAAATTGAAGTTAAACATCGCTGAATGCAAACTAACTTGTTTAAGTTATACTTTTTGCTTTTCGTTATTACTTGTTTACGTCTAAAAATATGTATATAATTTTCGCTCGAAATTTCCATTTACAAACACCTTCAATATTCAGTTTTATCGAGCGAGATGCACAAAATGTAGTGTATCCATTATGCACGTCGCCACCCAATTCAAACAAATATATAATTTAAATGCTTATAGTTACCTTTGTCCCATTCTATGCTTACATTATCATAATATGTGGTATCTAGGCAGATATTAAAAGATCAGACTATTATTTTGTTTTCCAGAAACAGAACGAGTAGTAAGCTTCGATTCAAACGAAAATGGAATTGTTCAACATCTTATTTGCACAAATCCTGTTCCATTGAGGTATTTACCTATGCCTTTTGTTCTTGTAGTTTTATCAATGTACACACATACAAATCTCGCAATTGTCAAAAAGATGGTTCATGTGTTCTTCAAATTAACAACAACTTGTTAACAAGTTGTTGATTGCAGGACGATAACAAGTTGTTGGAACAACTTGTTAACAAGTCTGTTGAGTCAACAACATACACGGATTTCCTCGGGGGGGCTGCGGAGGTGTGCGCACCCCCCCAAATGATATATATTACCAACCTCTCGCCCGAAAGAAGCCCTTGCTGGGCTTTGCCCCCAGACCCTTCCAAAGCAAACAGTAGCACCCCCCAGATATATGTCCACCCCCCCGAACAAAAATATGAAAATCCCTCTCTGGTCAACAGCCTTGTAGTAAGTTGTCAACAAACCAATGATAACTTGTCAACATGCTGGGAACAAGTATATAGTGCAAACACATCCTGATAAGTATTTTCGCTACGGACTCAGGACATACGTGTGAAAAAAAGTCTCTAAAAACACTCTGCAGAAGGTTGTGAGTTTTCTTCGAGTACTCCAGTTCCTCCCCAAGGGAATGTTGACAGGATATGTCAGGATACCTGGTAGTTAGATTCACGTTCCCATACAGTAAAAACTATTTGGTGATTAAGATGATATAATCAGTAGTTATTTAGAGAGTTGGCAAGCGAGAGTTTGCCCCGTCAAACGAGAGCAAGAATCACATGAAAGACGACTGGATATTACCACGCGTACTGGTCAAACGTGCGCCGACAAAACCGGGATTCGCAATAAAGACGGCATTTTCACGAGAATTGTCATAAACTGGCTAGTTTATTTCGTATGGATATTTAAATATATCCTTTCGAACGGGATTTTCAAGAGCTATCCAATGGTCATACTTAGGAGTTTGTAGCGTGTAAACCAAAGGTAGGAAAGCGAAATGATTATTTAATTGACTGGAAGACGTTTAGGTGATTGGTTTGCTGAGCACTTGCGTGATGTTAAGAACAATGTGCACAACAAACCGGTTGCTAGGCACTTCAACAGTGCCAACATTGTGGTACTCCTGATGTAACCTTTAACGTCTTGACGTCGCTCCATGAACCGTTGTCTGTTGGTAACGATCACTTAGATATGAAGAAAACCAATTCAGAATGTTCCCTCTAAACCCAAATTCGCGAAGTCGATTTAGTAGCTGAGCGTGACTTACTTTATCGAACGCTTTCGACATGTCCAAATACAGTACATCTATTTGCTCACCGTTGTCCAATTTACGACCTATTTGTTCAAATACCTCAACAAGTTGTGTAACGCATGATTTTCCTGGCACAAATCCATGTTGACAAGCGTTCAGTTGTTGGAACACATGATATTTAATGTTGTTGAAGACACAGCGTTCAAGGACTTTGGAGATGAGGGAAAACAACGAAATTCGCTGATAATTTTCTACATGCGCCTTTACACCCTTTTTATGGACAGGCACCACATTAGCTAGTTTCCAGTCGTCTGGAAGTATACCACATCGTAAAGATTTGTTGAAGAGTGCGCAAAGCGACGGAGCAATTAGAAATGCAGTTTCTGACAATAAACGAGCAGGAATTCCATCGGGGCCTTGAGCTTTGTTGTTATCTAAGTTCATCAAGACCGATATCACTTCATCGTTGGTTAGTGTTATGTCTTCCAATGTAATGTCAGATTCCAGATTTTCTTCATGTTGACGATCAGTAGCGGAGTCAAATGTAAAGATCGAGACGAAATATTTGTTAAACAAATTTGCGATTTCAACGTTGTTGTCTGCATTCATTCTATCACTGTCACTCACTTTCATCGAAACGTTCTCTGGGATGTTGGAGACTCTGGTTTTTATCTTAAAGAATGACCAGAAACGTTTCGGATTATGTCCACGAGACGTGCAAATTGAATTTAAATATTCCAAGCGACTTTCACGCAACATGCGCTTAATTTTAGCTCGAAGCTCTCGGAACTTTTCTTTAAGGTATTCACTGGGTGAACAGGATTTCTTTATTCTCATTCTGATGGAATTTTTCTTCTTAATGAGATGAAGTATCGCACTGTTCATCCACGGCAGATAGTTTCGACCTCGAATTTTTTTTATGGGAACAAAATCCGATATCGCAGCGAGAAAAGTATTTTTCCAGTTGGACCAGTCTTGGTTTATATCACCGTCCTCTGATATACTGTCTGCGAGTTTGAGCGATTGAAGATGTACTCGTAGACCATCAAAATCAGCTCGACGGTAGTCAAACACAGTTCTCTTTATCTTTGGTATAGGATTGCACGATAAAAAAAGATCGAAAATGATGGCGCTGTGATCGGTAAACATTCCAGAATAGTTTGGATTTAAAATTTCTTGAATTTTGATACGGTCAGGAATACTAGTTATAACGAGATCAAGAATGTTTTTTCCTCTTGTCGGACTTGTGTTCACTTGTTCTAAGAAAAAGTCATTTAGTATTTTAACAAACGCCGTCTCATTCCCGCCAATTATCAATAAGTCCCTGATGTCTTCCACATACCCTTATGTTTGGAAACTTACTGAAGTCATACCACTCTTAAAAGAAGGCGACCGCGAAGTTGCATCCAATAACCGTCCACTCTCCATGTTAGCGATCGCATCAAAAATATGCGAAAAGGTGGCATTGCACAAATTAACTGATTTTTTACAAAAAAACGAAAGTCTTTCCACCCACCAAAGCGGTAATAAGAAGAGTCATTCAACCGAAACTTTGAACATTTTCATAACTGACCAAATACTACAGGCAATGGATCAGAAAAAGGTGACGGCTTTGATTTTGATAGACATGTCTAAAGCTTTCGACAGTTTAAGTAACGAAGTTTTGTTAAGGGAATTGGCGTACATTGGTTTGTCCGAATCTGCCACAAAGTGGTTCCGCAGCTATCTCACTGGTAGATCTCAATACGTGAAAATTGGTTCAAGCAAGTCGACGCCACTTCATATCACACATGGTGTCCCTCAAGCATCGATTCTTCCCCCCCTCCTCTTCAGCATTTATACAAATGACCTTCCAACCGCAGTGGTAAACAGTGGCCTCGAATCGTTCGTTGACGAGAGTAAAATCTTTTTGTCCTTTTCAGTGCAGGATAAATCGGAAGCAAAGGCCAAACTAGAAGAAGATCTAACTAGAATAACAAGCTGGTGTTGTACGAACTCACTTTTAATAAATCCAGAAAAGACAAAATTCATGTTATTCGGATCACCATTCTTGCTGAGTTTTTTAGGCAAAACGCTATTCCCTGTTTTTTTTCTGCCAAAGACTTGGGAGTCTCGTTAGATGCATATATGAAATTCGATGAACACACCAGTCTGTTGGTTTCTAAATGCATGGCCAAGTTATGTCAAATCCGTAGGATCCGTCATCTTCTGGATCAGGAAACGTTGTGTTCAGTGGTTCAAGCATTGGTCTTGACAAGGTTGTTTTATTGTTCGTCCGTATGGGCAAACACAACAGCAAAAAACGTAAAGAAACTCCAGCTGGTCCAAAATTTCGCAGCCCGTGTTATTTTGAATACACGAAAGTTTGACCACATCACACCTATCTTAAGAGAATTGAAATGGATGACGGTCGACCAACACTTGTATACAAAGATATTGTACAAACATACAAGTGCATGAACGGTTTTTCACCGCCTTACCTGAGTGAGAAATTCTATCTGCGAGATACTATCCACAATTATTCTACTAGGTCCAGCAAAGATCTTGCAATTCCAAAATCAAATACAAACTACGGCCAAAAAACGTTTCATTATCGCGCGGCCAAACATTGGAACAGCCTGCCTGATTCAATCAAATTATTTAGTAATATCAAACATTTTAAATCTGAAGTAAAGAAACACATTTTAAATAATTGAACAATCATGTATATAATAGCATATTTTAGTCTTTCTATTGTAATTGTATGCCGAAAAGCCCTTTTGGGAGCATGTAATTTTATAATAATAATAATAATAATGAAATCCACGCGTTAAGCTATCCGAAATGCTTCTCGCTTTCGAATAATACAATTTGCAGATATGGAAACCGGCAAATCATTTCGAACTAACAAATATAGAAAATAAAGCAAAATACAGATAATTGCCAAAAGCTCCATATTGTCAACAATGTGTGTATGTCCCAGCGGCTATTTTAACTGTGTGTGCACAAATACAAGCGAACACTTAAGAAACAACAAAAGACGAGGGTGCTCAACCTAAACCGCCTACATCCTGAATGCTAGCACAATATCTAAACCATTGGCTTACTAGCATCGATCTAAAACCCAAATATCGAAACACTAAACCTGTTTGTCACAATGTACATGCATCAGACATATCTAACGTAATCCTTAACTATAGCCTTCGTATAGTATAAGTTCATAATATTGCGGTTCATTGATCCTAAATATCGGTGTGTGTTGATGCACAATATAGACAAAAACCGAATCGGCGATTAACCCGCAGGTCAATCATTTGTCTACCATCTAACTTATCCGTAGGAATGAAAAACTATAAAGCCACACCCGTGGACACTGAAATAATACGAAAAGAAACCTATTTATCAGCATACTAGTTACAACCTCAACTACAACACTGAAGTCTAGAAGGTCTACAGCATGCCCCAGAGTGAAAGAATAACGAAAACATGTGAGAATATCCGAACGAACCTGATCTGCTGAGGCCTCAGCAGCCACATTTACATTCTCCGGCTGTTGCTCCTGCCCTTGAACTCTACCATCTTCCCCGCCAGCTGGCGGCTGCAACAGTGACGCTGGAGGCGTGGACCATCAGCGGGCACTTCTCTCTCTCTGCCATGTTTCAATGTCAAATTGCGAAGGGCTGTAGGCCAACAGCGAGTTTACGTATTTATTTTAACCCAACAACTTTATAATTTTCGCGTCTTCTGGCACGTTCTGCTTTAAACAGGCTGATTGAATAAACCCACCCTGCTTTTATGTGCTTAATCTGCATAGCTAGGTACCCATTTGAGCATCTTAGCCAATCGGTGCCGTTTTTCAGTCTCTTCCCGTGCGCATTTTTTGCATTTTCCCAGTTAATGAAAGACTCCATGAAAGACTGGTTTTGAATAACGACGAAATTGAAACAGTGACTATAGAAATAGCCAAAAGTAAAATGAAACCATTTCTCATTACTACCTGGTACAGACCACCAAATTCATCAATTGATAAACTTAAAGAATTCTAAAAACTTTTACAACGTATAAATATTGAAGATGAAGAGAGTATAATATTGGGAGATATAAACTGTGACTTACTCACCAAACACTTAACTGATAGGCACACAAACCAATTATAATTTCTTATGAATCTACTCAATATACCCAGAATATTGAAGAAGCAACCAGAGTCACTAGGGACACACTGACCCTAATTGATCATTTCTATTCAAATAGACCTGGAAATCTAACTTTAACTGGAGTATCAAAAATAACAATCAGTGATCATTATCCTATATACGGTATTCGCAATTTCCAAGTCTGAAAGGAAATAGTAACATAATAGAATTTCGCAATTTCAAAAACTTTGAAATAGAAGGTTTCAGACAAGATCGTAGTTCCCTAGCGACATTCAATCTTTATTCTTTTTACGATGCTAATGAGGTATGGATTATTTGGAAAAATAAGTCTACGCAAATTGTTGATAAACATGCCCCATTAGTTAAGCGCAGAATTGGCAAACGGTTGGCTGCCTGGATAAATAGAAACCTCCTGGTTAACATATGGGAAAAGAACAACTTAAAAAAGAAAGCCTGTAAAACAAATAGCCCAATGACTGGGAAATAACTGCAGTTCTCACACAATTGTCCTCTGATATTAACCCTTTGTGCCCCAATTTAAATGATGAAAACTCGGATAAATCTAACTTGCCTGGCTATCAACGTATTTTACTTCATTGTGTTGCAAATACCCCATACAAATTATATATCATTAAAATGCATATATATCAGTGTTTCTGATAAAAATATTTGTGTGATTGACAGTTGTACCTACGACGTCATACGCTGTCACAAAATACCAACCAATAATAACTCTCGTTATCAATATTCATAATTAACAATTAGTGCAACGGTGTAGAACATCGAATGGCAGAAAAAATGTTATCAAATGAGCCATGAGCTCATTAAAGAGTCAAAATATGTTGCCGAGAAATTTCCACATGTTCTTCAAAATCGGTCTCACTTTCAATCAAGCTTTCACAAGATGAGCCCAGAAGAACATATAGTGACTATTCATGCTTTTTAGAACTCGGAATTTTTTAACAATAAGGTCAGCTATTCATAGTACATCATATTTAGTTTATATAAAACTATTTTAGAGTTATAACATAACAGAAAACAAAGTAACAGTATAAAATATCCATCCTCTAATACATGGTTCATCCTTACCTGAAGTATATAAACACCAAAATCATCATCCCCTCTTGATACCATATTATACTCATCGCTCCATCACTCTACGCCTCTAAATCGGCCTGTATACGCTCCAAAATCGCATCCTTTGTAATATGTTGTTGGACGCCATTTCTAAGCCCAAAAGTGGTTATAATTCCATGACACGCAATCACCAAATACATTATCATAATTAGGTATATAATATATGCCATATAGGCATTACTAATATAGATATACATAGCTATAGTACTATGGTTCTATAGTTCTATGGTTCTGTAGTTCTATGGTTCTATGGTTCTATAGTTCTGTGGTTCTATTTAACAATTAGTCGCCGAAGGCGAGGTGATTACAAGCCTATAGTCACTGAGCCGAAGGCGAAGTGACTATAGGCTTGTAATCACCGAGCCTGAGGCGACTAATTGTTTTAGTAGAAATTTCAAAGAGAAAAACAAACACAGAAAGTTATGAGGTCAGTTGAAAAGGCTATAGGACAAAATTCAGCGCTTTTCTGAGAGGCCGGTTATTAAAAACATGTCGGCAAAAGACGAGTGTCGAAAACATATCGAAGCGAAACAAAAACAAACAATTTCATGAGAAAAATACTTTGGAAAGGCTCAAATACAAAGTAGAATGGTTTTAAAAATATATCACAGCTAGGTTTTTGCTGAATATAACGATATAAATGAGGATAAAACGAATAATTTTCAAAATAAACACTTGTGGTTGAGCCGTACGGAAAAAGTTTTATACATGTTCATTTCAACAGCGAGAAAACGTTGCCTTTCATGGAAGAAAAATAGTGTATCGCTTACCTTTAAAAATGTCAAAAATATATCCTCCTTTAATTTAGCGGCAGTTTTTTTCATTTAAAACTTTGAATCAGGCTCAAAAAAACGATTTTGTTTTAAATTCGGCAGCTTGCGAAGAAGCCATTTTGAAAAAAAAAGTGATAGTCACTGACCAGTGACTATCACTTTTTAGAGGCTCAATTTGGACCAATCAGAATGCAGGAAAATCGATAGTCACCTGGAAATTTCTACTAATGTTCTATAGTTCTATGGTTCTATGGTTCTATAGTTCTATGGTTCTATGGTTCTATAGTTCTATGGTTCTATGGTTCTGTAGTTCTATGGTTCTATGGTTCTATGGTTCTGTGGTTCTATGGTTCTATGGTTCTATAGTTCTATGGTTCTATGGTTCTATGGTTCTATGGTTCTATAGTTCTGTGGTTCTATGGTTCTATGGTTCTATAGTTCTATGGTTCTATGGTTCTATAGTTCTATGGTTCTACGGTTCTACGGTTCTACGGTTCTATGGTTCTATGGTTCTATGGTTCTATTTAACAATTAGTCGCCGAAGGCGAGGTGATTACAAGCCTATAGTCACTGAGCCGAAGGCTGAGGCTGCACTAGTTGTAATCTGGTTCTAGTAGTTTTAATTGTTTTAGTAGAAAAACAAAAGAACAAAAACACAGAAAGTTATGAGGTCAGTTGAAAAGGCTATAGGACAAAATTCAGCGCTTTTCTCAGCGGCCGGTTGTTAAAAACATGTCGGCAAAAGACGAGTGTCAAAAACATATCGAAGCGAAACAAAAACAAACAATTTCGTGAGAAAAATACTTTGGAAAGGCTCAAATACAAAGTAGAATGGTTTTAAAAATATATCACAGCTAGGTTTTTGCTGAATATAACGATATAAATGAGGATAAAACGAATAATTTTCAAAATAAACACTTGTGGTTGAGCCGTACGGAAAAGGTTTTATACATGTTCATTTCAACAGCGCGGAGAAAACGCTGCCTTTCATCGAAGAAAAATAGTGTATTTGTTATCGCTTACCTTTAAAAATGTCAAAAATATATCCTCCTTGAATTCAGCGGCAGTTTTTTTCATTTAAAACTTTGAATCAGGCTCAAAAAAACGATTTTTGTTTTAAATTCGGCAGCTTGCGAAGAAGCCATTTTGAAAAAAAAGTGATAGTCACTGACCAGTGACTATCACTTTTTAGAGGCTCAATTTGGACCAATCAGCATGCAGGAAAATCGATAGTCACCTGGAAATTTCTACTAAAGTTCCATAGTTCTATAGTTCTATAGTTCTATGGTTCTATGGTTCTATAGTTCTATGGTTCTATGGTTCTATGGTTCTATGGTTCTATAGTTCTGTGGTTCTATGGTTCTATAGTTCTATGGTTCTATGGTTCTATGGTTCTATGGTTCTATGGTTCTATGGTTCTATGGTTCTATAGTTCTGTGGTTCTATGGTTCTATAGTTCTATGGTTCTATGGTTCTATGGTTCTATGGTTCTATGGTTCTATGGTTCTATGGTTCTATGGTTCTATGGTTCTATGGTTCTATGGTTCTATGGTTCTATACAGGGTGTATAAAAAAAACTGCAAATACCATAATTTGTATGCACGAGATCATACATTAGAATTTCAATGGCTGTGCAAATAATTACGCTTCTGCGATTTGAAAATACGTTTCCACGTGCAGTACTATCAAAATAAGCACACAAAGTGAATTAAAATTAGTTCGAACTCATAAGTTTAATTCACTTTGTGTGCTTGTTTTGATACCCCTGGGAAACGTATTTTCAAATCCCAGAAGCGTAATTATTTGCACAGCCATTGAAATTCTAATGTATGATCTCGTGCATACAAATTATGGTATTTGCAGTTTTTTTGATACACCCTGTAGTTCTATAGTTCTATGGTTCTATAGTTCTATGGTTCTATGGTTCTGTAGTTCTATGGTTCTATGGTTCTATAGTTCTATGGTTCTATAGTTCTATGGTTCTATGGTTCTGTAGTTCTATGGTTCTATAGTTCTATGGTTCTATGGTTCCTTGGTTCTATGGTTCTATGGTTCTATAGTTCTGTAGTTCTATAGTTCTATAGTTCTATGGTTCTATGGTTCTATGGTTCTATGGTTCTATAGTTCTATGGTTCTGTAGTTCCATGGTTCTATGGTTCTATGGTTCTATGGTTCTATGGTTCTATGGTTCTATGGTTCTATGTTCTATGGTTCAATGGTTCTATAGTTCTATGGTTCTATGGTTCTGCAGTTCTATGGTTCTATGGTTCTATGGTCCTATGGTTCTATGGTTCTATGGTTCTATGGTTCTATGGTTCTATGGTTCTTTGGTTCTATGGTTCTATGGTTCTATGGTTCTATGGTTCTATGGTTCTATGGTTCTATGGTTCTATGGCTCTATGGTTCTATGGTTCTATGTTTCTATGGTTCTGTAGTTCTATGGTTCTATGGTTCTATAGTTCTGTGGTTCTATGGTTCTATGGTTCTGTGGTTCTATGGTTCTATGGTTCTCTAGTTCTATAGTTCTATAGTTCTATGGTTCTATAGTTCTATGGTTCTATAGTTCTATAGTTCTACAGTTCTATGGTTCTATGGTTCTATGGTTCTATGTTCTATGGTTCTATGGTTCTATGGTTCTGTAGTTCTATGGTTCTATGGTTCTATAGTTCTATGGTTCTATGGTTGTATGGTTCTATGGTTCTATAGTTCTATAGTTCTATGGGTCTATGGTTCTATGGTTCTATGGTTCTATGGTTCTATGGTTCTATGGTTCTATGGTTCTATGGTTCTATAGTTCTATGGTTCTACAGTTCTATGGTTCTATGGTTCTATGGTTCTATAGTTCTATGGTTCTACAGTTCTATGGTGCTCTCTCATCAGGTGTAACATACTATCAGCTAACCTAGGTCTTATTGATACTCATCGACTATGCGTTCCTTAGTAAAAGTCTGCCTCCGTGGCGGCATTTATTAGCAAGTTCATTCTTACTGTTCAATGAGCACATGTGGAGTTTACATATAATAAAAACTTTTCAGTTATGCATAAATTGCATCGTTTCCTATCATTTACCGGCAGGCTTTGAATAAAAGCGGATACATGCAGCTACACCCTGAAATACGAAAAGCAACACGAAGAAAGACAACAGAAAAGAAAAAAATATGTCACGCAAATAATATAACCTGGTACATCCCACCCTCCAGTAAGCAGGTACCAACCAATGTAGGACAAAGCTTTTTAACAATTGTCAAGGGAGGATTTGCGAGCGCTCACCTTCTGAGGTAAATTTTTAATAAGAATACTCTGAAACTAAGTTATTCATGCATGCCTATAATCTACGAAGAAAGATTAGTAGACACAATAAATCGATCCTCCAGAAGAGTCAAGGGAATATCAACAACCAGCAAGCGTGCAATTGCATCTCATCACCAATTTGTTTTACGAAGCTACGGTAGAGACCGGCACAACTAAGGAAACCTATATCGGATTGACGCAAAACAAATTGAAAACCAGGTACAGCAACCACCTGGCGTCATTTAAAGACAGAAACAATATGCACGCGACACAGCTGAGCAAATACATTTGGGTTTTGAAGGACAAACGCATTCGTTTCAAATTAGCATATATATATATATATATAGATTTTCGCTTACCTCAAAACTTGACTGCAACAGGCTGTTTCATCTGTAAAAGAATCATCAGGCAGTTTACAAGTATCGAAAGAAATGACCGCTTATATGCTTATATGTTCCGAGTGATCATCTACCGACACGTTATTATAAATGGCACCGACGTGCGCCTCTGCATTGGTGCCAGTATTGTTGATGAATGGTTATCTGATGCTCTCGATTAATTAATCCCGCTAAAAGCGAATCCGGAAAACTAAGCAAAGTTATTTTGGACAAAATTAATTTCAATTTGAGAGAAAAACTGAATTTAAATCAATGGAGGAATACAAAACAAGTTATTCAGTGGTTTGGCAATATAAAAGATAAGGACAGACACAGTTTTATTTCGTTTGACATTGTCGATTTCTACCCATCTATTTCTGAAAAACTATTGGACCAAGCTTTATCTTGGGCTTCAAATTTGACTACTATACCTGAAAACGATATTTCAATAATAAAACACGCTAGAAAATCTCTCCTTTTCAATACCGGAATTTCATGGATAAAAAAAGATAGCCATAGTTTGTTTGACGTTAGCATGGGCAGTTTCGACGGCGCGGAAATTTGTGAGTTAGTAGGCCTTTTCATTTTAAACCACCTGAGTAAGAAATTTGGCAAAGAAAGCATCGGCCTATATAGAGATGACGGTTTGGCTATTATAAAAGTAAATCAGCACGTTTAGCAGACAAAACAAGAAAAGATCTCCACAAAATTTTCGAGCAGTTTGACCTAAAAATTACCGCCGAATCAAATTTACGCATTGTAAACTTTTTAGATGTAACTTTCGACCTTAACAATGGAAAACATAGGCCCTATAGGAAGCCCAATGACGATCCACTATACATAAATATGCACTCTAATCACCCACCGAGCATCTCAAGGCAACTACCTGCATCAATTAACAAGCGCATCGCACTCCTTTCATCAGATGAGCAAACTTTTCAGGAATCTGCACCCATATATCAGAACGCACTTAGGCATAGCAACTTTAATCATGAACTTAGCTACACTCAGCACACACCGCAAAAACAACGCAGGAATAGGCAACGCAACATCATTTGGTTCAACCCACCATTTAGCAAGAGTGTTAGCACAAACATGGGACGTAATTTCCTTAGTCTAATTGACAAGCATTTTCCACCGCACCGCAAGCTACATAAAATTTTTAACAGAAATACAGTTAAAGTAAGCTATAGCTGCATGAACAATATTAAGTCAGTAATCACTAAACACAATGCACGCATATCTAGAAATAACAAGCCACAGGAGAGGGACACTACCAATTGCAGTTGTAGAAAAAACACCATTTGCCCGCTTCAAAAACAATGCATGACTAGGGACATAGTATACAAAGCAACAGTCACAGTAAGCAACACAAACACGATCAAAAATTACATTGGCATGACTGCAACCACATTCAAAGAGCGATTGGCCAACCACACTAAATCTTTTCAGCATCAAAAGCATGCAAATGACACGGAACTTTCGAAATATATTTGGACATTGAAAGAAAACAATAAGGATTTCAGTATTAATTGGCAAATTTTAAAACATTCTATTTCGTATACGGGAGGATCAAAACGATGCAATTTATGTTTAGAAGAAAAATTTTGTATTTTGAAAGAAAAAACAGGATTGTTTACTCAACAAAGAGCTGAAATAATTTCACGATGTCGTCATCGTAACAAATTTCGCGTAAACAACGCAAACAAAGCCATGCATGCACACATTGTCTCCCACACACACCCCCACGCCCCGGCAGGAAGCATATAAGCGGTCATTTCTTTCGATACTTGTAAACTGCCTGATGAATCTTTTACAGATGAAACAGCCTGTTGCAGTCAAGTTTTGAGGTAAGCGAAAATCTATAATTTGCTCTAACTATATGTTGTCGAGCACTCTTTGCGCTTCGTAGACCTAAACCTACACGTATATATATATATATATATATATTGACGAAGCAAATGCTTGGCGGTATTCACTTTAGTCCAAGAGTGCTCAACACGAACAGTGGAGCGAACTATATACAGTTAATATTTACAAATAAAAATACTGTTACTCGAGTTTTCATGGTCCCCAACGCGACGTGAGACTTGAGTAACAGTATTTTTATTTATAAATATTCCATTTTAACTGTATATATATACATGCATATCTGCAGATCGAAATATATATATATATATAGTCAAATCTGCAGACATGCATGTTTCGCCGTTCAACGGCTCGTCAGTGCAGCTTGTAACGCAGTCTAGATGCGAGTGACTTCGTATTTATACACCATACTCTTGCCCTCACCAAGCGCATGTGGTACAATACTCAGACACATGCGCATCCAGACATGCGTGAAGTGTCTTGGGGCCAGAGTGCTCAAACGACCACAAGGGAAGTGAGCTTTTGCATTATAGCTTATAGCCACCAATTAACCTCACAGAGTGCTCAACGACACAAGTGAAGGAGCATATAGTCAAGTGAAGGAGCATATATATTTTCGCTTACCTCAAAACTTGTCTGCAACAGGCTGTTTCATTTGTAAAAGAATCATCAGAAACTGCCTGATGATTCTTTTACCGATGAAACAGCCTGTTTCTGTGTACCAAGATAGCAGACAAGTTTTGAGGTAAAAACAAGTTTTGGTATGAAAATTCTATAATTTGCTCTAACTATATGTTGTCGAGCACTCTTTGCGTTTCGTAGACCTAAATTGCAAAATAACTGAATAATTGCAAAATAACTGAATAATAACTTTGAAGAACATTTATTGAATTGAATTGAAGACTTAACGTGCTAAGGCTAATAAACAAGAGAAATAAAGAGTTTTATTCATTTTTATATAATCATTTTTACATAGTTCTATTAATAAAATTTGCTTATTTTTTCGTTTATATATATGATGGCTAGCTAACTCAGCAGTTGTCTGCTCGACGTCTTTTCGGTTCTGTTGGCACGTCTTTCTGGGATAGACCATCTCTTAAACGGGAGATTTCCCTGTTTTCTGGGAGATCTTGCAGGCCTATAAAAAGTCCAATGTAGAAATTATATTACATGAAATTCATATCCATGTTGACATTCTGATATTAAGAAGCATCTCACAATATTGAACAAAGCACACAATCACAGACCGAAGGTCGTAGCACTATTCTGAGACTGATGAGTGGATGTAAACTGTAGCTAAATAATGCATTTCTTCGTCAGTCTGCATATAAATTTTTTTCGAAATATTACACAAAATTGCTTCGCTTTAATTAGGGTTAAGAATACACTGACTACTATATTGAGAAAGTAAATAGACAATCAAACCAAGGAACAATCAAATTGTAGTGGTGTTTAAATTAATTTTACTATCATACTAAGATAAAGGTTCACTTAGACTTTTAGCGAGGTTAAGAAAGTTTCAAACACTAGATCACGAGACTTCATATATAAAATAACTCGTATAACCGAGTTAAATTGGGACAATCTCGTAACAATAAGTCGCGTCTTACTCTACGTGTTAGTGTGTCAGTTGTCGCGAACTAATCGTACACCCTTTCCGATAATTGCATGGTTTTCAAAATTTCTCCGTGGTCCGGAAGCCTCATTCTAATCAATCGTGGGCAAATGGCCTTTGTCAGACCAACAAAGCATTCGTTACGTTAATATTAATACTAATAGAAAGGGTGTATGACCACTGACGAAAACTGTTGCTTAAACATCTTAAGTGTTATCTAAGTTCTGTTGAGGGGAAGCTTGTATTTTTTTAATATGTTTATACATTTAATTTGACATCATCTAAGACATATATGCACTACTTATTACATATCTGCATGAGGAAAATCTATATTTACATGTTTGAAAGAAGCTTACAGACAAGGAAAAAGTCTATCATGCACCATTATAGGCATGAACCATATTCAGTTTTTGAAATCTCTACGACTACATGTTTACTATAATAGTTTTTATAATGGGGTCCTTTTCGCGCTTACGTTTCATCTGATTTTTCAACGGGAATCAGACAATTTTTTGTTTTTCAAAACATTCCAAAAGGTGTGACCTCATCTTCTCTTGGTCATACGTGACACCTTCAGGTCGATTCCATTTGCTAGCTCGAAAGCCCATGCGATAGCAAATATTCCGCAATCTACCGAACTTCTTTGATATTGGCATGGAACAATTTTTACTTCCAACACATTTTGTTTTGCGAAGTGTTTGTAAATGGAGATTAATTGAATTTCAGCGTCACTACTCACAGTGTCGTACACACTGTCAAACACTTCTCGAGCACGAAGTAATCCAGTGGTTAAAACGGACGTGGTGGATTTGAACTCCTTTGGCGTTTGAATCAATTGGAATAAACATATTCTTTTGGCACAATATTGTATTTTGAAAGCCTTGGATTAGAGGAAATTGTTTGGAAAGGATTTTTTGAGCAGCGTTAATGTGGATATCAGTTAGCATCTGTGGTGATTCAAGAATGGATTTGTCCTTTTCGCTCAAATTAAGAGAATGGATCC
The DNA here is from genome assembly GCA_016169945.1 of Trachythela sp. YZ-2020. Classification (NCBI taxonomy): domain Eukaryota; kingdom Metazoa; phylum Cnidaria; class Anthozoa; order Malacalcyonacea; family Clavulariidae; genus Trachythela; species Trachythela sp. YZ-2020. The sequence goes on from JADLSH010000289.1 coordinate 53,221, forward strand.
AGGAACTTGTATTATTATCTGCAATTCCATAGAACTATAGAACTATAGAACCATAGAACCATAGAACCATAGAACCATAGAACCATAGAACCATAGAACTATAGAACCATAGAACCATAGAACCATAGAACCATAGAACCATAGAACCATAGAACCATAGAACCATAGAACCAAAGAACCATAGAACTATAGAACCATAGAACTATAGAACCATAAAACTATAGAACCATAGAACCATAGAACCATAGAACCATAGAACCACAGAACCATAGAACCATAGAACCATAGAACTATAGAACCATAGAACCATAGAACCATAGAACCATAGAACCATAGAACCATAGAACCCTAGAACCATAGAACCGTAGAACCGTAGAACCATAGAACTATAGAACCATAGACCCATAGAACCATAGAACTATAGAACCATAGAACCATAGAACCATAGAACCATAGAACCATAGAACCATAGAACTATAGAACCATAGAACCATAGAACCATAGAACTATAGAACCATAGAACCATAGAACCATAGAACTACAGAACCATAGAACCATAGAACCAGGGAACCATAGAACCATAGAACCATAGAACTATAGAACCATAGAACCATAGAACCATAGAACCATAGAACCATAGAACTATAGAACCATAGTACTATAGCTATGTATATCTATATTAGTAATGCCTATATGGCATATATTATATACCTAATTATGATAATGTATTTGGTGATTGCGTGTCGTGGAATTATAACCCCAAAAGTATCAAATTCCAAAACTCAAAAAGAAAACATCTAAAAAATTGCAATTTTTCAAAAAGATTTGCCCAAATTGCAACCAAAATTGTTTATAAACAATGTATTTAGTAACTGCGTATGAGTAGAGGAGAACATAAGTAATAATAATTAAGATAAATATAAGCAAAATAGATCATTTCTTTAATTTATATGAAAGAATTACCATTCGAGAGCCATGTGAATTCGCAGCGGTGCTTCCACTTTAAGAAAGCAAAATATTTTTATCCTGATTTTGATACAAAATTTCCTTTAAATTTCCTAGCTTCAAGCTTCAGGCCCAACTAGACAAACGAACTTAACATAACCTTTTGCTTGATATTTTATTGCATTTGAAATGGCGATAACTATGAGGTGCCGTTACTGCAGTTTGTAATTCGTTGTAGGTTCTGCAACTGGAAGCGCTTGCAGTAGCGGCAGTAGTAGATGCCGTAGAAAAACCATCGACTGTCTACCTGTCGGTTTGTAAAGACCACCTTCGTTCAGATGCATTCCCGGAAGACGAAACTGCGACACGAGAGGAGATCTGAAAAAATCACAAATTTACAAAGATTATGTGTTGCACATTCCGATCATATTTTTGCAATTGTACAGATCATTATACCAAATAAATCGTATCAAACTAACTAAACAAAATAAACTAACAAACTGTTCGCGCAATCAAAACAAATGTCATTACAGTACCTGCAGGGTGGATCTCCTCCGTTCGAGCTATTTAAAACGTTTTTCTGTCTCTGTATAACTGCTTTTTTAGGTTTTAAATTACACTTTGAATAAATTATCAAGTGACGTCATGCTAAGGTAAAATATTAATCCTAAACACACCTGTGCATTTCACTGTGTCTAAAGTATCGTATATATATATATATATATATAACGCAATGTTCAATTATAGAAATTAACATAGAAATACTTTGAACTCACATCATGTGAATTGGCAACGCTCAGAGGCCTACTGAATTCCGGAGCATCCTCCTTTCAATGCAGTCTTCCTGTGCTGTTTTACGAAAAATGCGGGTCGTCATAGTTTATCCTAATAAACCATGTTTGTTGTTTTTAGACAAAAACGATACCGATTATTCAAGTTCAAATGATGATAAAAGACGGTTACTTAATTACAAATAACGTTAATAAACAATTGCGCAAGCAAACTAATATACGTCAATTTCGCGCAACTTTATAAATGTGCTTCTATAAATCTTCTATAAAAATTACAGTAAACAAACAAACAAACAAACAAACAAACAAACAAACAAACAAACAAACAAACAAACAAACAAACAAACAAACAAACAAACAAACAAACAAACAAACAAACAACAGCAACAGCAACAGCAACAACAACATAATACAAAACAGACAAGCATGCTAATTGAGAAGCTAAGCAAGACATTCGAATTTCCCCCGACATTCTCTCAAGACTACTCGAAAGCACTTCTACAGTCGCATCTTCCCTGATCTTCGCCGTATGATTTCTCCATGTGTTTGCCAACGACGGACGACATTTGTTCATCAATGCGTTGGTATAAGTGTCGGCAATAAAACGTCGTTCTTTATTAAATTTGTTATCGCTATTTTAGTTGTTTTCTCACATAAAATACATGCAATGTTTTCTTGTTCATAATTATACTAGATATATATGTTACGGTAGGTTTCCTAGGGTGATCAACTCATCCAAGCGTTTACTGGTTGCTGTATACAAACAAGTTAACGGTTAATAATTACGCTGTAAAAAGTCAGTTAAGTTATTAACTATAGATCACCTAACACATATACGGTCAAGTGGGCCATAAAACATATTCAATGGGACCACTTGCTATTCGCTTTTATTCAAAGTTTGTTGTTTGCTTTAGATAGCGTATAGTTTTGTAAATTAGCCAAAACTTGCCGATAAACATATAAACTCTATTCTGGCAGTACAGTAATGTAATATGTTTACCACTCTGAGGTGGACGGAAAGCCTTAACAGGTTTTGCAACCCAATTGACAAAGGTTCCGAGGCGGGTTAGTTAGTGGTTAGTGCCTAAGGGTTAGTTTTTAGCGAGGGAGGAAAACCGGAGTACCAGGAGAAAACCCTCGAAGCACAGGAGAGAACCAACCAATCTCAACTTACATGAGTTTATCAAGCGCACTGACGTTTTCCAACCTGAGCGTAAGCCAGCTTAACTCAGAGGTAAGAGACAGCGCGCTATCTAAAGCAAACAACAAACTTTGAATAAAAGCGAACAGCAAGTGTTCCCATTGAATACGTTTTATGGCCCACTTGACCGTATATGTGTTAGGTGATCTATAGTTAATAACTTAACTGACTTTTTACAGCGTAATTATTAACCGTTAACTTGTTTGTATACAGCAACCAGTAAACGCTTGGATGAGTTGATCACCCTAGGAAACCTACCGTAATATATCTATCTAGTATAATTGTGAACAGGAAATCATTAAACACTTAAACTTGCCCAAAATTTTCGACGTGAACTTAAAGGTTGGGCGCGGTTTCCAGTGATTGTTGATTAAATTAAGATTATAGTATCACCATCAATTGCTGCCACATATACAAACCGTCCAATATGCGCGCAAAGCATAGTTTTCAACCAAATCACTTTACTAAGCTCAGGTGCAAAATCCACAGCAATAGAACATAGGTCTGCAAAGGAAATTGTTGATTTGCTGATGTACTGCATTGTATTCTAAACATACTTGGATATTTTGCACGTACAGTATATGTTACTGCAAATGTGCAAGAGCGCATTTACAATACTGCAAGAATATAGGTTATGTGCTTATCAGCAAGTTTTGGGCAATATATTTACAGAAATTATACGCTATCTAAAACAACAACAAACTTTGAATAAAAGCGAATAGCAAGTGGACCTATTGAATAGGTTTGTTAATCGTTAACTAGGTTCTAAAAGCAACCGGTAATTAAACGCTTGGGTGGCCTGATTATCCTTGAAACCTACCGTAATAATATATCTATATATATCCAGTATAATTATATACAAGAAAACATGTTTTTTTAAGGGGGGAAACAACTAACAGGGTTTATTATCAGTGACAACTTGACCAATTTTCAGACAACTCTGAAATTTGTTTTCAACCTAATCACTTTACTGTACTTTTATTTTGGGTGCTAAATACATTACATTCTATAGGTAATTAAATTACATAGGTCTGCAAAGGATATTGCTGATTTGCTAATGTACTGTACTGTATACTAAATATACTTGGGTTTTTTAATGTACAGTATGTATGTGTTAATGCAAGTGTGCAACAGCACACTTACAATGCTGCAAGAATAGAGTTTTTTTTGTTTATCAGAAAGTTTTGAGGCAATTTAGAGAAATTATACAACATCTAAACCAACAACAAACTTTGAATAAAAGCGAACAATTGGTCCCATAGAATAGGTTTTATGGCCTACTTAACCGTACGTGCTGCCGAGTAATTTAATCAATGACTTAACCTACTTTCAAGAGAGTAATTGTTCACCGTTAACTTGTCTGTATACAGCAACAAGTAAACGCTTGCATGACCTGATTATGTAAGAAAATGATATCACTTCCTATAAAGCTAATCTATATATACGTATAGTTTACTGCAATCTCTCCGTTATCTGTTTCTTCCATTCAATAGTACAGGTAATGTATGGATTAACTTTACATTAACTTTATATCTTACTTTGCTTTACATTTTTACTTACTTTGCTTAACACTTTTACGTACTTTGCTTTACACTTTTACTTACTTTGTTTCACACTTTTACTTACTTTACTTTACACTTTTACTTAGTTTGCTTTACACTTTTACGTACTTTGCTTTACACTTTTACGTACTTTGCTTCACACTTTTACTTACTTTGTTTCACACTTTTACTTACTTTGTTTCACACTTTTACTTACTTTACTTTACACTTTTACTTACTTTGTTTCACACTTTTACTTACTTTACTTTACACTTTTACTTACTTTGCTTTACACTTTTACGTACTTTGCTTTACACTTTTACTTACTTTGTTTCACACTTTTACGTACTTTGCTTTACACTTTTACTTACTTTGTTTCACACTTTTACTTACTTTGTTTCACACTTTTACGTACTTTGCTTTACACTTTTACTTACTTTGTTTCACACTTTTACTTACTTTACTTTACACTTTTACTTACTTTGCTTCACACTTTTACTTACTTTGCTTCACACTTTTACTTAGTTTGCTTTACACTTTTACTTACTTTGCTTTACACTTTTACTTACTTTGCTTTATTTTTTTACGATACAGGATTACATTTCATTCTTAAGCTCATAAATAAAAGAGGCCCGTAATTTGTGAGGTGGTGTTAGCGAAGCCTTCCTGGTGTTTCTCGTTAACATGGACTTTAAAGTTCTCTTAATTCTTTATGTGATCGTCCAAGGAGTTCAAGGACAAGGTGAGAAATCATCACACGCTGTACTTTTAGACCCTTTCTAAAGGATGAATTAAGAACGGCAAAATTGCTTGATATTTTTCATGATGTAGAACAAAGCTGAAAGTATGGTGATTATTTATCGAGGGTAATTATTAACCTGACTGAAAAATAACAATTGACCCCCTCCCCTTTAAGATCTTCAAATTCCTAGTGACCCTCCCCTGTTTAAATGACATTTAAACACACTCCCTAAAGAAAATATTAGTATATGTTGTTATTTAGCAATAATTTAAATTAACAAACTCAAAACTTGGATAAACAAATAGCTGTAATTCAATGTAGGTAGTTCGTTTCAGGAAATAGCAGTTCTATAAGAAAAGCTTATTTTTAAGAAAATTTGTTTTGGGCTTTGGTAACGCTAACTTAGTATAGTTACTTCGTAGGTTGTGATTTGTGTTTTCACATATTATAAATAGCTGATCAGATATATATTTCGGCAATTTTCCCGTTAACGCCTTGAACGTTACTATAATTTCACGGTTTTTTAATATCCTTTCCACCGGTAGCCAATTAAGATTAGCAAGTATTTCACTGGAACGAACATCATATGAATCACGCGTGCAGCTCTCCTTTGTAATTAGGATAATTTGGCAATGTGGGAGCTACACCCATATACATCGTAATTAGGTATTTTTGTATAACAAAAGATTTTGCTCTTCTTAACAGTGATATATTCTGTGTAATTTTCTTGCATTGTTCGTCAATGTGGTTATCAAATTTCAAGTGCTCATCGATGATAAGGCCAAGGGTTTTCTTGTATTTAACTATTTTTATGTTATACCCACCCAAGATAATTTTGGGGCTCTCATATGTACAATAACATTGATAGTTCAAAGTCAAATTAAATTTAAATTTCTACTTAAGATTATGTGTAATTGAAGTTAAGCACCCCACTTTTCATCAAGTTTTATCATAGTCATATTTCTGGGACTAGGATTAGAATCTGAAATGTTCCGTTATGGCAAAGAGAGTTGTGAACTTCATTTGTATGCTATATTATCTTTTTACATTGCTAGTTTTATTATGACATGGACATAACGTTTTGAGTTTCATATTGGTTGACTATTAAAATGTTAAATGAAAAGATTCTTCATAATAACGGTTAATGTACCTAATCTTTAAGTGAATTTAAACAAATTCCTGTTTTAAAGCAACAAAATGTCAAAGGACTTACTTTTGACCCCTCTCCCCTTAAATGGTATAATGAATGATAACCCTCCCATTTTTTACCTTCAAACCTCCCTGAATAAATAATGACCGGTCTCTAAAATGAAGAGTACTGCGTAGGCAGTATAGTTAGAAAATTTAACATATCGAAAGGGATGCATTAAAACTGCCGGGAATTTAACTAACGGAATACTGACGTTTCGATTGGAACCCTTCATCAGAGTAGAATGTTAAAGTTAAAAAAAAGTAGAGCTATATGTGGTCGCTGTTAATATATATGTGTTATTTCTGTATTTCTGCTCAGCATCTCTCTCTGATCTCATCTGACTCGTTTTCGCCTTGCTTTTATGCTTTCGCGCCTGGATACCTTTTACTACGTGATCATTCGTTTACTCCGTCCAATCGGCGTTTACCATGAGATGTGTCACGTCCGGTCGTTTTTTTCCACGCTCGTGCACATTTAACTTATTTAACTTACTTATTTTTACTTAAAATTTGTAAATGTTCATTTGAAAACTATGAACTATAAGTATATCATATTTATTTTGCAAACTAAAGCACTATTTCTGAGAAATGACCGAATAGAAAATCTACGTCATACGTTGAATATCTACAGTTGGCATTTAAAACTTCTGTACAGAAATCCTTGCAAACTGTAGGATGCAAAGTGCAACGAAATTCGTGCACGCAAGGACACTTCTTCGTTTTGTGTTCTGTCATAAACCAAATACGGCATCTTTGTATTCATCACCTCCTGTCTTATTGTCCATTTATGTCAAAATCACTTACAACTGTTACGAAAAAAAATCGAAACGAACTACGAAGAACTGTTTTTAAAACTAAAGTTAAGTTTACATGGTGACAACGTTTTACAGTTCATTAAAATAATTTGGACTTTACAAGAGAGCCGCAGAAAGTTGCATAACAATATGTTGACATATTGTTCTTTTCGAAATTTATCAGATATGCTTAACATATGAAAAGGGTATTTTACAAACAATTTTTTCCAAATTTATGAGATATGTTTGATACAATATATGAAAAGGGTATTTTACAAACACTCGTAGAACCTTTAACTCTCGCAAGTGGGGTGGAATATAGAAGAAAAAAATTCTCACTTTTTGCTGCATATTTAAAATCAAGTAAATTTAAGCCAGAAACTTCACTTATTTCTGTTTATCATGTAAAATCACGTATTCGACTAAGCTACCATTAATATTTTTCATCCGTGTGTCATGAAACTTTTGAGAAATACAAATCAAAAGAAATAACAATGAGTGGTGTTCCTCAGGGATCAATACTGGAACCACTTCTATTTCTTTTGTATATTAATGACATAAAAATAGCTCGATATTAAGACAGTACAGATGAAAATAGGTCAAGCGGATTTATAGTTTTTGAAATAATTTCATTCGTTCACAAACGACTGGCTATTAAATTATTTTTTTAATTGTATATAGACATTCAACTTGGTAAGCCGTTCAGTATCCTACATGGCTTTAAGCCAGCATTCGCTAGAGCAGGTGATTTAAGCCGCGTATTTTACCCGGTTAAGAATGAAAATTTGTTCACCAACGTCAACAATGAAGTGGTCTCAACCAATCAGACTTTTTTTGGTCCCGACATCAAGCTAACCTACCACCCCGACTCATATAATTTAATCCAAGAGTTTTTCTCGATGTGGCGTTTTGAAGAAGAGACTCGTGACGCCGCAGGATATATCTACACGGCAGAAAACACCACACTAACCTTAGCCACTCTTCTTGGAATATCTCCAGAAAACATGGTAGACAAAGCATACGTACTGGCACGTTATTGGAAGACTTTAAGTACCACAACTATGACCACAGGTGATCTCGCAGATGTCACGTCGTCCGCCGTTTCGCCTAATGCAACCGCTGACAACATCACGAAACTGTTCGCGGAACACGGTACCCATTACCTTTCTGGTTACGAGACGGGGGACATGATTTATCAAGTGTTCGTTTACGATACAGATGTTGGCGACGACCTTCAACAACATTACTTTCGAAATCGAGTCCTCTCCAGAGACGTCGACGTCGTCGCCTTCCGCCAATTCACCCAACAAAAGTCCGTAGGAACTAACGGATTCTGTCACGAAGCTGGCACGATTAAGTCCGCCAGTGGGGATGCAACTCTAGCAAGTATTATACTTCAATTGCACGACGACATCTACCGGGTTTCGCACAGTATCCTCATGTTTCTAACTTCACGCGAAAAATATGAACTTGCCGACCAGCTAAATACTACGATCCCCATAAGACTTTTCTTCAAACCCATTATCAACAAACTCATACCAGTAAATGCAACATCCAAATCAAAATGGAGCAAGGTACTGGCAGTCGTTGTTTTTCAGAAATTTGGCTCCGATAGTTTACCCGGCTTTCCCACCATTTACGACAATCACGAGGTATTTTCCATGAAACTTGTCGCGTAACGCCGATGTAACGGCATGGTAATTAAGGAAAAATCATTGAAGTGCGACGTGGGACCATGTTTTGTATTGTTCTGTGAGTCCTTTTTTACTTAACATGCGTTTACGTCAGCGTTGCGAGACAAGTTGCATGAAACAACAGCACCGTGTAACAACAGCGCCTTTATTCCAGATATATATAGAGCTCACTGCTTTGGCTTCACTTTTCATATTGGCCAAATTACTGAGTTCGTACTCCAGATATATATATATAGCTCACTGCTTTGGCTTCACTTTCCTTATTGGCTAAATTACTGAAGTTCTTACTCCAGATATATATATAGAGCTCACTGCTTTGGCTTCACTTTTCGTATTACTGAAGTTTCTACTCCAGGTATATATACAGGTCACTGCTTTGGCTTCACTTTTATTATTCGTCAAATTAATGTCCCACTCATTTGCCGCCAGAAAGGTTGAGCTTTTCATCAGTTCCTTCATAACCATAATACATTATACTATAGAAGGTTTAGGTGGATGGATATTTCGAGTGAAATATTATATACAATATTTTAGACCTGAACGGGAACGACTGCGAAAAATGCAACTCTAAGTCCTCCGACAGGAATTGAATCTGCGGCCCTGCGATTCCGGTGCATCGCTCTGCCCACTGAGCTACAGAGTCCAGTTGCCAAGCGTTAACCACAAGTTCATGTATAAATATAAACATCTTGTAATTTACCTTATCACAACCCGCAGTACCCGCATCTATATATATATATACATGAACTTGTGGTTAACGCTTGGCAACTGGTCTCTGTAGCTCAGTGGTCAGAGCGCTGCAACGGAATCGCAGGGCCGCAGATTCAATTCCTGTCGGAGGACTTAGAGTTGCATTTTTCGCAGCCGTTCCCGTGCAGGTCTAAAATATTGTATATAATATTTCACTCGAAATATCCATCCACCTAAACCTTCTATACATCAATTTCAATCGAGTAAGATGCAGAAAAAAACATCTTGTAATTTACATTATACTATAGCAGATATTTTGATATTGCGTATGTTGTCAGACCGGAGAAGATAAATAATAAAAATAATTGTGTGTTGTCTTTGACTACGCGTTTTTGGTGTACACTTGGCGCCACATTGTCACTGACTTTGCCCTCTATTTCATCTAGATTATCCAAGTGATTTGAGGGTTCTTGGTGTACACTTGGCACCTCATTATCACTGACTTTTCCCTCTATTTCATCTAGATTATCCAAGTGATTTGAGGGTCCTTGGTGTACCTTTTTTGGTTGTTAAAGGCCAATAAAATTAATATTTTCATTTAAGCCGAATTTCATCTTATTAGTAGAGACCGTGTTATGACCGTGTTATATGACCGTGATATGTTATTTTATCCGGCTATCGTTTCCTTATTAATAATCATTGAGCTTGGGACTAGAATAACTCCAGGTATAATAGCAACATTTAGAATTACGTTTGTATCCTGAATTGCTATTCGCATATTTGATAGTGTTACTGTAGTGTCAGTCTGTATAATTGCGTCGCCCACAATTTTTCGAAACACATCTTGCGTTTGTAATGACTTTGCCCCTTGTCCAACAATCCGCCATCTATTGCGCGTTTGTGCACCTAACACAGAAATACGTAAGCTTTGCAACTCTCCTGTAATAGCTTAATACCTGTATCGGTCAAACCAGAGCTCTTGTTCAATATAATACGTTTAAAATCACTTTTACTAATCAAATTCTGTCCCTCTAATTCATAATACTGTTTGCCATAGTATCCTCGTCCATTTATAACCCAATCTCGAACATTTGTGACACGTTTCTTATGATGCGCCAGCAACTCTCGTTTACATAGTCCTAGTGATGCTCTGTTTCCCTGGTCATGGACCAATTTCCATGTACCCTTTTTTGCTATCCAATGTTTTACTACTTCTAACTTATCAAGGTATGGCTTTAGTAAATCTGGATACGCAACGAACCGTTTGTTCCAAAAATAGACGCTGCTTGTGACACTAGGTACATCGTTTGAGTACTTAAATCATATAAGCATATAATCACGATAATCATATAACCACATAACCACATAACCATATAACCACATAACCACATAACCATATCACCAAATAACCATAATAACCATAAAATCGCATAACCATATAACCATGCACATAATCACATAAACATATAACCACAAAGCCATTAAACCATACAACCACATAATCATTAAACTATTAAACCATATAACATGGTATAAACACATAAACTGCAACCACATAACCATTAAACCACATAACCATATAACCACATAACCATATAACCACATAACCAAATAACCATACAACCGCATCGTCATATAAGCAAATAACCATAAAACCATATAACCATTAAGATGCTACATGCTTATACCTGAGAGGTATGTGCTAGCTAACGTATATGCTCCACAGATAGCTGCGAAATATGGTTTATTAATATCAAACTCACATAATATGACCAATATTACTTGAAGATTGCTCATGAAAATACATTTGATTTACGTATATATATACCTTGAAATTGTGTAGGTTAGTTGTTTGTACTTTGGAATATGAACTAATGTAGTTATGCTCAGACTTTGGCACACTTTGAACTTTTCCTCCAGTGAGCCATATTGATGGAAAATTGGATGGTCGCTTATCTAGTTTGTATATAAATACTTATACCAATCAGGATTATAAATAAAGGTATCTGAGCTCGTGTCATAGCTCGTTTCTTCGTCTATCTTAAAATATGAATTTCTTACTATCTATTAGCTTCTGATAACTTGTCTTGGACATATAACCTACCGTATGTTATAAGAATGCGCACATTCACAGTTCTAATTAATAGCAGCAACGGCGGTGGCCGTCAGATCATCAAACTCCAGAAGCCACTTGTTACAACATCATACAGCAATATCTTTGTAAAAAAGGCAACTATATTTTGGGAGTATGAAAACATTAAGGCCAGAGCTTCCGAAATACACATGAATATCATGCAATCACCTAATCCAAACATTGAAAAAATTATTTAAATAAGTAATTAGCTATAATTGATGCACAAATTCAAATAATGATTATATGTCGACAAATCCACAGATACTCCCGAATCATGAACATTGTAGTGTGATAGTTATAGAATAGGTCAATCAATCATAATCAAAGACTGAATATTGCAGGACTAATAGTTATCAAACATTTTTATAGTAAGTGTTCTCCAGTTTTTTTTAGACCTACTTACTTTTACTTGAGGACAGGCAAAATCGAATGAAAGTATTATTATCAACTATGTTTCAAGAGGGTATTTACACATGCATGACAGTAAAAACTGATAAACCAGTGGCCCTCCAACAATAAAACCTAAGCTAGCTTACAAAGCTAAGAAAAGAATAAAATACATTCAGAATATAAATTGTAGCAAATAATTCAAGTCTACACAATTTAGAGATCTTTATATTTGTCTCTAGAATACTTAAAAACTAATTTGATTGACCTGAACCTGGTTGTTCTTTTGAAATGTCTGAAAATATGAACGATTTTCCCAAGAAGCCATTTCGAACGGCCGAAATAATCAACTATGTTGTGTTTCCTTTTTGTGATTTTGGAGTTGGGTTCTTATAATATGGCTCCTGATTTCAGTTCATTTCGCTGCAGTCGCATGTGAGAAAATTGCCGTTAAAGTTATGAACTTGCAATTTGCAGTCTGTAGAGCAAATGAAAACACAGCCAAAAAGCTGTAAATGATTTATGTGTTTTCATATTGGTCTAATTTGAAACAAATTGGCATCACTATATTATATAAACAATGAAAATACTCGTGCAATTGCTGGTTTAAATCATTTGTATACAACTAAAATTGATCAAACATTACAGGACACTTTTCTTGATACAACGTCACCTCATTCACTGTTTTAGCTAAATTGAAAACATTATATTTTCGTTCTTCTTTAAAAATGTATGTTTGAAAAACTTTAAACAAAGGAACGATCAGCAAATCTAATGGATTATACTTATAGCGATTCCAAACGGCATGGAGTATGAGATTGAAACTGATGTGTATGGGCCGAATAATGAAGATGGTCTAGATAAACATCTGAATGTAACCGTTCTAGTTTAATGTATTTACCTTCAGACCTACCTTTTTGCTAAATTCATATTCATGGTAGTCACATTCATCACTTTGCTCGAATAGAGAGATATTATTGTCCTCCTTTTCTGAATTCAATTCACATAATTTACCACCGTTACAAATATTATAGGATAGTCAACGACAGTTCTTCATACAGACGATACAGTTGACGTAACATTCAAGCGGTCTGCTGATTGGCTGGCTCTCGATAACACGTATTAGTTTAGGAAAGACGTGTTGATCATTCTTGTTGAAAATTTTTCACCGCAATCGCTGGTGTCCGCAGAGCTTTGTACGCAGGTTGTCAATGAAAGGCAAAATATAATTACAGTCTTAATTAGGAATCTTCCAGCTGAAAATGCCATCTTGCCTTTTAGTTTTACCTTGAAAAAGATAGTTTAATTTGGCCTTGACAACGAGCCTTGTTTAAAAGCTAGACCTCCTAGACAAGGAAAAATTGATCTTAGAAACTTGTTTGCCGTACACACGAACAAATAGACCCGTCAAGAAACTTGTCAAGGAAAACTTCCTCGTCTGTACTGGGCTTTATAGCCACTTTGGGTCCCTTGTATCATGGTAAATTTGCAAAATCAATAATAGAAATGTTGTGTATAATACTGTAGACGCTGTCGCCATAACAACGGAATGTTGTTAACGGACACAATTTTCACTCCAATTTTCAGTTCTTCAATCTATTCACTCTTATCATGCGAGATGAGAAAGTTTCATTTAATTCCCTTTTTTTGAAGAAAACACCTCCTAGGAATTCGAGAAGAACAAAAACAAAAACAACGGCTAAACAACAATTTCAAAAAATTGGGAAGAAACAATTCCGGAACAAAAACGTTATCTAGCCTCTAGGAATTCAAAATGACAATTAAACCAGACGAATCTTTTGAAACTCTTCTTGCTTAATTTGAACAATAAATTTCAAGCTGCCATTTTTCTTCGGAATCATTTTCTTTCCGATTAGAACGAAGATATATATGTTAGTTGAATTACTTTGACTAAAAAAATTTGAAGCGCCCGTAGGAATACAATGACAATGTAAACACTCAAATTACTAAACATTGGAACAGACTAAACGATCATTAATTTTGATATTTAAAGAGTGGCACCCATGTTTAATTATACTAACCTGCATGAAGTCTGGAACTTAGCGTGACTGTTGCTTGATAGCTAATTGCTTGTCAACAGCATCTGAATTAAGAATGCATTCGCGTCCCTGCACTGGAATTCATTAAAAATTAGTGACTATTACTGACTAAACCTGCAGCTTATGTTGTTGCACAATTCTACATGTATTTTTAACTCAAATTTTGTAATATCAAGCATGCATAATTAATCGCCATGTTTGTTGAGGTTTTGCACCAAACCAAAACAATTAACCATTCAATGCAAAAGCAGGGTCACTGAAGCCGTTGTTATATTTTTGTTTTTGCACAGTTATGCAAATATATTAAGTGAAATGTCTTGTTATGTATAAAGCTATGGCTTTCCTTGCCCGTGAACATTTTGTTTCTAAGTAATCTATTCAATTGAAACATCTCTTTTAAAAAGAGAAGCTCTACTATACGTTGCACCAATTTAGGTAAATAATACTAAATAATTTAGTAGTTTACATTCCATTTCATTCCAATGTTTTAGACTAAAAATACATACCAGTAAGGTTATTGTTGTATAATGTGAAATTAATTTTCACATATGAGCCTTTAATTTATATTTTGGTATGTGAAAGAACATGTGAAACGCAAATTTCATATGTGAAAATTCTCTGTAATGAGTCGGTAATATTTTGATGGTAGCCTTCTGGAGCAAGAGTTTCGAATTCGATCTAATGCTGTAAGACGATGGAGGTTTGATACTTATAAGTCCAGAAATATAGTTAGGTGCCAGCCCATGAAGTGCTTTAAAAACAATTAGTAGAACTTTAAAGTCTATTCGAAACTTAACTGGAAGCCAATGTAAATCCTTCAGAGTTGGAGTTATATGATCGAACCGAGAGACATTACATATTAATCTCGCTGCCGCATTTTGCACACGTTGGAGCTTGTTAAGCTGAGTCGAAGGCAAACCATAGTAAAGACTGTTAGAATAATCTAAACGGCTTGTCACAAATTAATTGATTAATATTTGAGCGGTTTCATGTGTCAGAAACTTTATTATCCTCCTGATGTTAAATAGATGGAAAAATGCCGCCTTGTAGCATTTGTTCACGTTGGTATCACATTTCATTTGGGAATCAAGCCAAAATCCTAGGTCTTTAGCTTCACTAGACGCAGTGACATAAGAATCACCAATACACAGGGTATCAAAATTAACTTTTGCCAACTGTTGTCGTGTTCCATACAATTTTCCATGGCAGTAACCGCAGATTGTTGTTCAGATATTGAATCTGGTTGGAATGAAACGTACAGTTGATTATCATCCGCGAAAGCATGGGCCTCAGGTAAGTGACTTTCCAAAATCTGGAACAATTTGGACACATATAGAACAAACAGAAGTGGGCCAAGACAGGATCCTTGGGGCACGCCATTTTTGAGATCAAACACTTAGATGTACCACCATTTACAGAAATGAATTGCGAACGGTTAGAAAGATAAGAGGTGAACCATTTTAGTACTTGGTCTTTGATGCCAAAACTGGAGTTCAATCGGTCGAGCCGATTATATGATGGTCAGCAGTGTCAAATGCAGCACTCAAATCCAAGATTACAAGTAAGGTAGCACGCTGATGGTTCATGTTCATTAGGATATCATGCTTAACACGTAGTAAGGCCGTCTCCGTACTATGATACTTCTGTGCGTTAGGATAAAGCTCTGGTTTTTCTTTGCTTTATAATCATTTAGGTCGCTAATCAAGTTTGTCCGTCTCCATTTCTTTTCTGCTCTCCTCCGTTGCCGCCTAGCAGCCTTAACTTTCTCATTAAACCAAAGGACGATAGGTCTTTTTGTAACAGTCTTTGTTTTCAATGGTGCATGCTGGTCTAAAATTGAGTTTAATGTTCCATTATAACAGTTTACTAGCTCATTTAGATCAAATGATTCCATATTTTCGCAGAGAATAGAGTTAGTAGATCCTTCCGCAAGGCATCCAAATTAATGGCCGCTACATTGCGAGACGAAACTTTTGAGTTGATTCGAGGCCCTCGATCTAGTTGCAATTGACAGAATACAGGCATGTGACCAGAGTAGTAGGGGAAGAGGGGTTCTACGTCGAGCGGTGCGGGCGGTGCACTTAGCACCGCCCATGACATCATCATTTCTTAAGTATTTTAATTTATTCAGACTTATATTAATTTATTTGAGCTCACTACAGTGCTAATGGCTTTTCTTGACCTTTCTGAACCGCCGCCGTTTGTTTATCAACAGTTTTTAGTTTATTATATACAAGAATAGGAATGATGTAAGCGCTCGGTATATATTCACTAAAGTTTCCTTTAATGCTTGTGGGACGTAGCATGCGCATCAAAAGGAGGAAAAAGGGGGTTTAACGAATACGAAAATGTATACATTTTTAGCGCAAAATAATGTTGCTAGGACACCACTTTGCTTGGATACGCGCATAAACTAACACAGACAAAGATTAACGTTTTCAACAAGTTTATTCCTTTAGGTATAACAATTATTTACACAAATATACAGTTATTAAACATATTGTCCAGCTTTTACACTGTTTTCTATGCGAGGGTCGATGTGAGGTCGATGTGAGGTCGATGGCCAAACAAGCCAAAAAGGCCAAACAGAGGTTCTCTCGGGGTTCTGTAGGGGTTCTCTGGGGGTTCTGTAGGGGTTCTCTCGGGGTTCTCTCGGCTCTCTCCAAGGTTTCTGTAGGGGTTCCCTGTATTTTCTGGCGTTTTCTCGGGGTTCTGTAGGGGTTCTCTGGGTGTAGGGTAGGTGTGGGGTTCCTCCTGGGGTTAAGTAGTAGTATAACTTTATTTATACACGCTAACTCCGTCAACCGTAGCTGATTTCCACGGGGGGCGTGTGCCAAAAAATAATTTTACATGTAGAAAATGATAAGCTAGTTACAAAATATATAAGTTTTAAGAGATATGGAGTAATTAACAAATGAATGAAGGTTTTAGACTATTTACAGGTAAATTATTTAATACAATAGTTTTTTACGCACTGATGTGAGCAGCGATTTTATTACGAAAGGAAGGAAGTGATTTGCTTTCCCTAATTTCTTTTGGAATAGAATTCCAAAGGTGTGCTCCGTCGTACATAAAACTATTTTTCATGTTATTTGTACGCGGTTTTGGTAAACAAAGACCACTTGAAATGTCCCGAAGGTGATAATTAGTTTTCTCACTCTTATACGAAAATAGATTTGTGAGTGACTTGGGACCCATTTTGTTTAATAACTTATACATCATTTTTGCTTTAGCTTTTTTCCTTTCTGTTTGGAGTGGCTCCCAGCTCAAAGCACCCAAAGCAATCGTATGATCTACGTCATTGCTTACATTCAGAATAATTCTAGCTGCTCTATTTTGCAGTTTTTGGAGTCGTTTTGATTGAGTTTTGCCAAATACATCCCATACTTCACAGCAGTAGTCAAAGTATGGACGAACAATAGCGTTATAAATCAAAATAAGTGTATCTTGGTCAACAAATGGTTTGATTCGACGAATAGCAGAGATTCCTGCTGTTACCTTTTTGCAAATATTTTCAGTGTTACTTTTCCAAGATAAATGCTGGTCAATTGTCACTCCAAGAGTTTTGCATTCATGAACTTGTTTAATTAATTTATTTTCAATAAGAACATTCGGATGATAGTCAGAAATATTTTTTATCATAGGTTTTGAGCCAACTAACATAAACTCTGTCTTAGCTACATTGAGGCTAAGTTTATTGGCTATTAACCATTTTCTTAGGTTCTCTAAATCAGAATTTACTGCAGTCTCTAGGTCAGTCAAAGAATTTGCTGAAGCAGTCAAATTTGTGTCATCAGCAAATAACCTTGGTTTTGTTTTGCTTAGACAATGGGGCATATCATTGATGTACAACAAAAAGAATAGTGGCCCTAAGATAGAGCCTTGTGGCACACCACATTTGATCAAACGGTCAGATGAAAAGGAGTTTTTTATTTGGCACTTCTGATTTCGGTTTGTGAGATAAGATTTGAGAAAAGTTAGAGCTTGCCCTTTTATTCCATATAGCTCCAATTTGCTCAACAGAATTTTATGATCAACAGTATCAAAGGCTTTCTTCAAATCAATTAAAACTACTAGGTTAAACATTTTCTGTCTAGATTCACATACCATTCATTAGTACAGTCTAGTAATGCACTAGCTGTGGAGTGAAATTTTCGAAATCCAAATTGGAATCACTGAGAAGCTCAAATTTTTTTATATAATTATACAGTTTATCATTTAATATTTGTTCAATAATTTTACTAATGGCCAGTAAAACTGATATTGGTCTGTAGTTTCCAGGAATACTACGTTGGCCATTTTTATACAGAGGCATTACTCTAGCTACTTTCCATTCATCAGGAAAAGAAGATAGAGTAATAGCCTGATTAAAAATAAGTGTCAGTGAATCTGAGATGACAGGTGCAGCTAATTTAATAATTTTGCAAGAAATATTATCAATGCCAGTGGCTTTATTGCCAGAAAGTCCATGTAAAAGACGAGAAACATGACTGACAGTAACAGGCTGGAATGCAGCAAACTCTGATTTAGCAGTTTTGACATATGTTTCAAAATTGCAATTTGAAGAATCTATTTTGCTAGCTAGATCAGGGCCAATATTTGAAAAATAATTATTAAAACCCTCTGCAATATCTTCAGGACTTGTTAAATTATTTTGACCTACATTTAGTTCATTTATCACAGTTTGTTTGTTTTGCCTACCTAACAAGTTGTTTATACTTTTCCAAGCTTTCTTGGGATTAAATTTTTGACCAGCTATTTTTGAGGAATAATAATCTTTTTTGGCATTTCTTAGTTCTATATTTACTTTATTTCTAGTTGTTTTAAAGTTTAACCAGTCATTTTCATAGTTTGTCAAAATGGCTTTTTGTTTAAACTTGTCCCTCGTATTCATCAGTTTCTTTATATCACTCGTAATCCAAGGAACTTTTTTCGATCTTATCTTTTTGTGCTGAAGTGGTGCATGTTTGTCTAGGACTTCTAGAATGATTTCTTTCCAAATTCCCCACATGGCATTTGGATCTTCAGCAAGGAAATACACATATTCCCAGTGTTGATTTTGCAGTTCTTCAATAAATTTTGTTTTATTAAAATTTTTCATGTTTCTAATTTCAATAGTATTTTCTTTTCCTTGTTTGTTTATGACAGAAATATTCCTGATTGCAAATACTAAGCTATGATCACTAATACCTGTGTGAATGACACCAGAGTCAGAGATTTTCTCTGGCGTATTAGTAACAATATGATCAATAAGACTGGTGGTTGTCATAGTCACTCGGGTAGCTTCATCTATCAGTTGTGTTAACTGGTATAATTCATATAATGACTTTATTTTCTTTGTTGGGAAGTTTGAATCTTTATCTGTTTTTAACATATCACAGCTTAGATCACCCAGTATATACATTTCTTTATTTTCATTATCAATACCTTTGATCAATTTTTCAAAATGATCAAAGAATTCTGATAATGCACTGGGTGGTCTATAGACTGTAGTAACAAAAAATGGTTTGCTATGCGGCTTGATAATTTCAACACAGACCGCTTCCAGTTCAGAGGGAACTAGATCATATCTTACTTTATAATTGATGGAGCTACGCAAGTAAATACAAACCCCACCACCATTTCTTGATCTATCTTTTCTTACAATATCATAGCCATCAAGATTAATCATGTTATCAGTTATATTCGCATCAAGTCGTGTTTCATTAAATGCAATCAGATCAATGAATTTGTTTGTCATTGAAAAATTAATTTCATCTATTTTTTTTGGTAAACTAACGATATTCAGAAAAGCCATTTTGAAACCTCTTTCATTTGGGATTGAGCTGAGAGTTCCTAAAAAATCGCTGCTCACATTGTTGCTTGACATATTATCTACTCTAACTTGTGTTTCATCATGTGTTTCACATGACTGATGTGCATTGTCCACTCCTTTTGGCGACCAGGGTGTGGCCGAAAAAACTGGTTGTTGGTGTTTGTAGTGCTAATTCTATTTGACTTTATAAGTAGGTGCAGAAAGCACTTCCCAAAGCTCTATCACCATCCCGATTTAAATGTAGGTTTGATCTATTTAGTAAGGATTTTTCTATAGAACTATTGTCAATGTATGTACTGTAATCTTATGTTTGGAGCATAAACCATGAATTAATTTATTATATTGTTCGATTTTAAGATTGTTTACCTTGCCATCATAGCGTTTGATACAGCCAGACACTGCTACCTTGTTGGTGTGGGCTTTCGCTTTGTCGATAAGACTTTCCATGTCTGCTGCGACCTTCTCTGGTTCTTCACGTACCAAGTCATTTGTTCCAACATGCAGGATAATACTGTTGTACTGTAGCTCCTCTTCCTGGTTTTCATCAAATTTCTTTGCAAGATGCTTCACAGTGGCTCCACTGTAGGAATGGGAGATTGCCTTGCTACGCGCAGCTCTGCCAATCTTGTTTCCGTCGATATGTTTAACCATAGAGTCCCCAATCACCAAAACTACCTTCTCCTGTTTCTTATGGTTATGTTTCATGGTGGATTTCTTGGTACCGGCAGAGCTACTGGGACCATCTCTTGATTCCTTATCTTCGAACTTTGGAGGCTTTCTGCGACGATCTGGGTTATCCTTAGACGGTCCCCTTGTTTGGTTGGCTTCTTTGTGGCTTTCGCAAGGACTCAATTCTTCCACATCAAGCATTTGAAATGCATTAGGTGTGAGGAGAATTTTGTCCGTGTTGACAGCAGGTTTGGTTGATTTCTTGGCCTTTTCTGGTTGTTTTTTTCGATTTTCAAATTTCGATTGATTCTTTGACCTGTAATCATGAATCTGGCTATTTATGTTCGCGCTCAATTTTTCGTTTGGTACTATTTTAGGCGATGATATGTTCTCACTATCTTCATCGATGAGCACTTCAAACCGGTTTTGGATTGTAGGCTTCGTCGTTACAGTTTCGTGGGGAGTTGCATTTGATGAACGTTGTTTTTCCGCTATTTTCACCCATTCATTCTGTTTGACGTCGAGAATTCTTTGTATGTTCTCATTGTCAACGAGAAGTTCGGATATCGTAGCTTGAAGACATTCAATCTCTTTCGTCATTTTGTGGTTTCCATCGGTCAAAGATTTTATTCTTACGTCGGATTCTACGGCGTTTATAATTGTGTTTTCACGATCTTTAATTTGGTTCCTTTTGATTTCAGTTATTAATTCTTTTATTTCTGCTATTTCATCTTTGTGGCTCTGACATTCCTCGCATGTTGAATGTTTCCGGTTTATCTCGTCCTCGGCTGCAACATCAACCACGTGCTCGCTTGATTCTCGCTTGTTTGTTTCGCCACGGGTTTCGCTTTTTTCATTTTCGTTAAACCTCTCTGTTGGGAAATCTTGTTCTTCAACATCATCTGTGCTGGGCAATTCCAACACAAAGCGCTCAACATCAGCCTCCGAAAGCGTAGACAGACTATTCTTGGTACGGCGAGACATAATTATTCATACACCGGCGACACCGCACTAAAACTTCGCGCAGAATATCTCAACAAATACGTTGCGAGAAGACTCCAAGTTTATATGCGTCGAATCAGCAAAAGATTACAGACAAATTGATATGTAGTTTATCCCAAATTTATAATTTAAAAGCAAGAAATTTTCGAAAAACCACAGAGCCTAAAAGAGTGATGTTTGCGCGATGTAACCTGAACCCTGAACCTTGGGGTTCCCTCGGTTTTATTTTAATTTTTTATTTATTTTTTTCAAAGGCCAATCGGGCCACTCGGACAATATTTATTTCGATATGCGGGCTTTTGCGGGACATATTTAGCAAGTCCCGTAGAAGTACTCATTTACGGGACCTTGTTGCAGGACATATTTAACAATTCCCGCTCGAAGGGACGCGTTTGGGACGCGTTTGGGACGTCTTGCGGGACATATTTAGGGCGTCCCGACGTCCCGTAAGACTGTTCCATGGCAAGACCTACACATTTTGTCAAACGGGACCCAGGGACGCCCTAAATATGTCCCGCAAGACGTCCCAAACGCGTCCCTTCGAGCGGGACTTGTTAAATATGTCCTGCAACAAGGTCCCGTAAATGAGTACTTCTACGGGACTTGCTAAATATGTCCCGCAAAAGCCCGCATATCGAAATAAATATTGTCCGAGTGGCCCGATTGGCCTTTGAAAAAAATAAATAAAAAATAAAAATAAAACCGAGGGAACCCCAAGGGAACCCCTACAGAACCCCGAGAGAACCCCTACAGAACCCCGAGAGAACCCCCAGAGAACCCCTACAGAACCCCCAGAGAACCCCTACAGAACCCCGAGAGAACACCTACAGAACCCCTACAGAACCCCGAGAGAACCCCTACAGAACCCGGAGAGAACCTCTGTTTGGCCTTTTTGGCTTGTTTGGCCATCGACCTCACATCGACCTCACATCGACCCTCGCATAGAAAACGGTGTAAAAGCTGGTCAATATGTTTAATAACTGTATATTTGTGTAAATAATTGTTATACCTAAAGGAATAAACTTGTTGAAAACGTTAATCTTTGTCTGTGTTAGTTTATGCGCGTATCCAAGCAAAGTGGTGTCCTAGCAACATTATTTTGCGCTAAAAATGTATACATTTTCGTATTCGTTAAACCCCCTTTTTCCTCCTTTTGATGCGCATGCTACGTCCCACAAGCATTAAAGGAAATATTAGTGAATATATACCAAACGCTTACATCATTCCTATTCTTGTATATAATAAACTAAAAACTGTTGATAAACAAACGGCGGCGGTTCAGAAAGGTCAAGAAAAGCCATTAGCACTGTAGTGAGCTCAAATAAATTAATATAAGTCTGAATAAATTAAAATACTAAGAAATGATGATGTCACGGGCGGTGCTAAGTGCACCGCCCGCACCGCCCGACGTAGAACCCCTCTTCCCCTACTACTGACCAGAAAACAAGCAGTCCGCTCTAGGAGAAGAAGCAATGATTTGATCAGTTTGTCGGGTAACAACAAGATCAAGAGTGTGGCCACTACAATGAGTAGGAGGATGTACGTGTTGATCAAGTCCGACACTTTCAAATAGCTCAAGTAATTTAATAGTATCAGTGTTGGCATTACAGTCAACATGACTGTTAAAGTCGCCAGCAATCAAGAGGGTGTCAGTATTTAAAACAACTGACTCCAAGTATTCAGATAACTCTGAATAAAACACGGAAGTGGTAATAGGGTGGATTTCGGAGTAAGGTGGTCTGTAGATGATAATGACTGATATTCTCTGAGAGATGAATTTGACTTTCCACTCGGAATACTCAAAGGATTGTCGTTCGCCACCAGCAATTTTAGTAACCAAAAAATTTTCTTTAAATAAAAGTCCAGTACCACCTCCCCGGCGATTGAGGCGAGAGTAGGTAACCCCCCCCCCCATTCAGCGTAGATAGTTTAGATAGATAGATAATTGGTTTAATAACATTTTACATGGCAGCCTACAAAGGCTGAATTGCGTAAAATACATTGTTAAATTTATAGACAAACACACACATTTACATACGCACACAAACACATACACCCTCATCTATTATGCATAGTACATAAAAAGTTACAAAACGGATTCATGTTAGACCCTCACTACCACCATTGCCACAATATAAGGTGACCACAAACTAAACAGAGACATATAATAACTAGGGATCCAAGGATTGTGCAAAGTTTCAAAGAGCAATAAGTTTTGAGGAAAATGGGAGTGAAAATGGGGGGAAATTCAGTAAGGAAAACGAAAGATTAATATGGAAGCACTGAAGTACTCTGCGGCGAAGACATATTTTTGTTCAATTTTGGATCCTGTAACACCATAATTTACAAGTAAATGCAAGTAATGTTTCAGGAAAATCTCTCCTTGATCCTACAGATAAAGAATATTTCACAATTCGCCGTGGGAAGTGTATGCGTATTTATTGCTAAGTTAAAACGTAAATAGATGAGTCATGCATGGAATTAGCCTATGAATTAGCTAATAGTATTTATATGTCAAGATTGTCAATTTCTCATGACATTTGTTTTTCGAGGGTTGGGATAAAACACGGATACGGATGGCACGGATACGGATACGGATGAGGGGATAAAACACGGATATGGGGATAAAACACGGATGGGGGGATAAAACACGGATGAGGGGATAAAACACGGATGAGGGGATAAAACACGGATATGGGGATAAAACACGGATATGGGGATAAAACACGGATGAGGGGATAAAACACGGATGAGGGGATAAAACACGGATGAGGGGATAAAACACGGATGGGGGGATAAAACACGGATATGGGGATAAAACACGGATGGGGGGATAAAACACGGATATGGGGATAAAACACGGATGAGGGGATAAAACACGGATGAGGGGATAAAACACGGATGGGGGGGATAAAACACGGATGAGGGAGTAAAACACGAATATGGGGATAAAACACGGATGCCAGGCACAGAATAGGGAGTTTCCTATTCTGTGGATGAGATAATAATTGACCAACCTTTTTTAGTATTTAAATGTACTGACAAATAAAACGTTGATACTCTCTTCTCAATAAAACTGGAACCCGTAGACTAGCATAGAAGTAAAGTTTCTAAAGGCTGATATACGTAGACTGCGCATTTAATAAGTGCGAACTTCTGCGCGCATTTGTTGGAAGAAGATAATATATATATGTTATTTACCGGCCAGGAGGTCCGGATAGAAAAATATTTTCCCGAGGTCTCAAAAACGGCCCAAGGCCGAAGGCCGTTTTTGAGACCGAGGGAAAATATTTTTCTATCCGGACCGACAAAAACGGTAAATAACGTATTTATTTTTTTGTCAAGTTGACAAAGCCAAAGGTGCATGCGAAAAGAAGAAATATTCGATTTCGTCATTAAATTGTTTTGTCGCACGAAACAATCAGATTAAAAAGTTTTAAGAATCACAAATTTATTCATAAATTTTTAAAATTATAATATTTCGTGAATAAAACTTTGAAAAAGTAGGGAAAGTAAACAAACTTTCAATTTTGTCTAGGATTCCGGACCGCGGTCAAAATATCGTAAAATTCCGCCCGCTGCTGCAACCAATCAGATTGCAGGAAAGCCTAGGATTCCGCCCGCTCTCGATAATAAAAAAAATAACCACAATTATAGTTTGATAACCACAAAAAGTACGCGTTGTCATTTATGTTTTTTTGCATACAGTTTAGTATCTACGACAAGATATTTTATATATATCTGATACAAATCATAGCTAGAATAAGGTGATTTTGAGTAAATGCCAAAACATGGGAAGTGTCGAGATCGAATACATGCAGTGTACTATATATATCCAGCCATCGACTTGCACAAGTTTATTGACATTGGCATTGCCCCTATAGTTCATAAGGCTATAGTTGTATTTGAAATAATATAGCCTTTAAACTGCTACCACATTTACCTTCCTTATCATTTATATAATCTGGAAACTCGCATACAGTCTTTAAATATTTTCTCATAATCTAGACTCGCTCCACGGCACGTGTACGAATCTCGCAGTCACCTCGCGGCCACGCACTTGATAGGGCACGTGCATTTGTGATTGCACAAAAAATCGGGTGTTCCGGGGGAAATGTCGCCAATTTAATGTCAATTCAACGTCTTCAGCAAATGTTTCAAGTTCAATATAAAGACGCTAATTCAGCATAGTTTGTGTAAAGTCTCCATAAGATCAAAATAATATTTAAAGAAAAATGTGAAGCCCTGTCTTGAAGCACTAAATCACTAAATGTTAATGAAATTTAAAAAGAAATATAAATTGATGCACCCCCCGGAAAGTTTACACTATGATTGAATGACTGACTCGTTTGAATTTTCGCCACTCACCACAATACTGCAAAGTTTCGAAGAAACTTTGCACTAAAAATTAGGTCAGCGCGTAAGGCAGCGACAATGGTAGTGAAAGTGAAATCAGAACCTCACTAGTTAGTATCAATAATTTAAACTACTCGATCTTTGACATTGACAAAATATAAGTGTCTCAGAACCGATTTGTCCGTGTGGTTGGACAGTCAAAATGACGCTGTCTTCTTAGGTTATATACAGAAGTGTTTTTTGATGGTAGAAGATGGTAAAGCTTGTGATCAGCATCAGATATAACTGTTTGGAAAAGTTTCTGACAAAGTTTCTGGCGCCTGTCTTTCAAAGTACTTATATTGTGTGTATTAAGATTGTCCGTGTAGGATAGTCCCGGAGATATAATAGACAACGCCCGATTTTGCGTTCAAGATCTTTACATAAATATCCTGGGAGAGCATGATGGAATACAGGAGCACAATACTCAAGTACAGGTCTGATGCAAGTGAAGTAGAAGCTGATGATATCACGAGTAGGAACGTTTGCACGCTTTAGTAAAATCAAGAAATACAAACGTCTATTCGCTTTCTTTATGACATCGTTCACATGGTTTATCCATTGCAGGGAGTTGGATATGGTAACACCTAGTAATTTGGCACTGCTGACTAGCTCGAGTTCTTGGGAGTTCACGGTGATGGCATCAAACTGATGCTTTACTTTCGTAAAGTCGATGACCATTTCTTTGCATTTATCAGCATTCAGCTGGAGCTTGTTGTTGTTACTCCATTTCTCAACCTCGGTTACAGTGTTCTGCATGTGACTTTGACCATTCTTTGGAACAACTTCAGCCAAAGTGGTGTCATCCACATATTTCCAAGAGTGTGCATCAGGTGGGTTCAGATCATTTATCATCAAGAGGAACAGCCAGGGCCCGGTTTCGTTGTCATCAGAGACAACAGCCAGGGCCCGAGTTTCGTACCCTGAGGAACACCAGATGGGACTGCTCCCCATTCAGAGAAGCAATCGTTGGACAGTTTGACACGTTGGAACCTGTTCGAGAGAAAGTCAATTGTTTGGGATCAATGATCTCGAGAACGGCAGGACCAACATAATTTCTCACGACAAAGTCCTCAGCTAATTTTGATACAGCCGGAGTTAGTGAGATGGGTCTGATATGCTTGGCGATTATGGTGATCGGTTTCTTTTTCATTAGTGGTGTAACATTGGCGTATTTCCATGAAGTGGGAAGCGCTTGTTCGTCAAATGAACTGTTAAGGATATCACAGACGCGTTTTGCAAGGAACTCAGCATATTCTTTAAGCAGCCAATTTGGCATCTCGTCCGGACCTGACGCTTTGCGATGGTTCAAAGTTAATAAAGCAGAATACACGGAATACTCGTCGATTTTGTCGATGGGAGGAAGACAGTCGAGTGGTTGGTATAACTGCATGGGCTCGAGAAGTGCTGTGTTGATCAGGTCTACAATATCTTTATTTGACTTCCCATCGATGTCATTAATTTGTTGTCGCAGGGATCATTCCAGAAATCTTTTTTACCTCATTCCACCACTGGCTCGGTTTCGTATTCTTGAGGTTCGCAACTCTAGAGGTATAGCATCTGCTACGAAGCACCTTTCGTTCACGGTTTACCACATTACGTAGATGTCGGAAACGATCATGATCACCTTGCGCGTATGCTCTCTGGCGTAGTTTGATGAGATTCTTAAATTCAGGAGTAACCCGGGGAGCATCGTTCACGTGTAGTTTCACTGACTTGCGTGGCATGATGGTATCTACGCCAGTCTTAACGAGATCGAGGAAGAGTTGTAGTTTGCTTTCACAGCCAGTAACGGAATCAAGAATCGACCAGTCAAACGAGCTCAGATACCTTCCAAGTTCTTGCCTGCGGCTTAAACGAGTATCCCTTCGAGTTATGGAGCGACGGCTACAGCTCCGTACAGTTCTCGATATGGGCTGCAACAGTAACATTGAGTGATCAGATAACCCGAAAGGAGGAAAGCTCTGTACCATGTTCTTGTCATACAATTGAGGCATGTTCGTAATGATGAGATCGAGAGTCCGCTCGCCTCTAGTTGGGCCCTGAACGAGTTGCTTCAGTTTGAACTGCATAAGGAGACGACTTAGATTTAAACGGTTGAAATCACCAGTAAGTAGTATTCCACAACCAGGATAACGTCCTTCGATAGTGGTTAGCGATGATGCAAGATAGTCCAACATCGCGTAGTCAGTGGCACCTACAGGATAGTGGGTATGGTACACAGTTCCAACTATTACACATGGTATACCTCTGGGAAGTCGCGTGGGTTTAATGTGTGTCCAAAGCACCTCAAGTTCCGGATGGTAGATGTCAGTGAGAGGCTTAAACTTGATGGAGTTGTTGATGTACAGCGCGACACCCCCATGCACGCCATAAGTGCGGTTCTTCAATACCAAATTAAAGCCAGGAATGTTAAGATCGTTCTCACTAATGGAGTCATTGAGCCAGGTTTCAGTTAGTGAAATTAGATCAGGCTTTTTATCGTCAACAAAGCATCTCAGCTCGTCAATCTTTGGTGCTGGAGACATCATGTTGGCAAGACCGATGGATGGTCCAAATTCTTTATTACGGCGTTCGACTACAGGAACTTGTAGATGAGACCCAGATGGGTTGCCAAACTGCGCATTTGGTAGAGTCGGACCTGGATTGGTAGCGATATCACCAGCAAGGAGGATACACAATACTAAATGCAGGCTTTTATGTTTTATATCGAACTCTAAACCATATCGATGTTTGCAGGGATAGCTGGATTTTCGCAAAAATATGTCTCGCGTTGACAACCAAATAAAACAAAGTTTGTCAGGTAAGTTTGTTAGTTCTGAAGATATGAAGACGCTTTTAAACTGAATTGTCTCATCGTGTAAAACCGTAAGACCGTACAAAGGGATGCCGACAATGACGTCATACAGCGAATGACGTAATGATCCGCCCACATGAATTATTAAGTATGCACGTTCAACTACGTGTATCCGGCTTTAATGAAGATGACGTAATGACATGTTTAGTTATATTTAGTGTGCATTATGTAATTGTACTATACATGCCTATACAAAACGCCGGTTGCTTGAAGCTATAATTATGTAACTATGCTAGGAAGACTTCTGATCTTACTCACACCATAGAGAGTAAAATTGATCGAGAAAACAAAATCTGTTATCTTATGGGAGATTTCAATATAGACTTACTTCAATCAGATAACTGTGATATTGCTAATAGGTTTAGTGAGCAACTTTTTACCTCCTCTTTTTACCCAACTATAACCAAACCAACCAGAATCACAGAACATACTGCTGCTCTAATTGATAATATTTTCACTAATAATATAGAAAAAATAGACTCAAGTGTAAATGGAATTATTTTCAGTGACATCTCAGACCATCTGCCCATGTTGCATGTGTGTGACCTCAATACAACCCATTGAAATAAATATAACACAAAAATAATAATACTACAGACTTTAACAATGTAAATATAAATGTTTTCAAGCAAACTGTTAATGAAATATCTTGGCCAAATGTTTTTTCTGATAACTCAAATCCAGAACTAAGTTTTCCCGAATTCACAGAAATATTCTTAAATTCCCCAATTAGAAAAAAAGTCATTAAAAACGCTGTTGATAAAAACAAAAGTCCTTGGATGACAAAAAGTGTTTTGAAATCAGTGAGATTATTTCAGGATCCAGTTACAGAACATGAAGTAAGAAATGAAATAGAAAAACTAAACACAACTAAAAGTCCTGGATATGATGGTCTTAGTGCAAAAATAATAAAACTTGTGACAAATGAAATCTCTAAACCAATTACACAAATATTTAATCAAACATTTTTAACTGGCAATATTCCCCAAGAACTCAAAATTGCGTTAGTAACACCAATTTATAAGTCAAACGAAGATAACAGATTTGAAAACTACAGACCAATTTCAGTTATAACTTGTTTTGCAAAAATACTAGAGAAAATTATGTATAAACGCCTCATCAATTTTGTTGAAAAAAATAATATTCTTTCGGAGCACCAGTATGGGTTTCGTAAGAATAGATCAACTGAACTCGCTATAATTGAGTTTATTGATAAAATAACAAAATCAATAGACAAAGGACAATATACAATTGGTATTTTCCTTGACTTGTCAAAAGCGTTTGATACTATTAATCATAGTATTCCGCTTAAGAAATTGGAATACTATGGAATTAGAGGTGTTACACTTAAATGGTTTGAGAACTACCTTTCCAATAGAAAACAAATTGTAAAATATAATGACACTGTGAACAATAAAAACCTAATGAATCACCATCTGTATCATATACGTACATAAATAATACACCAGTAATTCCAATGTAGGTTGAACTAGACCTATATTGCTGGTGAATCTGATCTAGTTTATGCTGTATTTCACAGCATGGCAAATATTTCAGACCCAGTGAATTGAGCATATATACACCAAACAAACCACACCTACATGCAATAACTACCAACAATACACAATCTATAAGACCTGTTATTTAAGGCTGTATGATATACAGTGCAGGCTATTCACATGCCTTTTGGACTTTCTACAGCTCGGTCTAGTTTTCAGACCCTCATGATTGTTTAAAAGTCACGTACATCATTCATTATATAACATGGTACAGACATACATACACAATTACATAAAGGAGATAACATACCAATTATTTAACGCCAGTGGAGGTTCTATTATTCTTATAATACAATAGGTTGAACTATACCTATATTACTAGTGAATCTGATCTAGTTTATGTATTTCACAGCATGGTCAATATTTCAGACCCTGTGAATAAAGTATATATTATACACCAAGCAAACCACACCTACATGCAGTAACTACCAACATTACACAATCTATAAGACCTGTTATTTTAAGGCTGTATGATATACAGTGCAGGCTTTTCTACAGCACGGTCTAGCTTTCAGACCCTCATGATTGTTTAAAAGCCATTTACACCATACATTATATAATAGGGGACATACATACATACACAATTACATAAAGAACATAACATATCAATTATTTAACGCCAGTGGAGTTCTATTACCTATTCTTATAATACAATATCGTGTATTATCAATCGCATGAATTTAATATAGTTTAAGGAGGTAAAAAAGGGGTTTATAGTTGAGAAAAGTTCTAAATGCAGGCGTTGTACATAAGACGTAAAAATCTGTAGTTTGCCGTTATAAACAGAGAGAGGACGTCAAACTTCTCGTGGGATTTTAATTATTCATTTCTTCTAAAATATGATTGAGTTAATAGCCATCGTCGTCACGTTGCTGTCTTACATCGTAAGGTCTTTTTTGAACGGCAGATATATCCATGAGGGGGTCTTAGTCTTAGGTCATGATTAGGAAGTTAAGATCTACGACGCGGCAGGTTGACGACGCGCCTTCAAGCAAATAGATTCTTCATGCATGACAAAAAGAATAAATTATTTGTGGCGCCCCAACAGCGTCGTAATTCTTATCACGACCTTAAACTCAGTATTATCACATGTTTTGAGCAACGTAAAAGCTCGTTACGACTAAAGGTGATGTTAAACGGGACACATTTTAGCGACAATTCGCAATGCAAATGAGGTTATACGAAATTTGATTGGTTCTGTAACATCGCCTTAAAGAAGTGTTACTCAAAATCGATATTATAAAAGACACCGCACTGTTTCAGCCGAACCAAACTGTTTGTAGGCTTACTTGAACAATTTTCAAACACTTATCAAAGTAATGAAATTCCATAACGCTATTTCTGGGGGCAATCGTTTCACCTAATAATTTCTAAAAGCCACTGAATAACTGTGTATCAATGATTTTACAACCGTGAAATCGTTGGTAGGCCATTATTTAAAAACAATTTTCAGTAAATATACTTAGTGGTCATCCATAATTATCAACATTTCCCTAAACGTACAGAGAGTACAGCGCTTTTTCAGTTTTCGACCCCAAGATCGTACGCTAAAAATGTCGAACTTCGGTTAAACGATGATGGATTTATTATCAATTTAAGTTAGGACTGAGATTTGCAGCAACAGAAAAGAGCGGTAATTTGTTGGCAACCTCAATTTGGACAACCAGTTTTTCGCAAAGTGTCCTCAATGGCCCCAAACACAACACTTTGCCGTTGAAAATTATTATATTATGAAATTATTGTTTTCATCACGAGAAGATAAAAGATACACTTTCGCGTCATCGTGTAAAACGCTCTATTATAGCTCTTACTTACTTTTTTATGTTAATTTCAATTTTGTCGAGCCGTTTCTTTGATTTTTCAGTTGCAACACCGTCACCGCCACTAATTTGTCCACTCTTTTGAACAATCTCTCCTCGCAAGCCCCGCAATATTCACAACCATCGGCCGTACGTATATGGTAGGGTGGGCAGAATTGACAAGTTGGGTCATTGGGATTACAACAACGACCATCATTTATATCACACACCTGGCCTGTAGGACAGTTACATGCTGTGGAGAAATAACAAAAATATTTCATCAACATTCAAACAACTTCATACTTCACAAATAGATGAATTCTTATCTGTAAATATTAATAACTAAATATTGAATTAACAACAGCTAAACCGTACTACATTTTGGCCACAGGCTGTAACAGCAATTCAGAGTTCAATTCGGGTTACAATTCGATGACACGCACGAAATAGGGTTAGGGATTGGGTCGGGATTGGGGTCAAGATCAAAGAGAAATATTCGTGATTGCGTGTCATGGAATTATAACCTCAATTCATGCAGTCACGTGAGAATATTACGTCATGCTAAATATTCCGCTATTTTGGGTGGCATTATCGTGAATTTCATCGAGTGCCGTTTCGTATATATCTTGCGAAATACTGAGAGTTATAAAGCAGGCGATATCTTGCTAGAATCATTGAACAACGTGGAGTGTATAGATTGTCGTGTATAGATTGTCGTTTTAACATGTCTAGAACTGGAGTTATGTCAGCCATGTTGGATTTCACTTTAATCAGCTTCAATTTGTCCAATGGAAATGGTGGAATTTGCCGCCAAAAATAGCGGAAGCTGAATATAATTTGCACGAGCCGAATATAATTTGAAAATTTGTTACGTTTTTACTTTTTGATAAATAAATTTGGGGCTCTGTAAGTTTGAAGAGTTTGTATCTCCCAGGAGTGGGGCCACCGATACTGCGATACGGACTTTGACACAGTCTAATACGCTACTCGCTACACATTGATTTCCGAAACGAAACGTATTCATTTGCTTATGTAAGAGATTAGTAAAAGAGACTGCGTTTTAGTCTTGCAAGAATGAGGGAGAAATTGTTCAAATTAATGCAGTAAAATAGTCGGCGATAACGTCCGTTCAGAGCAATCAGTAGATGGCCATATCAGCGATTTGCTCAGAAAATGGCCGATGGGCGACTATTGTATTGCACACTACATGCATTTAGTATTAATAGAGCCAGAAGGGGCTCTTAACCGGTTCTTATTTCCAAAAAAACTTGTTTCTGGTTGGTGTTTTTTAGAATGTATTCCAATCAATAGACAAATTTGGCTAACGCTGTTTACATCGTTGCTACCGAATTCACAACTTTGGATAACTCACATGCCTAGTTACTATTGTTCTAGTTTGCGAAAACATTGAATAGAACAAAGGTAACTAAGCATTAGAATTATGTATAAGAGCTATTCACTCATGTAGATCATTCTAATGCTTAGTTACCATTGTTCTATTCAATGTTTTCGCAAACTAGAACAATAGTAACTAGGCATGTGAGTTATCCAAAGTTGTAAATTGGGTATAAACAAGCGTTAGCCAAATTGGTATTAGTGTTTACACTGACAATTGCTATTTCAGAGCATCTACATTGTAAAAGTGACATTTTGAAAATCAGCTGGTTGCCTCTTCACGAACTCAAAGTATGTTTTTAAATCCTTGCATACTGATAACTGGCCCGAGTATTTGCAATTGCAAATTGTATATACTACTAGAAATCTACGATCTACTATAGCTCCTAGACTAGTAACTCCTTTAACTATAAATACTTTTCACTACTCAGCTGCAAAGCTATTTAATTCCTTACCGATCCAGATAAGAAACTGTTCAGACTACAAACAGTTATGCGAATTTTATTTACTATACTTGTACTGTTGTAGTTCTTACTAATATATTTGGTATGTAGATACTATTATCTACATTCTATAAAATGTATCCTCGTTGAGTACTAAACATGAGAGCTGAGTATGTTTTAGGATATGCACTGGTATTAAATCAGGTATAATGTAGCATATTTTACTGGCCTAGCTTTACACTTTAATAAGTACACTACAAATGTTGAGGGTTTTTAAGAACAACCTATTTATTTAGCAGGATAACTCAAAAACTATGAAACAGTTTATTACGAAAATTTAACTGTGGAGTTAATGGCCTTAGGCCAAGGACCAGTCAATCAAATTTTGATTCAATTTTGATGAAAATACGCATTGATTAGAAACGTACAAAAGTTTGTGTTGCTTTCCCGGCCTGAAGAACTGAATGCATTATTAATGCCGGCATAATTTATACACAAATACTTGACTTTGTGGAGGTGTGCAGTGTATTGTCATAAGATTGCATTGTCTTGCTTTCCCGGGCTGAAGAACTGAATGCATAATTAATGCAGGCATAATTTATACACAAATACTTGACTTTGTGGAGGTGTGCAGTGTATTGTCATAAGATTGCATTGTCTTGCTTTCCCGGGCTGAAGAACTGAATGCATTATTAATGCAGGCATAATTTATACACAAATACTTGACTTTGTGGAGGTGTGCAGTGTATTGTCATAAGATTGCATTGTCTTGCTTTCCCGGGCTGAAGAACTGAATGCATAATTAATGCAGGCATAATTTATACACAAATACTTGACTTTGTGGAGGTGTGCAGTGTATTGTCATAAGATTGCACTGCCCTGAGCCAATCGGAATCGAGAAAATCGTTTAATATATATTACTTGAAAGGAAATACAATGGAGTACCTTGGCATCCCTGCTCCGTATATCAAAAATATCCGTCATCACATCTATCACATTTCAATCCCGTGACTCCAGGTTTACACTCGCATTGTCCAGTCACATTGTTCAGAGATGCACTTGAACATCCACATGACTGACAACCATTACATGAATCAAAGTCCCATGTAGTAGCCTTGAAAATAAATATATTACGTGTTACAGAGAGTCATATAGAGTGAGACTTTAAACACAACCACCCAACCACCAGCCAGGCATTTGGACCCAGGGACTGCTGCCCCAGAACACTGCCGTAAGTGCCTCAGTGACGATGTCACAGCGATGGTCTTGACCCAAACGCGCGCCAGTGCGAAAGTTCGCTAAAGGCTGATTTCCATTCAGTGCAAAATGTCGCACGATCGACCTTTTGCGATCGTTTTCTTTTGAATTATGAGCCTTCGATCGGATCCGTTCCAGTCGAGGGCTCATAATTCAAATAAAAACGATCGCAAAAGGTCGATCGCGCGACATTTTGCACTGAATGGAAATCAGTATTAAAAAAATTCGTACAGCTCAATTATTCTAATACTAGAAATACACTCATGCAGAATCCCCTCGCCTATTCGAACTCAGGAATTATACTTCCCAAAATTTATTGTAACATGAAGTCTGTGACGAAGTATTCGGTCAATCATTGTAACCATAGCAACACACAATTTTTTTTACTTTTGGTACAAAATGATAAGAGTAATATAAATATGAATTGCCCCACTATATAAAGTAGATATGTTATTACGTACTCTTTTAGCTTTGGTTGTTGTAAAATTTAACCTTAGACATTTCACAAAAACGTCAAAAATGTTCAGAAAACTTCAACTGTTTTTTGACAATTGACAGTATATTTTTTTAAATTTATCTTAAAATTAAGTTTTTGACATTACGTCGTTTCTTCAAAATTCAAATTTAAACTTGCTAAAATACCTTTTAGGTTTAATCGATATTATAATAACCTCACAGAGTGACATACGCTTTTGCAAATCCACAAACTAAAATATGAAAAATAGACACTTACCCGTTTAAAACACTTCAAAACTCAAAAGTGTCCTTTTTTCAGCCATTCGACTCTTTCTCGTTTATTTTGTTTTGAAGATTCTGTTTATCGGTATGTTTTTCCAAAAGCCCGAGTATTAAACATCATTTTTGACGAATAACAAAATCTTTATCCGTAAATATTTTAAAAATGTTTATCCGTATGTTTCTCTCGACCTGAATTCGCGCATGCGTATAAAGTAGAAAACCCTGAACCGTCCATGACATCGCGGCGAACGACTTTGGATTCCACTGTGTTTTCACATACCCGGGTGTAAATATCCGAGCGGAATTAGTACCCTCGCACGGCGCTTCGCACCGGCTCGGGGATTAGAAATATATTAGATTTGACCCAGGTTACCAAGATCTCCCTTGAGCTACCCAGCTTCTTTATATGCGAATAAATTCCCACATGTATCCTACCAACCAAACTTTTTGCCCAGACGCAAAAGCATTAAATTACTTGAATAACTTATACTAATTCTCTTGGCCACGGTTCTTTGCTGGAAACTGTATCTACAGGCGGAAACCCTAAAATACAAACCTGACAAGAGGTACATCGTTCACCAGCTACCCCAGGTTTACAAGAACATTCTCCAGTGACGTCATTACATATACTGCTTGCTGACCCGCATGCATCACAGTCGCATCTCTGGCAGTTGCCAAGGACACAGTTACCATAGTAACCAGGCTGACACTTTTCACAACGTTCACCACCAGTGTTATTAACACAACTATAGAAAATACAATATTTTCATGTAAAGAGATATCTCTAACGAGAGGGGTATACATTGCTCAAGTAGGATTTGTTTAATTGTGTATCACGCCTTCGGCCTGTGGGAGGAAACCCACGACTTTCGGCAAAGCGTTGACTTACTCTTTTCACACGAGTGTGATGAGTATAGTCCTCAGCGAGAATCGAACTCAAGACTCAGAGGTGAAATGCAGCCTACTTATACAATTATTATTGAAAACACTGCCCAACCAAATCGCAAATGACGAAATATACGCGCGGAAAACCAGAGCGTACC
Source organism: Trachythela sp. YZ-2020 (assembly GCA_016169945.1). Lineage (NCBI taxonomy): Eukaryota > Metazoa > Cnidaria > Anthozoa > Malacalcyonacea > Clavulariidae > Trachythela > Trachythela sp. YZ-2020. The sequence continues at coordinate 90,363 of JADLSH010000289.1, forward strand.
ATTATCCACGCATAGCCTCGACTTCATTCTCTTGAAAACAGACAGAAACTTCAAACACTACGTAAGAATGAATAAAATTAAAAACAAATGAAAGAATGAAGTTGAGGCTATACGCGTACAATGCTACGCCCCAGTAATGGTCTGTATGTAGCCATAATAAAACGTATAATGCATTCAGCGCGCACTACGTTAACAATAACACAGACCTGGAAAAAAAAGGGTCTCGGGATCCTATAGATCCTGAGGAACATTTGCCTTAGCAACACGATCGAGGAACATTTTGAATTTTTCGCGCATACTTTAAGCAATTAAGGGTGAATTTTAAGGAATCATATTTAGTTATCTGCCATTTGAGCCTATTTTGAGATTGGGAAGTGGTCTTCTTGTGAAAGCGAGAGGAATATTGTTCCTCAATATTTCATCTGAAGAACTTCCTCAGCTGAAATATTCTCTGAGGAACCGTTCTTCTCGTTATCAGTGTGACAGTGGTTTACATAAATAACATGCAATCGTACAGAGCCTGACTCAATATGCTGTGAGTCCTTATGTTGTGAAGAAGCTCGATTATGCAATCAACAACCTGGAAATTCAGCGCGTAACTTCACATGTGTTGTTGGGAAAGTGCTTCTGCACTGAGGATTGAGGAATGTTCAGTTCCTCATTATACAATGGACTTTCCTGACTTTCTTCTGTGTATAATTGTATATATTAAAAATAATTAAAGATGGCGTCTCAATAGATTGAATGGGGAAACTATCACAACTCTATTGTTGTACACGTAAACACGGTCCAATTTGAGGAACATTTGAAACATGCTGTAACATTTCTGATTGCCGTTCCGTCGCGTTTACTTCTTAATTTCAAACTTCTCTTTTACCTAAACTGAGCAACAAGACGACTAACCATGTACGCACTTAGGAAAAAACTGAAGGTCAAATCAAAATATGTTATATTTTCATGTCATTCCTAGTCGAACTGTTCATCTCGTATTTATTTTAGTGGTACCTACTACAAGAAGTTTCACTTTGCAGACTTTTAATATAAACACATAAATACTTACCGCAGACATTCTCCTGTGCGACGATCACAATTTCCTGTAGCAGTCAAGTCAATATTTTCTTTACACTCACAAGGTTTACAGCCAACGGTCAGTGGATCACCAAAATAACCATCTGCACACTCATCACAGAGCTTTCCTGTATACCCCATCCGACATGTGCAGTTGAATGTACCGTCCAATTCCTGGAAACATGACGTGGCATAATTCTTAGAACTATCTGGACATGGACATCGTTGGCATGCATCTGCTTCTCCACTTGTTGGATTACCATAGAAACCTGGTACACATTCAACGCATTTCAAGCCTGAGAACAGGGAAACATAAATTATAGAAGTTTAATATTGAGCCTCTATAAACCCCTCCACCGCTCAACCCCTCATATTTTAACGTGAAACTTTTCAAATGTTTGTAATGGGGGAACTGTGGTGGTTTACTATTCAGGTCTCATTCGCTCAAATTATACATATACTGAGAATTGACATAAAGTAATTTCGCAGAAATTCCACATCATTGCATTCAATAAGTCGAATTTCGTAATTGATTTCTGCATAACCACGGGCAATAACGGCTGCTCTGGATATTCTCTGCTAGCTTCGAAGACAGACAGACGGATGCGAAGACTTAAACAGTCTGCTTAAATCAGATCAAACTCCTCGCTTGAAATATAATTCGATACCCAACGATAATTGTAGGAAGTCACGTGAGAACGGTTCCTCTTACGATTTCTTGTGGCGAAAACAAATTTTTCATCAAACCGTTGGTTGAACGGTAACATATAAAGTTGCAATTCTAGCACCCTACTAACTTTTACTTTCCAAAATCTGGGAGGCACGTGACCAACTTGACAGGAGGGAAGAGCATGGGAACGAGTTAGCTGTACAAAATTAGAATCTCTCCGGTAACAGATTACAACTCAAGTCAGTGTACACACCCCGCAGGTTAAGTTGTTCCACAAATCTGGTAAAGGCTCCGCGCTCTTTTACGTTTCCGATTTTACCCTTGGGCGCGAGGCCAATTGTTTTCTCACGTCATTAGTTGCATGAAAAGCTAGTTTAAACGCGCGAGAAGCCTCTACGCAGGAGAGTGTCGCAGATATCAAGTGCCTCGATGTTACAGTTTACAATTTTAAAGCCGTATATCTTCTGCTATAAATTCAAATTACAACGTATAAACTAAATTGTGAGCAAAAAACTGACAGCAACTTCCAGGACAATTAAAAAATCTAATCAGTGCGCATGTGTTGTTTTTGTTATGAGGAGGGCGGATGCTTAAAAGAGAGGGGACTCAAGAATTGTTTCTTTTGAAAGCAGGAAGTTATTACTTATTAAAGGAGGGGTCTATAAGTCTATTTGAGAGGGCGCCTTAATATAGGATTTACGGTAGTTTGTTGTTGAGGGGATGGGGCTTAAAAGAGGAGGGGGGGTTAATATTTTTTATCTTGAAAAGGGGGTTATTAGAGAAGGGGCATATGAGGGGGTGGGGACTTAACATAGGACTTACGGTATATATTGTATTGCAAAAAAATTCTGATAATATTGTGATATTCAATACCTGAAGTGTTATGTTGGCAGTCATAACATTCGCCAGTCTTGGGATCACAACTTGAAGAATGACCATTACACTGACATGGTATACATGCCTCACCAGATCTGAAGTAACCCACATTACACTTCTACGAATTAACAAAGAATTATAGGATTTTTAAAAATGAAAAGATTTGTTGAACATTTCCAATTCCGACAACAAGCACTTTAATGTAAGAAACAAATTGGAAACTGCGCCTTTCAACGCTTGCGCTAATCCAGGGTGACCGAGATTACATAGCATGATGAGAATATACATGTTAGATTAGAATATATGTTATGTATATACCGTACCAGTATACACTGAAACATATCCATATATCTAAATATCCGAATGTACCTATCAGTGTTTATTATATAGATAACGATGAAATACCAGGATTTCTTAATGAAATAGAAATGATATCTTCACATGTGAAGATATCGCGAACGTCACTGTCAAATCAACCAATAAAAGGTTCCAGGTCATGGCAGTCCGCCGACTTTTTTGCCAATTATATTTGCCAATATTTTTCTTGTTCAATTCGGAAAAGTCAATGATCTTATCTTGTATTTTTGAAAGCTTCGTCTTCGTAAATGTCACGTTGTTTGGCGATGACCGAACTTATTTTTTGATAGTTTGCGGATATCACGGATGTAGCGAATGACGACAGGTTTCCCATTGGTGTTTCCACTTTCCAGAACATTCCTCTCGCCTAAATGCCACAACTTACTTGGCAAGATATTCCAGTTGTATTGTCAGGACAGTTACATTGTTCTACTTGTGAGGCAGATAATGGTAACATGACAGGTAATTGATACATTAACTCAACATCTTCATCTGCCAACACATGCAGTAGATCAACCTGAATCAACATTCTCATGAATTCATCACGAGATAAAGAGGAACCATCGCTCTTCTTCCACTCAGTCTAAAAATAATACGATACACAATAAGAAACAGCGAAGTCCATTCTGAAATGCGTTATCCATTGTATATATAGTGCTATTCGGGCTTCGAACAAATGCTTCTCAATAAGAGAAGCACGGGTGGCAGATGCGGTTAGCGCGTTGCCCCTCAACGTCTGAGTTAAGCTGGCTATACAGCAGGTCAGGGAATTTACTCAGGTTGGGTAATTTCCCTATGCTTGCATGATCAACTCATGTAAGTTGAGATTGGTTGGTTCTCTCCTGTGCTTCGAGGGTTTTTCTCCGGGTATTCCGTTTTTCCTCTCTGACTAAAAACTAACCCTACGGCATTAATCATAACTAACACTCGTCGACCTTTGTCAAGTGGGTTGCAAAAACCTGTTAAGGCTTTCCGTCCACCTCAGAGTGGTAAACACAATAAACTAAACTAAACTAAACTAAACTAAACTAAACTAAACTAATAACTAAACTAAACTATAAACTAAACTAAGCTATAAACTAAACACTAAACTATAAACTAAACTAAACTAAACTAAACTAAACTAAACTAAACTAAACTAAACTAAACTAAACTAAACTAAACTAAACTAAACTAAACTAAATTAATAACTAAACTAAACTAAACTATAAACTAAACTATAAACTATAAACTAAACTATAAACTAAACTAAACTAAACTAAACTAAACTAAACTAAACTAAACTAAACTAAACTAAACTAAACTAAACTAAACTAAACTAAACTAAACTAAACTAAACTAAAACTAAACTAAACTAAACTAAACTAAACTAAACTAAACTAAACTAAACTAAACTAAACTAAACTAAACTAAACTAAACTAAACTAAACTAAACTAAACTAAACTAAACTAAATTAAACTAAACTAAACTAAACTAAACTAAACTAAACTATAACTAACGTCAGATTACGAGATATTCATCTGTGAAAAATAAAGCCTTCGTCAAACGAGGATGAGAGTTGATGAGAATCGCAACGACTTTAAAGCACTCTCGTGAACTCTCATCAACTTTGGGCTGGTTAAAGCCTGGTTCACACTAGCGATTTTTCTCTTCCTGATCGATGTGACCGAGCGAATGACATATCAACGTATGCCTTTGTAAAACCGATCCCATAATCGTCACATACTTTTGCAACTCTTGTTCTCGTTTGACCGTGGCACGACAGTTGTTCTCTGCAAACTCTCGCTTGCCAGCTCTCGTCAACTCTCATCCTCGTTTGACTATCGCATAGTCAAACCGGATAATTCAGGTGAGGAACATTGCAATATTGTCACGCAATATTGCAATTTTGATTTGGAGATTCCTCTGAGCAATTTGCAACCGACGCGAACAAACTGCAATTGAAATTTACAACCAGGTGTGTAAACAAAGCCTCTGATTGGCTTCTAGCAAAAGAAGAAACCAATAAAATGCTCCGAACAATTGGAATGGAGCTTCCTTTTTGCTAGTAGCAAATCAGAGGCTTTGTTTACAAAACTGGTTTGTGAATTTAAATTTGCAATTTGTTCGCGTCGGTTGCAAATTGCTCAGAACCAATCTCGAAATGAAAATTGCAATATTGCGTGACAATATTGCAATGTTCCTCGCAAGAGAACATACGGTTTGACTGTAAAACCTGAAGCATGAGAGTTGATGAGATCGCAATCAGCTTATCAACTTTGAGAGAACTCTCATGCAAACTCTCGCTTTCTTACTCTCGTCAATTATCATCCTCATTTGACCTGGGCTTACGAAACAAAGAATAATGATAATAAGAACTCTAATCAGTCAGACAATCTCACTCTGTCACGCGAGTGGATTGGCCTTCACATCCAGGTAAACTCATTACCAGGTGATCAAGATTTTGAAAATTTACCGTTGATCGGTATAACCCAGATTAACGTTTAGTAATGATACATTAAAGTTATTGTGCTGTCCATACCCGCAGTTTCACAGCTTTTCATGCATTTTTACAAAAGGGTACAAGTTAATAAAATTATAAAAGTGTAACATTTACCATGGACTTAGCTAGTATTTGAAATATTGACCGTTCAAAAAGGGTTAGTATAATAGGGAGCGCAAATCCCATAAAACAGAGTTGCAAACAAGTGCGGGTATACGGGTACCATGCCCCGTGCGGAATGTCTACTGGAATTGAGTAACGTTGAAAGTGAAACACTCAATAAAACATTGCAAAGCAGTAAGTACTACACTAGTCCGACTAGTATCAGCATCAACAGTCAGCACTGAGTCAGACAAGCAGTACTGCAATGGTCAACTGGCAAGTGGCAAACCTACCCAGGCACAAGCCAGCATGTCGGAAAATTTACAGTTATTTCGAGGGGTTGGGAAACCCCAAAATCCTACTCGGAGGAAGGTTGAAAACGTTTTGCAACTCTGCACATGAAAACGCGATGGTTTTAAGGCAATGAACAATCTACAGTACTCGTCCACTTCAACAAAAACCTGTTCAAACCACGGGAGCAATGATATCTGGCTATGCCCCTGTCACTTAGATTAAAGTGCTACAAAAGGCGGTGTTTCTACAGTCAATACGTACCGCAGATAAAGAAATCTCAGGCCTTCGTCCAGCAAGAGAAGATACGTTCTCCGTTAGACTACATCAGAAAAAAAGACACGGACAAACGTTGAGTTCGGTTTTGTTCGAAACAAACGTCTACATACAGTTAGGGTTGGGCGATATTAAAAAAATCATCTCACGATTATTGTCAAGGAAATTATCACGATATTCGATAATATCGCGAAAAATGCAATAAAAACAATGACCACATTTTTCAATTTTAATTAATATCAAAACATAGTAAGCTTATATATAATCTTATTAAAAACAAGTAAAACAACAAATTAAAGTAATATGAAGGATTTTTCGTTTGACAAACGTTTGCTGTGTCTCCGCTGGCACAAATGCCGTGGACACACAGCGCAAGCAAAGCCTGCAATTTCATTGTTCAGCGGATTAATGCATAAATATTAATTCAGGAAATAGTTTTAATTCTTTTAAAAAATTATATTTTCTAGGAATGGAATACATTTTTAGGATTTTATAAATGCTATATACACATACGAAGCAATATCACGATAGTCATCGAGCATGACGATAATTTCGATATATCGTCGCTCAAGTTTCTACCTTCGATACGATAATCGCGATTGAAAATATCTAAATATCCCCAACCCTACATACAGTATGTTAGCTAACAGATGAACTAAATTGTGGCTTCCTAAAATGATACTGTCCAGTAAGGCGAGTGGTTTTAAATACCAGGTTTGAACGTGTACACTACACACGTAAAAATCTCACATCTTGTCAACAAGATATGTTCGCAACAGACTCGAAGCAAGCTGGTGAACAAGTTGTAACAATGTTGTCATTTTATCAAGTTGCTACAAGGTTGTCACTCACAAGTCGTTGAATTGCAGGACGATAACAAGTTCTTGGAACAACTTGTATAAGAAGTCTGTTGATCCTGATAACAAGTTGTAGACTACTTAGTAAATAATTATTCTAGTTGGCAGTGCAATCGAAATATTTTATATTTATGGTTTCATTCTAGTATTGCATCTTACCTCAATAATCGCTACAGGTGCATCACGTGTTTCTGTCGGAAGAGTTAAGAGCACAATTCTTCCATGAGCATTCGTCTGGAAATAGAAAAGTAAAAGTCATGCTGGGATTCGTACCTCAATGTAATGCTAAACCATTGGGTCCCATGGGTGCAAAAAATAGCGGACCATGCATGGGACCATTGGTCCCAGAAATGTTTTATGTCAGCAGAAATTTTGTTCGCTTTTAATTATTCCCAGCATTATTATTTTAATTATTCGTCTATTAGTAATAACGTTTATTTTGGTCTATTTATTTTTAAGTACTAAGTAAGTTGGGGTGTGCTAATCACCCTTACTTGCAGCTGAGAACTGGGCTGAATTACGAAGAATTACTTGATCGAGTCGAAGGCTTATTAAAGGGGCCTCTGGCTGCCACGGTATGACTCATACCTGATCTGGGAGCACAGCTACGATGGGAGGGTTAGTTTGGGGCTTATCCCAACCCATCCTGTCAACACTCCCTGTGGGAGGAAACCGGAGTACCTGGATAAAACCCGCGACTTTCGGTAGAGCGTTGACGGACTCTTTTCACGAAGTGTCATGAGTTCCCAGCGAGAATCGAACCTACGATCTCAGAGGTGAAAGGCGCTTGCTCTGACGACTGCGCCACCTAAGCCCCATATAACACACTTCAATAGGCCAGAATGCATTGCGTTTTCAATATGGCGAGGCTATTATTAAAACTACAATCTTACCAAATCTCCCATTTCCAAAACCCAGCACAATGCAGAAGTGACACTCTCTTGTAATGTCCAATTTCCAGATATCTGACCCGCGGTACTGAAATAAGAAAAAGTTAATAATCAACATCTATAGAGCGAAATTCAAAAGGTAAATGGCAGGACACTGTAATGAAGGGCAAAAGAGTGTTAGTTAAAAACTAATCTTTTTCGAGGGAGTTCTACTCAAAATTACACCCAAAAATCGACGAAAACTTTTTTGCGCAAAGTTTTTTCGAAGAAAATCATATAAAAATTCACTGTCATTGAAAGCCACTAGTTATTCCTATGAGCGATAACGGTTTGATCACCGGACGCAATACCGTAGGGCTACTTGTGAATTCACACGGCAACTCTCACCCCTAAGCGAGTGTTAAAAAGTAATAAAATTAAGAAATGAACCCAATCACTAGAAAGTGCATGTACAAATCGGTTCCTATGCAAAGTTTGACAACATTTGGACACAAATAGTAAGCTTTCATTGCGAGGATTTCTATAAAATATATTGTATCGGTGGTCTCACAAACCCTCCAAACTCTATACATTTCATAATTTTCGCAATTTGTAAAAGCTCACTATATATACCCTATTCATTTGTATATTCATATAAACTTACGCTACTGGGGAGTTGACAGTATCACACTGATTCGTTTGGCCTGAACACCAACACTCAAGACAGCCTTTGGGATTATCGCCACTCAGATAGAAATATCCAATTTTACATAAGTCGCACCTTGTACCAGCCACCTATTCCTAAAACAACATAATAATTACTTTCAAATATAGCCTGTTCATACGAGCACAGCTAACCACGAAACTCGCCTGTGTATGTAAACGCGGAAAAAAATTATTGTCTGTTCATATGAGAGACGAGCCATCCCGGGTAGTTGGGATATCAGTCAAGTGGGATACAATTATCCATATGAACGCTTATTAGGGATCGAAAACTTTGCAAACAATTATATAGGTGCTTATTAGCATGTTATATGCTATAAAAGGGCAGGACAAACCGATTCATATCGGCCAAACCTCTGCAAAAGGTTTTCAATAGGATTGTGCCCCTATGGAACAGCCTGTCGGGTGAAATCCTCTTTTTCTATTCAATTGCTGAAATCTAAACTTAACAAACACTATACTGAGAAACTAAATTCATGTTTTGATGCTGATAGGCAAAGGACATGGAAAACGTTTTGTTCTAAGTGTCGTTCTTGTCTTTCGACTTGTTGTTGAAAATGTTTTGTGGTGTTACAATCTTATGTAAGAATGTAATTATGTGATACAGTCTTTGGGAGGGCTGCGTTTTTGGTTTGTGAAAATCCCTAAATTAGAAAAGCAAATCCAAAACAAGTAAGCAAAACACATGTGAGCAGATGCAGCATGAGTAATGTTTAAAGGAAAATGAGTTATCAGGAAAAATATGAAACAGTGGAACTGGGTCCGGCCGGAATCCTGATTTCTTTACGGGCGAGACCTGGATAGAAAGTAATTAATCATACAGTATATGTTGTTTTAGGAATTTTGACATGTCCAATGACAATTTTGAGACATATGTCAAAAGAGCTAATTCCGAATTTACTACATTCAAACCTATTAGTGTAAACGATGTTTGCCGTCTCTTGCATGGTCTATCTAGCAATAAAGCCACTGGCATTGATAAGATTTCATGCAAAATTATTAAGATAGCTGCACCTGTTATTGCAGATTCACTAACATATATATTTAATCAGGCTATTACTCTATCCTCTTTCCCTAATGAATGGAAAATGGCTAGAGTAACACCTCTTTATAAAAATGGCCATCGAAATGTACCAGGAAACTACCGGCCAATTTCAGTTTTGCCTGCCATAAGCAAAATCATGGAACGAATTCTGTGTGATCAACTGTACAATTATTTAACTGAATTTGGACTGCTAAGCAATTCCCAATTTGGTTTTCGCAAATCTCACTCTACAGCTACAGCATTACTAGACTGTACAAACGACTGGTATGTTAACTTGGACAGAAAAATGTTTAATCTAGTAGTTTTCATTGACTTGAAAAAAGCATTTGATACAGTTGATCATCAAATTCTATTGAAAAAGTTGGAGCTCTATGGAATAAAAGAACAGGCTCTTTCTTTACTAAAATCTTATCTAACAAATCGAACACAGAAGTGTCAAATTAATGGATTTGTCTCATCAGAACGTTCGATTAGATGTGGAGTACCTCAAGGTTCTATCTTAGGACCACTATTATTCTTACTCTATATCAATGACTTACCTCAGTGTCTTAATAATATTAAACCTAGGTTATTTGCTGACGACACAAATCTTACTGCTTCTGGAGACTCGATAACCGATATTGAAACTGCAGTAAATTCGGATTTAGAAAACCTTAGGAAATGGTTAATGGCTAATAAACTTAGCTTAAACGTAGCAAAAACAGAGTTTATGTTGATTGGCTCAAAACCAAAGATAAAATGTACTGCAAATTCTCCCCCAAATATTTTCATTGAAAATAAACAGATTAAACAAGTTTATGAATGCAAAACTCTTGGAGTAACTATTGACCAGCATTTATCTTGGAAAAATAATACTGAAAATATTTGCAAAAAAATAACAGCAGGAATTGCTGCTCTCCGTCGTGTCAAACCTTTTGTTGATAAAGGTACACTTATTTGTATATATAACGCTATTGTTCGCCCACACTTCGATTATTGTTGTGAAGTATGGGATGTGTTTGGCGAAACACAATCAAAGCGACTCCAAAAGCTACAAAATAGAGCTGCTCGAATCATCATGAACATGAGCAACGATGTAGATCATTCTGTAGCTTTACATGCCTTGGACTGGGAGCCACTGAAAATGATAAGAAAAAAGGCAAAAGCAAAAATGATGTATAAAATCTTAAATAAAATCGGTCCTGAGTCACTCACTGACCTATTTACTTATAAAAGTCAAGTGACAAACTATAAACTTCGAGATATTTCAAGTGGTCTTTGTTTACCACAACCGTGCACAAATAATATGAAAAATAGTTTTATGTATGACGGTGCTCATCTCTGGAACTCTCTTCCAAACGAGTTTAGAGAGAGTGAATCCCTTTCGAGTTTTCAAAGGAAAATTGCTACTCACACTTTTCAATCGTAAAACAACATTATTATAACTTTGTAAATAGATTACTTGTAAATTATTCCTGTTCTGCACTATTAAATATTATATTAGTGACACTATTGATGACATTCTATATTGATATACTCCTTATTTTGTAAATAACTTAAAATGCTTATGTAATTCTCTTTAACACGCCCCCTGTGGAAATCAGCTTCGGTTGACAGGGCTAGCGTGTATAAATAAAGTTCTTCTATCTATCTCTATCTATCTCTCTATATATCTAGTAACTATTGTAGAAGGCGAAGGAGGGTGGTGTTCCCCCGCGGGTAGACCAGCCGACAATTTCAAAAAATACAAAAATGAAGAATATTCTGAAAAGGGGGCATTTTGAAATTTAACATAGAAACTAAACAAGACGAGTTTTTGACAGACCAGGGCTCGCAAAATATTAGAAAAAGTGATTGCCCTTGGGCAGGTACACCAAAAATTTGGTTGCCCAAAGCTACTTCTGGATTACTGACCTCAATTAAGTGAAAAATTAACCGCAACAATGTATGTCGACCTGGAAGCCACGTCTATGTTTTATCTCGTGAGTTGTGTGGTGAATTAAATTTACCCCTCGCGATTAACATACGCTCACTGAAAGGGCGTACGGGGAGATTTATTTTATTGCCCATCAATTTGTTCAATTTCTGGTTGCCGGTAGGGACATAAGTCAAGAAATTTTGGTTGCCCGACAGAAATTTTAGCTGCCCCGGGACGTCGGGCAGGCAATTGTACGAGCCCTGTGACAGACAATTTATACAAATTTCCAACTTTATTTTGATAATGACTGTAAAAATATCAAATATTTGTCATGTTTAGTTTGTCAAGATGACTTTCTTCTTAGATATCTGTTTCTTTTTGTATTACTCTGTCTGTTTAGACAACTTACTTTACAAATACATCTTCCTGTTTCCGGGTCACAGCCAGTGATACCATCCTGATTACAATCACATCTCTTACAGTTTGGATAACCATAGTACCCTGACTTGCATTGATCACATCGTCGTCCCGCTCTGCTGGGCAGACATGAACATTGCCCTGACGTAGTATCACATGAACCGCTAGTATCAGTGACACCGGTAGAATCACAGTCACATTGCAGACAACCTTGGACTGGGTCATCATAACCAAATGTTCCTTTGATACATGCACAATCAGCACCGGCCGTGTTCGGAGGACACTCACAAAGACCAGTACTTGGATCACAATAATCACAGTCACACTCTAACAAGATACACAAATGTGCAATTTTAACGACCGTTTGTATTTGACTCAATATTGTTGGTGTTTGTGATGTAAATTTCGAGCGAAAATTATATACATATTTTAGACCTAACCAGGAGCAGTTGCGAGAAATGCAACTATAGGCCCTCTGGCAAGCATCGAGCATGCGGTCCTGCGGTTCCAGTACAGCGCTCTGCCAATTGAGCTGCAGGGTATTTAACGCAGCCTTCCCTTAAATATAAGTTCGTTTGAAAGGAGATACGAGTAGGCTACTTACTTTTACAGTTAGGAAAGCCATAGTACCCAGTTTCACAGCGTGTGCAAGCTCGACCAATAATATTCTCGAAGCAAGGACATCGTCCACCAAACACGTCACATGTGTCACTGCGTGACCCACGCGTGTCACATGCACAGGGGAAGCTGCCGTTGTTGTAGAATGTTGTGAGCGAGAAGACAGACTGTGTACAGAACGCTTTACCATCTTTAGTCACGTGCAAATCATTCTTGGAACAGTGCTCAACAAAGTCGTTTGTTCGGTCGACAGGTTCACCACTTACTAATACCGGTGAATACGAGGCTTTAGGCACAAACAGAATATAGTCCTGCAAGAAAGGTGACATACACAGTATAAGTTAAAACCAAAATCCTGTCGTACATCTAGCGCCGTTGTACAAAGGTCAAATAGCGCTTCCGCCGGATAGTTTTTCAAGCCTTGGGATGAATTTAGGCAAGGCCACTTGGTCAAGGGGGTGCCTGAGGGATGCCAATTTCGGTATCAAATCCATATTTTGGATTTGGCAGTGCAATTATCAAACAAAAATGATATATTTGTTGACCATCCAGGCAACCTTACTTTTCAAACATTTTCTGAAAAGCTCAGCCCTTTGACCCCGTCCTCTAAAGTGTCTGGAAAGCTGTGAAACACTACGGATATGGACCACACAATAAATATAATAAATATTTACGGCCAGTTTTAGAAAGCTTGAAGAAGTCACTTCTCGGTGAATAATGCAATCAGGCATTCGTACATTGCGGCCGTTTTTATACATATAACATACTTGATACATCACTGGTAAATCAATAAACACATTATTAACAGTAATTGATGGTTTCAATTTTTCCAATGATTTTTTCCACGATTATACAGGCCTGGAATTTAGCGGCGGTCATTGGCCGTCAATGCCGTGCTTGTTAGCAGCAATGCCCTCGTAATATACCAAAACGTTACGGCCAATAATGGCCTGCCCTCAATCTCAGTACTCAGTAAAATTGGCAATTATATACATATATAGCAAGAGATTATGAGCAACTGTATATCTTAGAAACCAACAGTGAAAAATTTATATACAAATGTCAAAATGGCGAGTTAATGGTTGAATAATTTCTGTCCTTTTTGAAAAACGTGCAACGCATTTTTAATTTATGAACACCCTATTTACAGTAAAACGGTATATTATACATGTACATGTACTCTTTTAAATCTTCATGCTACATCAGTGTGCGGTAAGATGCTAAGTGAATGAAAATTGGCCTTTATACGCCTTGGTGTTCTAGAAAAGACAGTAACATTCAAGGCATTCCCTTTTCTTTTCCCAAATCGAGGCGTGAATTATGGCATTCGCCCCAAGGAATGAGCGTGCAATATTTCTCTAGCTAGATACAAATTAATCCTACAGGTGTATGTACCACAGAATACCATGGTACCACAGAATACCAGTCTTATTTATTGATCTTATAAAATTTGGAGGAAATATACAATATACTTTATTTTTGTGAGTACATATTAGTTTTAGTTTTCATTGACATATAAAAAACAAAAAATAAATATTTTCATAAAAATTCTTTAAAATAATCAGGATTAACAAAAAATAACATTCTATGTTTTTGATACTTTTTTCCCGCATAATGCCTGTAAAATTCGAAAGTTTAAAAATAAGTTTGCAAACCAGTATAATTTATGTTGATCAGTACTTTTTCTAGCAACACAATATTATAACTATACAGGAATAACATCGAGGAATCAATTTAATTTTACCATTGAAAAATTGAATTTTTCAAAATTATTGATAAACCTGGTATTCTTTGGTTGCACCACTGGTATGCTGTACTAGTAGATTTTAGTATTTACCTTTCACTAAATTAAGTTAGCAATATTCCACAGTATTATCACACAACGTGACACACCAAATCCTGGTACAATTTGATAAACGGTTGCTTATTTATCTCTGCACTGGTGTATTCTGTGGTACATTAGAGTTTCTTCCTCAGAATGTTCAATTAAAAAAAATTATTTAAGTCTATGAAATCTAGCCCCAAAACCCCCAGGAAGAAACAATATATCGATAAACTACATTAAAAAATATTAAGAAGCCACATTATATATATTTGACAAAAGATATGGAACATGTAAATTTTTGTGGTATTCTGTGGTACATACACCTGTACTGAGAAAAAAAAAGCAATACTTACAATCCAGAGTTTATTATCCTGAGGTAACTTGAAGTTCAATGCGACTTTATTTCCAAGTTTAAACATATCTCCACCATCAAGTCGTTTTACAACAGTTCTACAACCGGACGAGTTGGGACAATATTTGAAACTTGTTTTACCACGAGTATCGTAAAAGCCTTAATATTAAAACATAACTTCGCTTGGTCGGACGTTTTGTCCGGGCCGGGGTTTTTTGAAACACTGGGTTAACCAAAGACCGCGCAATCCCACAAAGCATACAATCATTGTCAACTCTTAGTGCACTTTTACTTAGCTGTTTCGCATAAAGTAAGTATGTTGTCAATTTTGGTCGGACTTTTCATCCTCTACCCCAGGCTTTCCTCTTGTGGTGGATATCTCCCCAGAGATAGAGCTGTGAAAAGAAGAGTTGGGTTTTCTGGTTTTTTTTTTTATTTCAGGGTCTGTTTACGTTACAACAGCCAAAAGCCGCCATCGTGCTTTAAAAATACCTGTGCATAATTCAGGGATGGATTTACTGGGGGTGCAGGGGGGTGTGCACCTCACCAAGCTTTGGACAAGGGGGAGCAGATTTTCTATCTCGTCCTCCCCCCGTACCAGACCATACTGGATCCCTGGCATAATTACTGTATACGCTACTGAACTAAAATAAATTTACCTTTCCTTCCAAGTATACAAGAAGAGCTGAAGGGTCAAAGATGTTTTGGTGGTTTATTGGTGTTTTGTTCGTCTCCATTCTCCCCAGCCTCCACCATGACCGCGTCTCCAGGCATACTGTAACTTGTGCGGGTGCACACCTTCATGCGGGTCACGCAAAGCTTGCTGGGAACAATGTAATCTGTTACCCAGTCCTCGTACGGGATAAGAATAAAGGAATCCTAGAAAGAGAGATGCAAAGTCAAATGCCACTTGATGCATTTGTATGTTATGGTAAATAAATTTTTTTTATCGAGATTACTTCACGAAATCTTTGTTCTTTTTCAGACAGTTTGATCCCTAAGCCCAGTCCCAGCCCACATGAGGACGAGGCTGGTTTATCCAACAAACGTTTGAGGTACAGCTACAATTGTTAGCTATAATAAATACGCCGTTTTCCCAATTGCGTTTAGCATTGCAATTTAGATACAATCAAAATAAAACAATTCAAAATAAAAAAATCTTTAACAAAACTGTAAAATAGAATTTTTGTCATTAAACAACAAGAAAAGACTGCTTATATATAAAAAAAAAATTATTATTTTTTTTCTGATGTTGATAATTACCGAAACGCACTGACAAACCTCAGTAGTGCTCATTTAACCTACCTATTGGGGCAAATTTTACTCTGTGGAAGGGTCCCGTAAAAAGTTATGGCAAATTCAGGGCATCGCACTCGACTCAACATTTGCAACATCAATTATTGACTTGACAAATTTTAGGCATAATTGCTACAAACAATCAACAAACACTCGATCATAGCGCCCCTTGTAGAGTTCAATTACGCTGATTAATTAGCCACATAGCTGGGTTATCAAATATAACAATTCCAATAAGCTTTATTCTTTTGTTCACTCGAGAAATACGTCAAAAATTCTCGTCTCGTCATAGAGAAATTTGGCTAACGCTGTTAACATTGTTGATACCTTATTCACAACTTTGTTCGAAAACATAAAATAGAACAAAGGTAACTCAGCATTAGAATTATGTATACTGCAAGAGCTCTTCACTCGTGTAGATCATTCAAATGCTTAGTTAAGTTTCTTCTATTCAATGTTTTCGCAAACTAGAACAACAGTAACTAGGCATGTGAGTTATCCAAAGTTGTGAATTGGGTATAAACACTGATCTGGAAATAATACTGGATTTAGTATCTATTCTGTTAAAAATGAAGCCGGAAGTCAGCCGTTGTTAAGGGACCAACTGACAACATTTTCGCGTGTAATGTAGAAATTTATTGCTTGAAATGTATTTGATACTTCATAATAATGTTAAAATAATGTAGTAATCTGGTATTTTTAGAGTTCGATTTAAAAAGAAATAGAGACAATTTTCCTGTATATTTGGCCCTTAGTAATGGCGGATGTCTATTGTGTAGCAATGTTTAACTGTCTTCATTTTCTGCACCAGTGAACAATAGGTTGTGCTATCCAGTCTACTTTTCAGATCAGCTGTAATTCCCCATACAACCAGCCGCTTATATTTCAATTTCTTCACAAAACGTTACAACCAACAAATACGCTTTGATGGTGGTTCCACTTTATAAATGTTACTTACCACAGCCACATTTCCACGTGAGCAGGCAGTTAAGGCAGTTAACTCATATTCAACATCTGACTGGAGATCAATAGTCTGTACAGCACCATGAACAGTCAGACCAACAGTACGACAACCAAACGTGTACTTGCAAGATGGAAGACGGAATCTGGCAAATGTTTGTTCACGTGATCTCACATACAAATCCAAGAACTGTGTATGCGGGTGAGTTGTGAAATATTTAACCAATACGACGTATTTGCCAGATTTGGGAACTTTCTTTCTGATACTCACGCGACTCTGCAAAGAAAAAAAAAGATTATAATTTTCATAATCAATAATCTAATCAATAAGATTTTGGCCGAGTTGTCATTCCATATCTTGATTGACTATGATTTACTTTTTCTACCTATTTGTTTGTTTGAATGTTGTAACCGTTTTAGTAATTTGAATTGAATTTTCAATTTGTAAAAAGACATAGCATACACTACTAAAAATAAGTAAAAACAATGAAATGTATATCTACATTATCATTGGCTAAATCTACTTATACTGACACCAATTTAGTATTCTAAGGTATTCTTGCGCTAACAATTGTACCCAATAAAGTGGGTTGGCCATTTAAAAGAGGTAGATAACAATACGAAACACAAATTGCGCTCGAAACACTCGTAGGGGGCCGTTACCACTTAATAGAGGTGACCGTTTAATAGAGGGGTAATCTACTTCCAGACGAAGAGCCTTCGCTCGAAACGTTGAAGTTCTTGTTGTATCTTTCAGGTAGATTGATCGGTTGTATTGTATATTGGAGTCGGTTGTAAACTGGATGTCATATTGACGATCCAACATAGCAAACTGCGTTGAAGATCCATTCTCTGCAACAACAACAAACTGGCTGGTGACGTCAGAACCGTTGACCGTTGGCACAGATTAATAATATACAGATGTCTCACTTCTATACCAGCCTCGTACCCAGGCGCGAGTGGTTTTAGACCTGATAAAACACGTCTCGCGAGTTTATTAAACGGCTTCAAAAACGATTGTCCATGTGGGAGCAATCATGGTAAATATTTGAAGCATGTATATACATGTATTGTGTTATGTAAGGAGAATTTGCTTGTTGTTTGGGTATAATCGGCATCGTAAGCGCATTTGTTTATTTCACGAGCGATCAGGCAGAACTAAGTGGGGCATATGTTAAATGTGTATTCAAGGCAGTAGGTGGGAATACGATTTTCGGGCGTTTTTAGCGTATGGTATGGCGTCGACGCGAACGTTTAGGAAGCCTAAAAGTGGCGAAGAGGAGAAGCAAATGCTCGAAAATGCTGTCCCTAAGTCAACCCGTAGCGTTAATAAATGGTCTATGAAGATCTTCTCGGAGTGGCAGGCAACAAGGTTAAATAAGAAAGCTTCAAACGAACAAAGCAATTCAGCTGTGGATACTTCAGTAATTCAAGACTTGCATGTTAACTTGTGCAGCATGTCGGCAGAGACACTCAATTTCTGATTAACGAAGTTTGTTATGGAGGTGTGTAAAGAGGACGGAGAATGTTATCCTCCTAGAACGCTCTATAGTATTTGTTGTGGGATTCAGCGCCATTCATTATGCGACTGCAATGGAGTTAGTGCAATTGCGATCTTGGACAAGAAAGACAAGAGGTATAAACTATAAAGTGATTAATGTAATTGATTGCGTTCAATACAAAATTGAGCTAACATTTCTTTAATATATATTTTTAGATTTGCTACGTTTAGAAGGGCCTTGATCCTTGGATGCTGAAATGAGACAAGCGAATTATGAGGGGATTGCCAAATGAGGAAATGCCAAGTGAGGATGCGAAAGAATCAGATTTTCTTTTGGATGATTTTGACTTTGATATTCCAGATGATATACTGTGTAACATTCCAATTCCTGGCGATCGCCCAATGGGTAGTGATAGTAATACGGTCAGCGAATCGTTTACAAGATCTGTGTTCAACAATTGTACTATTAATTTTGTTAGCAAGTAAAATAGAGTTGAGTTCAGTAAAGGTTGTTGTGTTATTCAATTTTTCCTAATAAAATGTTTTGTTCATATTAGACTGTTTTCTTTAGCGTCATTAGTATTCTTTATATAAAAATGCTCACCCTTATTAGTATTCTTTATATAAAGAATACTAATAAGGGTGAGTTTTTTTATATAAAGAATACTGATGAGGTTGATGGTGTATTACCGGTTTTAAAGATGAATGCTTGTGACCTATTTTCTCGATGTGATTGGTTCATTTCCTTATGAATTATTAATGAGTTTTTGAAATAGTATATAAACCTTGATTATTAAATGAATGGTGCTTATTAATTGTTCAATTGTTTGTTTGTCGTTTATGACTTACTTTGCTAAAAAAACTTTCTTTTAACAGAATCAGTGAATTCAGATGATGAATTTAATGCATCATTTCAAAATCTTGATGTTCAAGAATCAAGATGGTAAATTAATAAATTATTATCTATATTTCTACTTTCTTATCATTTATATGCTTTATAATTTTTATTCTTCACTTGCAACCAATCCCCAAAGACAATTGAATTTGGGACCAACATTGCTGCCATTCTATAGAAGATTATGAGATTCTTTTGTTGAAACGGGGACCAACATGGCCGATTGCAAGTCAAGAATACAATATATTACATGTCTGTTTGACAGTTCAAAGATATTTAATTTTAATTTTAATTTTAATTTTATTAGCTTTGCCATTATCAACACTATACATACAATACAAAAACACATGCATATAGACATCTATAAAACGTCATACACATCTGGCAGGATATCTGCAACAGCTTAACGCCAATTACTGCAGATCCTAAGTTACAATATAGGAACACAAATCTACACACGACACACAACAATGAACTAAAAACAGCACGATATAGGTTTAGTAAGATCTCGAGCTACATTACATTTAACACACACAGATTTCCATGTTCTCGGCTCGTCCACGTTGAAAACGTGTTCAAGCGCCATTTTATAATGGGCGTATAGACACCTCCTAAATTCGTTCATTTCAATGTCCTTACATCTTAAATGGTGTGGCAACGCGTTCCAAACTCTGGTTGTCCGTAGAAGAAACGACTTCTGGTAGGTGGAGGTTTTACATTTTGGAACAATGAAGTTCAGGGAGTTTGGAGTTGCTGATCTGGTTGGTCGATTTGAACGTTGAGGTATTGGTAGAATGTCACTATTTAGGTTCACTATGTCATGGTTTGATTTGAAGAATAACATTAGGTCTAGAAATTCGTGCCAGTAACACAATGGTAGAAGGTTAAGTGAGAGGAGCCGATGTTTATAGGTGATATCGCATAAGAATGGGAGATCCATTATATATTTGGACGCGCGTCTTTGGACACGTTCTGTGCGTTTGATAAGTTCGACTGACTGTGGGGCCCAGACTTGCGAGGAGTACGCGAAGTGGGAACGGACTAGAGACAGGTATAGGGTGCGGCGGATAGAGGGATTCTTGATCTTTATTGTACATCGTCGTATAAATCCGAGCGATTTACTAGCTTTGGCGCACTGAGAGAGGACTTGTTTGGACCAGGTAAGGTTGGAAGAGGTCCAAACGCCGAGATCACGTTCGCTGTCCGTGCTTTCCAGGATGTTATTTTGAAGTTTGTATGGATGCTCGACTCGGTTATATTTTCTGGTGTATCGTAGTACCTTGCATTTGTCTGGGTTGAGGAGAAGGTTAGCGTTGGTGGAATAAATTTGGAAGTTTTGAAGGTCATTGTCCATAGCAGAGGCATCTGAATTCGAATCAATCACTTTATATAGCTTCGTGTCGTCAGCAAAAGTCGCGATATTTGATTCATTAACAGCGTCGGAAAGATTGTTTTGGTACAGCAAATACAACAGTGGACCAAGGATTGAGCCTTGTGGTACTCCAGAAGTTACTGATAGTGGAGATGATGTTTCACCAAGTACTGTTGTCTGCTGGCGACGGTCTTCAAGGTAAGATCTGAACCAGCTTAAAAGATTACCTCCAAATCCAAAATCGCGAAGTCGATTGATTAGTTGCCGATGACTGACCCTATCGAATGCCTTAGACATATCGAGATAGATTACGTCCACTTGTTTGCCGTGATCGAGTTGTCGACCAATATATTCAAAAACTTCAATAAGCTGTGTGGTACATGACTTTCGAGGAATAAAACCATGTTGGCCAGGGTTGATCTGTTCAAAAACTCGATCTTTGATCTTGTCGAAAACACATCTTTCCAAAGCTTTTGAGATGAGAGAAAGGAGCGAAATAGGGCGATAGTTTTCCACGTGCTCTTTGTTCTCTTTCTTATGAACTGGGACCACATTTGCTAATTTCCAGTCGTGAGGCAACACACCGGTTCTGAGTGATTTATTGAAAAGAATTGCGAGCGATGGAGCAATTTGATGTGCCGTTGCTGTTAGTAGACGTGCAGGAATCTGATCAGGACCTTGGGCTTTGTTGTTGTCTAGGCGATATAAGGCGGAGAAAACATCTGTATCTGTTAGGGTAATATTTTCTATGATCGCGTCATCAGAATGTCCTTGATGGTCAGTGACATGTTCGTTGATGGTGGGATCTGTAGTGAATATAGACGTAAAGTAGTTGTTGAACAGAGTGGCGATGTCAGCAGCATTGTCGGCACAGGTTCTTTTCGTTTCACTTACTTTCACAGATACCTTTTCAGGGATGTTGCGGGTCTTGGAGTTGAGCTTAAACAATGACCAGAATCTTTTCGGGTTATCACAACGGGAGGCGCAGAGAGAGTTGATGTAATTAGAGCGACTGTCGCGTAGCATACGTTTGATGGTTGATCGTAAATTTCTGAACTTTTCCACGATGTATTCCGTTGGATGTCGAGAGTTTTTAATCTTAGATCTGATGGAGTTTTTCTTTTTTATCAAGTGGAGTATTGAGGCATTTATCCATGGTACATAGTTTCGACCTTTAAGTTTCATTGTTGGAATATGCCGGGAGACTGCTTCTAGGAATGTAGTCTTCCAATTTGTCCAGTCGTGGTTGATGTCTCCATCGTCTGTTATCAAAGAGTCTAGATTCAAGGATTCGAGGGTAGTTCGTAGACCATCGAAATCACCTTGACGGAAATTGTACACTGTTCGCCGCACCTTCGGAACAGGATTACCACGGATTGAGAATTCAAAGAAGATGATGTTGTGGTCGGTAAAGAGTTCTGCTTGTGCGGGTGATAAAACTTCAGATATTTTGATTTGATCAGGGATGTTAGTGAGAACAAGATCGAGCGTATTGTTACCTCGTGTAGGTGTAGTGTTTAGCTGCTCCAAGAAATAATCATTAAGAAGTTCTACGAAAGCAATCTCACTTCTACCAGATGTTAGCTCAGGTGCATTCCAAGACACATTTGGCATGTTAAAGTCTCCAGCAAGAACAATGTTGGTGTTTTCTGAGCAAACAGAACTTAGAAAGTTGTTGAATCGGTCTAACCAGTTTTCATCTGCGTTTGGTGGACGATAACAAGAACAAATGATAAAACTGGAGTTGGATGTAGTGGTTATTTCAGCTACGGATATCTCTAAGTCGTGATCATGTTGTATTTCGCGAACTGATTTAAATGAAGAAATCTTAACAGCAACCAAAACTCCGCCACCACGTATTTTGTCAGATGTATTTATTAATTATGTCAATCCTTCAACTGTGCCCCCATGCACATGTCAGTTCATTAAAGGTAATGTCTCTCTCCTCAGCCGACATAATTAAGTGACATAGCATACATTAATTCCATAGTTCCTCAATTTAGAAACTTGGTCATTTAGAAGTGCCAATAATGGTGTTATTACAACTGTGACTCCTGTAGTTGCCAGACCCGGAATCCAGTAGCAAACAGATTTACCTCTTCCTGTTGGAATAACGGTTAATGTATCTTTATTGTCATTGTTACACTCAAGGTGTCATGATGAAACATATTTTGAAGAATGTCCAAAAAAGGGTCTCCAGAAAGCTGAACACATGCTCCCTCACTTGTTGGCTCTTGTAATGTTATAACAGCACCAGACGGCGTAACCATATTTGATCTATGATCCTGAAGATAAACACAAATATTAGTTACATATTATTAAGATCATATCCCTCTCACCAATGCCCACTAGTACTCAGACAGTCAACACATTTTGTCACAAGATCTGTAATATTAACAATCAATTGCAACCTGTATTCAATACAACTAATTCGAATTAAATATATTCCAGAATATACTGTGCATAAAAGCCTGTAAATATGTTGTAAAATAGGAAAATTATTTTATTAAAGCCAGACATTTATTGTTTAATATTTTAAACTGTATGAAGTGATTAACAAACCACACAGTTTCCCTCTTGCAGTCACTGGACATGTTACTAATAAACTGTTGCCTCTGGCTTATAAAATAAAATTATCTGTCTGAAAGGATACTTCAGTCCCATCATTTTTGTTTATATACCAGCAGTGAAATTTTGCTTGTGAACCATCACATACAAGCTCAACATCGCAAGGTGTATTTCCTCTGCTATATATAAAAGGATTGTATTGATTCGTGCCGCTCAGAACTTGAAAATTCGCTCTTGTGTCTAACACGATAATGACGATCAATGCCGCTTTCGTAAAATAATTCTCTTGTATCAATGCAACCTTCTCTAGGACACAAGGTCTTTCCCAAAATAACTGCTTTGTGGACAGGTCTTTCAATTTCTTGCAATCAAGTCGGCCATGTTAACATCAATTTCTGCCAGGCTCGATTTTGGGGTCGGCACCAGCCTCGTACCCAGGCGCTTTTAAGGAAAATAATAAAAATCGCGTTCAGCTAATTTATAGAGATCAGTGGCTAAGCTGAGCGAGCGCGCGGGGGTGCTTGGGGAGGTCGCGACGAAGGAAGGGTCGGCACCATAGATATAACTAGAAATAGTTTACACTAAAACTGCCCCCGGCTGATTATAGTGTACTGTTATTGAAAATAATCATGTTTCTAAGTTTCCATTTTATGAGAGAGGCTCCCAGGCCAAATGCATGCGGTCAGTTTTTAAAAATTATTGTAAAATCTATATTTTATTTAAATCTATATTTAAATCCTCTCTCGCTTTACTCCAATAAGCATTTGTTCCACTAACATTTTTGCCATAATGCATGAGTTTTGACATTAGAGAGTTATACGAGTTTGAAAGGAGCATTTCTTTTAAGTTATCTAAAGTTAAGTTAGCTTCGGAAGGATTTTGTTTCAAAAAATAACTTCCTTGGCCTAAAATTCGTCTGCGATATAATATGTTATAAGCCCATTACCCAAATCTAGGATGTGCAGCAAATCGATAAATCCACTTATCATTTATCCTTTCTGAAAACTTAATTAAATGTTTTAATTTGCTTGCAAATGCATCAGTCAAATTATTTCCAGTATCTATTAAAATAGCGTTGTTGGTTGGATCTCCTTTTCCGTCAGGAAAGAGTGTGGGAAAACACATTGTTGCTAGAAATGGTACAGTAAATTCATTTAGTGGCTCATTCCCTATATGCCATTCATGCTTTTTAGTCTGGTCAAGAAATTGATCATGAATAACATCTTTCTCCTTTTTTCTATTAATATTT
The DNA here is from genome assembly GCA_016169945.1 of Trachythela sp. YZ-2020. Lineage (NCBI taxonomy): Eukaryota > Metazoa > Cnidaria > Anthozoa > Malacalcyonacea > Clavulariidae > Trachythela > Trachythela sp. YZ-2020. The sequence goes on from JADLSH010000289.1 coordinate 114,930, forward strand.
GTTGGAAGAAAACTACTCATTTCACTATTTTCATCATAAACTTTATCATCAGTATTAAGATTATTTGGACCTAAGTCAATGTCGACTTCTTGGCCTTCTGCAGGATCATTTTCTAAGTCAACCGTTGTCATATTATTGAGAACACCATTTTCAGGTAATGAGTCAAGTGCATTGCGATCTATTGTGACATTTGGTACAAATGATTATTAGGTTTCCCAGTTTTATCTAAACCAGTAAGCCAAAATAGAGCCTGCTCAACCTTTTCTCTACGTACTATAAAATCTTTAGAGTTGTTATTCTTTCCTGCTACAGTAAAAACTATGACTGGAAGATCCTTTGGGCACCTTGGTAATACGTCAGCTAGTTGTTGCACATCTTGAGGTAATGTTATCACATGACCTTTGTATGCTTTGACCACCCCTTGGTTTTGTATATACATGCATGACTGGAAATGCTCTAGCAATTAACATTTCTTCAAATTGAGTTAAACCTTGCAATTGTTTTGGAACTGGGGATGGTATCATTGAGTTCTCGATTGAAAACTTTTTTGGACTATTTTTATCACGGGAACACCTGGCACAAACATACTTAGACACCTCTTTTGGTTTGGTTTTCAACGGCCAAGCTTCATGGCATACAGTACATTGATATATACACAACTGCATTGCTTTATGAAACTTTTTCATGTTTTCTGTACAGTTTTTTTGATCGTGCACTTTTATGTCATTGCCAAACTCAAGTTTTGATTGTTTTTGTGGACAGCCTGAAATATCATCACAACTTCTTTTTCTCTTTAAAGTAGGACTTAGTATTCTATCACTTTCTAAATTGCAATAAAGTCTGCTGGGATTAATGTTGTTTCCATCACTTAGTTGAAAAATAGTGAAAAACCATCCAACAGGGTAACGTTGTTTTAGCTGATGCAACGAAGTAAACTCTTGTACCGTACTACAGATATCATCAAAGTAGACACATTTGTCTCCAATTTTAATGGCACAAGTAAAATGTCTTTGATAACATCGCACTAAACCTTGTAATGTGTAGGGACTATTATTAAACTCAGCTTGCTCCTGGATGGTTAAACAATTCATTATTTCATTTGAAAACTCAATAAACACAAACTTTGAATTGACAGCAGACATACAAATAGGATCAGACACATTACTCTCTGAACAGTGTTTACAAATGATTTTTTTTGGCTTTTTGAAAATATGCGACACAGACAATGGCCAACATGCAATATCAAAACCAGTCTGTTTCAAAGAAGCATTGGATACATATATCAGGAAAAGCTTCATATTCGAAGTCACTGTTTGTTGACATGTCTGGCAATGAGATTCAAATGTTCTCTGAGTCATAAATAGATTAGTTTCCTCTGGGTTTAGTTTGCCAAAGGTTCGCTCCTCAAATATTTGACTAAAACTGGCATTACTATCCCTAGGAAGCAATGTGCTGCAATGTTGTGTAAGGTAATACCAAACTGGTTCTCGTATCTGTGGCAAATGATTGCATTTCTCTCTCGATAAATTGGAATATTCTGACAAAACATTGTGTAACAAGTCTATGAATTCAGTTCTAGCTGACAAGTTTAACAATGCTGGCTGAAATAGATATCTTGACACCTCCAAAAAGCAATCAATTGCACATGAATACATTCCTGGGTTTTCCCGCAATGAATTCATGAAATGCAATGAAATGCCCTTTGCCTTTGGCCGCATAGCTAATAATTATATTAGTTGCACAAAATGTTATGACTCCTTTCTTTCAAAAACACTTAGAAGGTTGGTAAAATTGGACGAACTTTAAAAGTCAAACAGTAACCACATGTAACTTGACCCTTGTGCGTCCATCCGGCTGAAGCCTGGCACTTTTCAATATAATCAAACAATGAGTCCCTGTTACAAACGTTTTATAGTGACGGGTTGTGTGCCTTGTTTTATGGTTTTTATATTGGTTAAACTTCGCTCGATTTTTAATATTTGTATCTGTTTTCGACTGACTGATTGTGAACCAAGTCTTTTGGTGTGAAGTTGTGAACCAAGTCTTTTGGTTTCGGTTTTGATTTGTGTCTGACAAATCGTAGTTGATACTCGAATACTCGATAGACCGACGGAGTTTAATTTAATCTTGTGTTACTGTTTAACCTTTTCGTTTATATTTGATCTGAATTATAACGCAACCTTTGAACCTCGCACAGCTACGGCATACGAATACTATACTGTAATAAAATTTGAACCCTCACCTTTTAAACTTGTGACCTTTTATACTATTAAAACGAATTGCCTCTTCGCAGCTTTAACGATTTATGCGCTTGACCTTAAACAATTTATACAAAGCGACTATTAGAAATGCAAATATATATTTAAATGATGTCGCCCGAACAAAGACTCTTTGTCTTAAAATTGATTCCCAAGGATGAAATCATAAATTCGTGGGTCTGGCCTGGGTATTTAATACTTGAACTTTTAAAAACGTAATAATGATATAATCTGAACAACCACTAACCTTTGAAATTGCTGTCGATGTCTTGAAATTCAGAAATTCACTCAAAGTCTCAAATTTGAAATAAACTTTTCGTAACCCAAGATCCAGCAGCCAGAGGAGAAGAGAAAAGAGACCGAACCTCGTGGACATCTACTTTATATATACCCCGGCACGGGCACGATGACGTAAAAATCATTCCCGATAAACCTTGCGCAGATACGGCGCTGCCTTTGAGTAACTTGAGAACGCAGGCATGCCGCTGTTTTTGCAGTAATTTGAGATATTACCCACCAATGCTTTGCGGGCAAAAACTGTAAAACTTAAATTTATCTGCCTAGCGTATATCATATTACCGTGCGGGGACTTCAATATATGCCTCCTCGGGTTTTGGCCCTCTGGGGCCAAAACCCTGCGGGGGCAATAAACCTAGATTGCTGACTCATACGTAGCCGATGCGTGACCTGCATGATATATCCAAGATGGCCGCCATTCAGGGCAAAAAGACTATAAACTCTACGGGGAAATCCATATTTTTTGCATTTTGCGTCGTCCCAGTGTTTCGAATCCACTTCGATCAAACTTTTTTGGCAATAACTACTTATCGTGAACGTTTTAGACGCAAACTGGACAGCTGGGGATGAATTCCTGTAAAAATATCGCTCGCCGAAATTTGTACGAAATCGTCACTTGGTCAGTTCGAGTGAATTACTCTGGTTTAGAGTATTTTGAAAAGGAAATTTGTGGTTTTCAAGGCCAAAGACGTATACCTTGAAGGCTTTGGATGCAGAATGGACCGTTTGGGATGAATTATATTAAAATATCGCTCGCCGAAGCTTGACATGAAAATGTCACTTGCTCAGCTCGAGTCATTTACTGCAGACAAGTACTTTAAATGTACTTGGTTTAATACATTTAGTCATTAGATATTTTGAGGAATATTCAGAACATTACTTAGAGGATAAAAGTAATGTCTGTAACAGGCTTTACTTGCTGAGACGACTGGGATTACAAAAAAGCAATTAAAATTGGGAATGGAAAATAAGATTATGGTCCCTCCCCCACCTCTTACAACCCTCTGACTTCTTTCCCCAGATTTTGTTTCCTTTTATAGTATTTTTGGGGCTCACTTAAATCTGGGGCTCATCGAGCAATTCCCTCCTGGACAGCCTTGGAAAATATAGCTTACTAAATGTCGTGTTAAAAAGAACCATAAATAGAAAACACTAACATATTGTTAATCTGGACATTCATTCTCACTAGATGACATGTCAAGAAATTCAGTTTTGGACACGCAAGAAAACTTCATGTTAGTTTTATTGAGGTTCAACAAAGTGGGAAAATTTGCCATATTTGATATTTTTCAGTACATGAACAGGTTGCACACTGTTACTGTATTGTTAAATGTTAAGTTAAATGTTTTAAAACAATACTGAAAATCAGAAACAACACTCAAATTTGCAGTGCACTTGCCACAATTTTGCACACTACACACTTGAATTTTTCCCTGCTGCATAAATGTTTCCTTCCTGTCTGCCATTTCATCCAGTGAGTTCGAATAGGCTGCATTGCATCTTCATAAATGTTTTAAAAACTTTTAATATTTCCATCCTTGAAATACTGTACCATGTTTGTGTGTCAAATTTCACCTCTAGGTGATATTTGGCATCAGTTAACTGTGGACTTAACTTTTAAATACTGATTTTATCCTCTAAGTAATGTTCCGAATATTCCTCAAAATACCTAATGACTAACTGTATTAAACCAAGTACGTTTAAAGTACTTGTCTGCAGTAAAATGACTCGAGCTGAGCAAGTGACTTTTCATGTCAAGCTTCGGCGAGCGATATTTTAATATAATTCATCCCAAACGGTCCATTCTGCATCCAAAGCCTTCAAGGTATACGTCTTTGGCCTTGAAAACCACAAATTTCCTTTATAAAATACTCTAAACCAGAGTAATTCACTCGAACTGACCAAGTGACGATTTCGTACAAATTTCGGCGAGCGATATTTTTACAGGAATTCATCCCCAGCTGTCCAGTTTGCGTCTAAAACCTTCACGATAAGTAGTTATTGCCAAAAAAGTTTGATCGAAGTGGATTCGAAACACTGGGACGACGCAAAATGCAAAAAATATGGATTTCCCCGTAGAGTTTATAGTCTTTTTGCCCTGAATGGCGGCCATCTTGGATATATCATGCAGGTCACGCATCGGCTACGTATGAGCATCACTGTGATGAGCCAGAGATGAGCATAGTTCATAGAGACCACAGGAGGCCCAGGCTCTATTTGCCCGCGCCCGCCTGTGACTTCCTTTTATAAAATAACTGAAGTAAATAGAGCGCGCTGATTGGTCAATACCCATGCAGGATGAGAGAATCATGCACGGGAAATTTTCCCGCGCCTGAAATTTTAAAAATGTCGGGCGATAATAGTTCAACTTTTGACTTTGACAAAGAAAATAATGGCGAAAAAGGTAAACAGAGGTTCGTCTTAAAGTCGGATAAACAAGTTGACGAGTTGGTGGATAGCGTACAAGCAGAAAGCACAAAGCATAAAACAGTATACGCTGTTGTTGACGTTTTTTGGGAGAATTGCAATGTACATCAAATATATTAATAAAACTTTTTTTATATTTCTGTGTGGTTATTTTATAAAACAAATACCGCATTGATTTCCGTGCATGATTCTCTGTTTCTTACACTTGGGATGTTGCTCGACTTTCGTTAAGCTAAAAAAAACTCGCCTATCGGCTCGTTTTTTTTTACGCTTTTCGAAAGTCTCGCAACAACCCGCGTGTAAGAAACAGAGAATCATGCACGGAAATCAATACGGTATTCCCTTAATAACGAGGGAGTCACAGGCGGGCGCGGGCAAATAGAGCCTGGGCCTCCTGTGTAGAGACAGGGTTTGGCCAATTAATTTCAGATGTTGAGAAACCGCGTCACGTGACAATACGAGTGCATCGAATTCAGAAATTACTAGAGCGTAGTATTACTGAAATACGATATTGTGATTATAAATACTGAAATAAGGCATTGTTGCTCTTGTCATGGCTTCGACAAGTTCAGCATACGATTCAGAAAGCGAAATTCCTTCAATTCTGGGTTCCGAAGTCGAAAATACAACCACGGAGGACAATTTTCAGCAAACTATTGAACTGCTGCAAATCGACGCTGAAGAATTGACACAAGAAATATCGCGTTCAGTTGAAGAAGTAAGTCTTTTATATTGTGTTCCTTGACAAAATGTGAAGTAAGATGCCTTTAACATCATCTCTGTCTTCTGTTTGTGTGTTAGGTTGAAGGTTTAAAGCAATTTCCTTGCGAATTTTGCTCAAAAGTGTGCAAATCTATTAAGAGGGCATACGAAGCAATTAATGCATGTTCGCAGTATTAAACATTCACCCGTGAACACCGAAGATGTCGAAGCCGCTAAAGCTACTACAGCTTCTAACAAAGGAAAAAACAAATACCAAGCTACATCACGGAGGAGAAAGTCCCACCGATTAAGGTTTACCCAGAGAAACAAGTTGACTTGCAACGCAGTAAATCGTTCGTAGAAGATCTGAAGATGTGAATGGTCTTCTAGATAACATTCACAAAGATTCATGAAAGACTACTTCGGGAAAATGTATCGTTCATGGAAAGAATATTTTCATCCGTTCAGTGATCACAAAGTCGTGTTTCTGATGCTGGTATGCATATTGCATTATATATAAAGTGCATGTTTGTGACAGGCTGAGATATTTATAAAAACAAATATTAGCTTGCACTTCATTTCACAGGTGAAGTGAAAGCTGCCGCACTTCTCCCACAGTCTTAGAGTGTATCATTTTTCGATACTATATTGACAAAAGAATAACTATGTTTTGACCCATAGCTTGCAATGCACCCTATTTCAGTGTTTTACTGTTTCTATTAAATGCCAGACAATTTCACTTATCAGTAGTAGGGTACTGCCAGTTAATGGGTTAATTGACAAAAGTGTCTCTTGTTAACCTATTAGCTTGCAATGCTTCCAGATGCACCCTACTTTAGTATGTCACTCTGTCTAATGCCAGACCCTTTTGCTCATCAGTGGTAGGGTACTGCCAGTTAATGGGTTAACAAAACTATCTGCCAGTGTCTCTGGTTAACCTATTAGCTTGCAATGCACCCAGATGCACCCTACTTTAGTATGTGCCCTAATTTAACACCAGATAATGGGTTAATCCTGATAGCACTAAAATTGGTAAAAAAAATTTCTGTCTATTAATGCCAGATGATTTTACTTACCAATGAGAGTGTTAGGTGTATGTGGGTTAAAGCAGAAAATCATTTTAATATTTTCATTTCTTCTGTTTAGAGTGAATTATCCATCACACCCGACAAGCTTGGACCCCTTGCTTATGTTGCTGGCTATGTAATCCAAGCATTATGGAAAGAAAAATACTATTGTTTTCAATGAAAGTACTTACTGAAGAAAATGACTACATTTCTTCAATTTCCCAAGGAGCACTGTGGCCACCCAATTCCTGGCTGGTAAATATTGCAGAAATTCCTGAATTGTGTTTAGAAACCACACAAGAATTGGCAAACCTACCCCATTACTTGTGGATAAAGTTGTTGAGGAGGTCCAAGCTTCTCCATTAGCAAAAAGTTTGTGGAACAATATTGTTGAACAATGTGATGTTGCAGTGTCAAAGGAGTGTCAAAACTTATGTTTTGAAAACATTATCAAACTATATGCAACTGTCAGAGGATTCTCCTTTGCACAAGATATCCTTAACAAGTATAAATTACTTGAAAAAGAAAAAGAAGGCTTTAAGGAAACAGTTAAAGGTTGACAGTGAACTTCAGCTGTAAATAATATCTACACTATTCTTCAATGTAAGCTCGGATTCCATATGTTGGGGCTCTCGCATGCACCATAGCAGGCACAGAGAACCCCAACAGCTTGAATCTGAGCCTACCCACAATGTAAATACTAATTTCTGCATATTATTTGTTCTCTTTCTTGAAGGAGTCGACCAAAATTGTATTTGATAGTGATTTTTGTAGATATAGACTTTTGTTCAATTAAAAAATTATGAAATCAATTTAAAATGATTTCAACAATACAATCCCAAACAAATATAAATATAAATACTGTGATATAATCTTCTTATAAATATAAATACTGTGATATAATTCTTGATATAATGTTCTAGTCTTATAGTTTATCCAATGCTTGCTTGATCTGTATAGTCCATCTTTACAGATATTCTGTCTTGCACAGAATAAATCTTCTATTAAGCCAGGAGGGGGCTTTTTTCAGTCACATTTGAGGTTAATAATTCCAAGTCCTACAACCACAAATTTCTCAACCTTCTTTTTAAAATATTCGAGGCTTGAATGGTATTGTTTTGGTTTGGGCTTGTGTTGAACAAGTTCACTTCTGGGTGCAGTTGTGGAGGTGGAGGGTATGCTTTTCTCTGGTAAATTTAGGGAAGGAACAGCTCCAGGCACAAGTCTTTTGCAGGTGGGAACTATAAACATGACCAAAAACCTTGTTAATATACAGGTATATTTTACATAAGTACTACCAGTCTACCACCATTTCAATGAATTGTATATAGGAAAATAAAAATTATCTTGTAGATCTTATATTCTGACTAAGTGCTTATATCAGCTAGCTCATATCAATCCATAAGCAATTGGGCATATATTAAATGATATAACTCTCTGAAATTGCACTTTTACTAATATTATAATACATGTTAAAGAAAAGTATGATTTAGTGGGATTTATCCTGAATTTCTGTATTCCGGTAAATTTGAGCATATGGTTTGAACCCCATGCATAATTACTGAGCGTATTATGTAAATCAGTATTAAATTTCCATATGCCCTACAATTTAAACACCATATTGAAATAATTGAATTATACAAGCTTCTCGCAACGAGCGATAACTTCAAGAGTTAATACTGAAATATCAATAATTCCATATTCAGAATCTATCGGTAACTGATAAGAAAGAAACTTACATGTTTCGATAAGGTTCTTTTCGAAGTGTCTTTCCCAAATACGATACCGTTGATCGATTTGCTTGTGTATATCTCTCGATCTCTTATCACAAGGCGCACCCACTCTTCGCGAGTTTTCGTCGATAAATCGTCGTATTTTGTTGGAATTCGAAAAATACCAACACCTACGTGCTTCTACTAGTTCCGCAACCATAAATTGAACAATTAGCTCCTGCCTTCTAAAATATCTTTCAAAAAAACATGCTTTTTAAGCGAGCTATAGCCATAGAGTAAGGTTTCCCTTATATACTTCTCGAATTTCAATGCACTCGTATTGTCACGTGACATAGAACAATAACATAATTTGGCCACACCCCCAGCTTCCAAACCCTGTCTCTATTAACTATGGTATGAGTCAGAGGAGGTTGGACAGCAGGCCGCAAAGCATCATGGGTAATGAGCGTATGTTTCCACGTGCGGCCTCATTTATGCGTTGACTGCCGTGAAGTCAACATCTCTGGCCATAGCAAATTCTGCGAAAATGGACGCTATTGATACAGAGACTCAATGCCATCATTATGGATGTGTAATAGTGTTTGTGTATCGATGTATAAGAAGGCTCTTTGAGTCCGTTTAATGGATTTATTTGTGCAGAAATCTCAAAGGCTGCGTGTGATCAACTGGTCTTGTGGTCAATATAAATGTTCATGTGTTGAAAATTCGATATGTATTTGTGGACACTTTATTCAGTGTTGCACGTATTGCATTTTATATACTTAAGTAAATGATTTCATAAGCTGACCCATTGGCACTGCCTGGATCGTCTGTATTTGTAATGTACATAGTGCAACTAGTGAGGAGTGTAGTACAGACAGTTAACTAAATATTTATTGGCCAGATTGATCTTTTGCAACAGAAATTACTGGTGAAATGTAGACAAAACAAACTTTACAGTAATATACAGTTCCATTTTTATTGAAAATACATAGCACATGCATAAAATATAATATAAAATGCTCATTCTCTACGTATATAAAGAAATATTAAAGAAAGCAAATATCCACCAAGAAGGCAAATTAACAATACAATGATAGAATTCAAATCAAAATACAAATCTGTAAATAAACAACAAATTTTACTTCTAAAATTTTCTTCTAAAACTCAGCGCTTATTGCTGCGAGCGAAGCGAGCAGCTTACTAATCGTGGATATAGTCGATTTTGGTATTTTTCATTCGAGATGACCTCTGAGCCTGCGATGTATTGGACAGCGACAGTGATTTTCAGAGTTTTTTTAACCAGACACACGTGTTCGCAATGTTCGCACGTCCTTTTCAAGTCGCAACAAATGCACAATATAAACGAGAATTGCCGTAAAAGGGCTAAATTTAGTCCTATGATTATAAAAATGGTATCAAACTAAAGGGATTGGAAATCCCCGTCGAATGGTGGTATTTACGAGTATGTAGTGTGTAAACCAAAGGTAGGAAAGCGAAATGAATATTTAATTAGTTTGTATTATTGTTAATTTGTAAACAATACAAAGTTCAGAGGCGTTTGAATGGGGATAAAGCAGCCGCATAGCGTTGTAAACAAACACAATTTACTTGGCTAAAGAGATCGTAAAACGCTGAATCGAACGCTGAATCATCTACATAGCATGCACTGAACCGAAGATATGAACCTGCAAAGTCTTATAGCCATGTGGCTATATAAACATTAGCACCTAACGATAAAGGTGGCAAACAGTTAACTATTGCCTATGGCTATGATACCGTTCAGTTCAAAGTACTTACTGTTCAACAATGAACAATAATCGATATATTACAATATATCAAATAAACAAATATGGTTGGTTTAATTTATGTTATTACAAAGGTATCTGTTTCTAAACGTTCACGAACAATTTATCAGGTCAACAAACTGTCCATTAAATAGTTGTGTTTGGTGGTGAATAGTTCGGTTTCGTAGTTAATAGTTCTGTTGGGTTTGGTTCTTAATAATAGGGTTTAGTAGTTAATAATAAATAAAGATCTGACCCCTCGCAGCAATTATCTTTCTATTAGAAATTACTAGTTTTAAACAGTAAAGTCCACTTCTTCAGAAAAATACGAGCAATCACTGCGTCAATTGTGGAAATTCGAGATGTTCAACTTCAAAGATTGTTGACAGAAATGGCATCGGATTAATACAATATGACGACGTACAACCTACATAAAAGATCAAAATAACGTTTACCATACAAAATACTGCTCACATAGGTAGATCAATAGTTATTGAAATAGCATGGATGCATTCCAGGAAAAAATTGAATAACAATGACAAAATATTCGATATTTGCGAGTCGAGTGGGCCGTCAGACAACAAAATTGCAGACAGAGCCAGACACTAGCCCAGATATAAAATCTCTAAACAACACGCAAATAACTCCCAAATCTCCTAAAATTCATTCAAAAGTACTTTAACGCTTACTCTAAAGAACAACGCTCTTTATATTAAAGAAGTTTCAAGATTCATTGGGAAAAACAAGCTTTGGTGGCGCAATGTCGTCAGGCGCAATAAGGTGCCATTTTGGCAAAAGTTGAAATGAGTATGGTCACTTCAATGTCGAATATCTCGAAAACTGCCGGGGGATCCCCGGGATCCCTCCAGCAGATTTTTAGTATATACATTTATCTTGATTGTTTTGCAAAAATTACGAAAATCGAACCATGGGAACTCCAGATATTTCAGTTTGAAAGTTGTAAACAGACGCGTCCTCGAGTCATCACGTTGCGATGACACGATGAACTTTAATCATCAAAATAAGTTAAACAATAATACTTACCTCAGATTTTTTTACAGATACCACAAGTTCTTGTATAATATTAAGGCCACGCTTGCTTTTTTATAGAATTTTTAAAATATTAGTATGTATTTTTCAAGTGTTTCTGCGCCCAATGCAAATTAGGCAGCCTAAAATCTTCACAAACATGATGGAAAATAGCGCGATTTCCAGGGTTGCCAACTGTAAATGTGTGAAATTCCCAACTAAGCTTCCCAAATATCCCGAGATTCCCCCAAAAATCCCAATATTCCCACTTTCGTTCCCAGTCCCCAAGACCCCAACCTGCGAACGGGCATACTCTGAAAAAGAGATTTAGAGATCGCGCCGGTTTCTCTAAATATGCGTAATACTTCATGTTGTATAAATGAAACATACTTCAGTTGGATAAACTGATCTAGTATAACATTTGTAACACAAAGTTCAATAGGATGCCAGCAGACGAACGCTGGATTTTTTGAAAATTGTTATTATATTATTGTTTATTTCAATTTAAAATAATTTTACAATTTTTAATTCTCGAACTTTCTGTTCTCAAAAATCCCAAAAAAATCCCGAGCATCAATTTTTAAAACAAAAATCCCAAAAAGTTCCCAACTGCTTTTTAAAATCCCGAGATCTCGGGACAAAATCCCGAACTTGGCAACCCTGGCGATTTCATTGGTCGAGAAATTCACGTGACAGCTGTCCAACCTCCTCTGGGTATGAGTCAGCAATCTAGGTTTACTCTCTGAGCGTATAGCGTACATACAGGCGGTGTGCGTATTGGGATCGCAAAGCACTATGGGCGAAGCTTTTTCAAAATGGCGACGTAGAAGTTAAAAACAGGTGAGCTATTACACTCATTTTATCCCACTTATAACCAATATTTTATTATGTTTTACACAGATTATACCTTTTTATTGTTTTATGAAGCTCCGAGAGCACTTTTCTAGTTTCATTCAAAATCCGTGTGCAAATGGTTTTGTTATATTTTTATGGTCAGATTTGTGCGGTAATTTTAGGGTCAGATTTGTTTGCAGTTTGCGAGTATTTTGTAGCCGTTCGTTGGCTAAAATTAATGGATATGGCTTCTTTAGTACTTCTTCTGTATAAAAATGTAAACGCTCCCCAACGCAACACACAGTTCTAAGTAGTTGAACATGGTGATTTTTTCCCTTTGTAGAGGATAGTATTTAGCCACAATGGCATCCAAAAGGCGTGTGGTTGAAGAAGGCAATACACCAGGGAAGCCAATAAATAAACGACAAACTGCAAATGTAACGTCAAGAAAAACGCTTTTTCCTGATAAATCGAAAAATTCGCGTCCAAGTCGTACAGAATGGTCTGATGAGGAATGTTCAGCTTTAACACAATACATTTGTCTGTTTTGGAATGAAGCATATACAGACAAGTGGCCTATGATAAAAGACCCAAAATTTTGGGATGCTTGTGCTGAGTCCGTCAACAAAGTTTGTAACTCATCTAGAACAGGTTTGTGTTTCTTTTTAAATATATTTAACATATAAAATTGTGTATTGGTAATAGTGGTAATACAGCAAAAAAATATGGGGAATTGAAATAAAACCACGTTTACATTCAAAAGTATTCTAGTATATCATCTTCACGCACCAGTCAATGTGAACCCCAACCCTCTAACCCGTGGCTATGTTGGAATAAGCTGAGCATTAACAGTTTATTCCTATCCCTATCAGTGGGGCTTCGGTTTTGGCAGGGATTTGACCATTCAACAGAAACAGAGGTTGTTTCCGATGTGAATAGCGAGTTTAAGCTTCGCATGTATGTTCGAGGGCAACGACAATGAGTGATGATTGCAGTCTGTATTCCATATTTGAATCTTCATTCCATTTGGCAGGCATTTATTTCTTTATTAAATTATTAGTATTTTGCCCAGGCAAATATTAGTATTTTGCCTGGTATTTAACCCATTGAGCGCCAGTGCTCTCCCCTTAACGAGCAAAGTCGTCACGTTAGGCCGAGAAAAATAATAAGTAGGGCACATTTGGGTGCAATGCAGTTTAATGGGTTAATATAAAATTGTGTTTATTATTTTGTATAATATCAATTTTTTTCTATCAAAGGTGTTTCATGTCGTACCAGAGTTATCAAGCAATTGTCAAAAAAATTCAAGACTTTGTCAGAAGCAGAGACAGCATTTGACATTGATTACATCAAATCTGAAGCTTTAAATATTGACACTTTCAAATCTGGAAGTTGTTTGAGCAGTCCACCACATCAACATACAGATGATTTACTTCAGTGCTCTTGTGCCAATGATGATAACATTGATGATAATACAGAAGATTTTTGTGGAGATATTGTAAAGAAATTTTTATCAAGTTATGACACTATGTCATCAAGACTACGAAGAAACGTTTCAAATGTCAGCTGTAGCCCATCTATTACTTCATCCAACAAGAAAACAGTGCCGTCTCCACTCATTGAAACCTTTACCATTACCTAAAATGTACAATGCCATTCCATAAATGCCAGCACAGTGGAGAGGGAAAGGAAGGGTGGGGGGACAAAAAAAGGCTCCCAAATGTTAAAGTACATGTACATTGAGGGTGACAGGGTCTGCATTGATAGCGGTAATTCTTACTATGTAGTAGTACGATGATGATGATGTATTAAACAAATGACAAAAAAATGCAGTGAACTTGGAATGAGCTTTCCGTAATTAATCCCCCCCACAATTTGCCTCCTGTGATATTTTGGGTACCCCACTGAGCTGCAAGCAACTTGGCATGTTGCTCCCTCACCTGGACAGCCCCGATACTGGTATATATGTGACACAGTGTGGTTGACGGCCTTTTGTATCACCCTGAAATCATACATCCTTTCAATAATTACCTCAGGAGTACTTCATTCTTCCCCATTTTACTGTAAAGGGCCATATACACTTCTGATGGATGTGAACAAGTGGATGAGTTATGAATGTTCAACACTAAGAACATTCATAACTCATCTACTTGTTCGTTCGTATACATGTGTCAAAGAAAGAAAATTGCACTGGAAGTGTAAACAGGTCTTAACCAATTAAGTTGCATTGTGCCCTATTTTTAAGTTAAGTAAGTAATTTATTATCAAGAAAGGGACTTGCATTAACCCATTAAGCTGCAATGCCCCCAACTTTATTTACTTGAGGGAAAAGAGTATTGTGCATGGTCAATCTGTTTCCAATATTTGGATAGTACAAACCTTCTTGCAACCATAGGTCTGAATCCTCAGTTAGAGCAAAATCTACTTGACCCTTCCCAACCATATAAGCGATTTGGGCATCAGATTCGTATGGAGAAACAATGTATTTAATATTTTCCTTTTTGCAGACCTTTTAAAAGAAAAAAATTTAAAAAGTTTAGAAATCATACTAATAATTACAGTAGGCCCATTCCATGTAGTCATTGCAAATACTTACACTGTATGTCAAAATGTAAAAAAGGAATAATTAGTATATGAACTTTTATACTCAACTAACATTTATACAGTTCTCTACATCTTGGTGCACAATGGATGTAGCTTGACTTCTCAGTTTCTTTGCTTCTCTTCTGAAATACTAGGCTCATCAGCTCTAGCCATAAGCTTTGCCTATTTCAAAATATATAACAAAGCTTCAACTGAATTTCGGCTAATGTCTAGCAAATGCAAACCTATATAATAGATGGTCAAGTTCATTCAGTATATGTAGTTTTCTTACCTCTGTCTACGTTGATGTTCGATGGCTTTTGCTGGCAAAGGCAAACCATCAAATACAACGATTGGAACAATGCCCAATGAACAACTCTTGTAATTTGTAAATGTCGTCTATAGATCTCAGCGCATCTATGAAATAATATAACGAAAACCATTATAAAATCATTATCAATCTACAGTAAAATACTTCATTATAAACAATAACATGTCTCGTACTTTATAAACTTATCTTTGAGAATTGAGGTTTGAGAATCTCAAAATATCACTCACCCTTCGCGGTTGCCATTCAGGTTCATCGAAATATATAGTCCTTTGTGGATCCAACATGAAGCGTCTATGGCCACTTTTTGACTCGAAAACATACGCAGATTGTGTTGTTTACCGAATCCTTTAATGAACGGCAGCAAATTGCCAATTCCAATGAATATTCAACAAAGGCTCAGATGTTTATTCGAGCGTGGTCTGAATGCAAATGAGCTATTTTTTATTTTCACCCGTGATGCTTTGCGATCCCAATACGCACACCGCCTGGCGTACATAGTAATGTAGTATATAAATTTATATTTTTATATGGAGTATTGAGGTCATACAACACCGCTGACCAGTGTAAACAGCAGTCGCAGATTTGTGCGTATCTTGTCTATGATATAGTGCCGACCAGATGGCGGATTTTCATTGGTTTATAGCAATCAACACTGACCTTATATGGCATTTCGTAATTAATTTGCGCGTGCGGGAATCAAATTTCAACGATCTCGGCATTTTGTATGCGACTTTCAAAAAAAAAAAAAAAATACTTCTACTTCTTCAAATGCAATGAAACTTTCCAATAATATTCCTTTTTACATGAGCTACAATTTCGGGTGTAACATTTGCTCGAAAATAATAAATCTTGCCCTGGCAATTCCGATTTATTTCAACAATAATTGTAAAATGTTTAGATAATTTATGAACATGTATGCAAATTAATTTGGATATGTAATATGAACCGGGACAAACTAAATATAATTTTAAAGAGGAAGTCATAAGCTATCGAATGACGCGTGTCCTGTTGCCAGAGAATAAACACGTCTGGAGATATTTACATTTTGAAACAACCGGTCGTAATTACGGCGCAAGCCGTAAAACGGTAAGGAGTTTACTCCTATTTAGTATTCGGCGTGGGCCGCAGGCATCAAGCAAAAACTTTCGATGAATTAATAGCTCGACAAAGTAAGGATAAAAGGAGAACACAAACTACAATTGGACAAGTAAGTTTTAATTTCAAAAATATATTTTCATGTCTTCTATGTATTCTACTTCAATTATAATAACATTTTTAGTACGCGCCTGCTGATTGGTCGAAAAGCGTGTTTAAATTTTCCCGCCAAAATTTAAAATCAAAAAAAAATTTTAATGCGAATTATAAAACTTTGAATACTATTTAAAAACAATTTTAATGCTTTTACACATTTTTGACTGTTAATTTTCAAACAGAGTTGTTTTCTTGCAGCGAAATTGACGAGCAAAGGTCAGCATGCGTACGTAATGAGAATTTGTAAATTAATCGAGTTTAAAAAATGTCTTTTGAGTTATAATATTATAAAAGAAATAGAAAACATTTGTGAGAAAGTCTACCTAATAAAAGATTATTACTACTACATATTTTAGCCATATTGCAAATACAACGAGTCTAAAAGTTCTTTTTATTGTTTAAAACTATAAAATTTTCCGCCCTATTTCTTTTCTTGTTGGTCGCCACCATCTCTTTCGGATGCCATCTTGAATTAATATAATTATTATTTAGAAATAGGACCATGCAAATATGTTATACAATCAATAGGTGCATGGGCTTTGCACTATCATGCAGCAGATCGTGTTTTAGGCAAGTGGCGGTAAGTAAGGTGAGTGGGGCTGCACTAATCATCCTTACTTACAGATGAGAGCAGTGGCGGACACTAGGGGAGGCCAAGGGGGGCAACCGCCCCCCAATAATTTCTCAAAGCCTTTGAATGATAGCTGAGTAACAAAGCTGTATGAATGATTTCTCAACCACGAAAGCCTTGATAGGCTATTATTTCACTAAATTTACATGAAATTTAAGCCAAAAAGGTTTTAAGAACTGAGATTTGCAGCAACAAAAGGGTGGTTATATGTTGGCAACCTAAGTTCGCACCCCCAATATTTCACGAAATGTCCGTCACTGGCTGAGAGCTGAGCTGAATTATGAAGGACGCAGCTCGACTTGATCGAGTCGAAGGCTTACAGCCACCGTAAGACTCACAGCTATGGAGCACAGCTACGATGGAAGGGTTTGGGGCTTATCCCAACCCACCCTGTCAACATTCCCTGTGGGAGAAAACCCGATAGAGCGTTGACCGACTCTTTTCACATAAGTGTCACGAGTCCCCAGCGAGAATCGAACCCACGATCTCAGAGGTGAAAGGCGCTTGCTCTGACGACCGATAGAAATCAAAATCGACCGATAGAAATCAAAATCGTACCTTTTTATAGGCCATTTCGAAAAGTTTAAGTGATCTCTGTTGTAATTCATTGTACTTTTCTTTGATTTCTTCAGCTGAAGAGTTTTCTGTGTTTGCCAACACTTCACGAACCTTCGTGATTTCTTCCTTCAAACTAGAAACCTTGAAATAAATGGTTATTAAGATCTAATTTCAGGAACATAGACTTACCCAAACAAAAAACCCTGGTTATTATGCGAGTATTGACCACCGAAACAACACTGCAGCCGAACCGCAACTGCTTCTGGACATTATGATGCATCAGACAAATTAGCATATTCTATAGAGGTAGTCTGATGCATCAGACAAATTAGCATATTCTATAGAAATAGTCTGATGCATCAGACAAATTAGCATATTCTATAGAGTATAGTGGTAGTCTGATGCATCAGACAAATTAGCATATTCTATAGAGTATAGTGGTAGTCTGATGCATCAGACAAATTAGCATATTCTATAGAGTATAGTGGTAGTCTGATGCATCAGACAAATTAGCATATTCTATAGAGTATAGTGGTAGTCTGATGCATCAGACAAATTACCATATTCTATATATAGAGGTAGTCTGATGCATCAGACAAATTAGCATATTCTATAGAGGTAGTCTGATGCATCAGACAAATTAGCATATTCTATAGAGGTAGTCTGATGCATCAGACAAATTAGCATATTCTATAGCAGGTCTTGCAGTCACTAAATAATCCGCCATATTGGGAAGCATTATCGTGGATTTCATCCAAGTGCCGTTTTCGCTTATATCTTGCGAAATACTGAGAGTTATAAGACCAGCTATATCTCGCTAGAATCCTTGAACAACGAGGAGTATTTTTGGTGTATAGTTTGTTGTTTTGGCATGTCTAGAACTCGAGTTATTAAGGAAAGTTGGCGTACGTATTAATGTCAGCCATGTTGGATTTCATTTTAATTAGATTGAATTTGCCCAGTGGAATTTGCTACCCAAAATGGCGGAAACTAAACAATTACGAGTTACACAAATACTGTACATACTGTCTGTAAATGAAATAACAAACCTCTTCTTGCGGCAACTGATCTTTGAATTCTTCAAACTTGGATTCTGTATCGTGTAAGATACTTTCAGCATGATTGACAGCTTCGGTTTTTTCCTGCGGGAAAGGCAAGACATCTTCAACCAGGAACAACTGACAACAGGATGGCGGTATCAAGAATGGTATAACTTATACAGGGTGATATATATGGTATAACTTATACATTTTTTTAGACCTAACCAGGATCAGTTGCGAAAAATGCAACTTTAGGTCCTCTGGCAGGAATCGAACCTGTGGCCCTGCGATTCCGGTGCAGCGCTCTAACCAACTGAGCTACACAGTCCAGTTGCTGAGCATTAACCGCAAATTCGTGTATATATGATGGGAGTGATGCCAGTATAATATAATGGTAATTGAAAATATAATGGTATAGATTATACAGTCCTACTATTTGTTGCCCTTAACAGGGTAGGAAAAGTCACTTTCGTTGTCGAAATGGAGTCGATTCCTTTCTCTTTCAATAAATACGCTGTACCTTTCGTTCTTTGTCGCTCTCTGCGTATATTTCAGCTTGTTTAACCATGTTTTCTATCTCGTCTTTGCTCAGACCACCAGATGATTGTATCACAACTGAAAATAATCGATAAATCAAATGCTACAATCACATGATGGGTTACATTAAGCGAGTATTTTATTTGTCATATTCGATAAACTTACTTTGTTGCTCTTTCCCAGTTCCCTTGTCGCGAGCAGACACGTTCACAATTCCGTTGGCATCGATATCAAATGCAACATCAATCTGTGGTATAGCACGTGGTGCTGGAGGAATGCCGACCTATGAAGAACGAACAAAACATTATACATTTGAATACACATTTCTCGAATTTGCAATGTGAAATCATTGCCAGCCCTCGTAACCATATTGTTCTGGCCTATGAAAGTGCGCACACAAAAACGCACAAGTTGTAACAAACCTGCAGCAGACTTGTACCAATGCTGTTTCAACAACTTGTTATCAGGATGTGTTCGCACTGCTTATTCCCAGCTTGTTGACAAGGTGTCATCGGCTTGTAGACAACTTTCTACAAGGTTGTTGATTCAACGGACTTGTTACAAGTTGTTCCAACAACTTGTTATCGTCCTGCAATTCAACAACTTGTTAACAAGTTGTGAGTGACAACCTTGACAACATTGTTACCGCAACTTGTTGACAAACTTGCTACAAGTCTGTTGCGAACACATCTTGTTGACAAGATGTGAGATTTTTACGTGTGTAGAATAGAACAAAAGATAACTATATAGTAATTAGAATTGTAGTATTTATACGGGTTATTCACTTATATATACACAATCCGAATGCTTATAGTTACTGTACATTAGCACTTCGAACAACTGGAACAATAGCAATAAGATATGCGAGTAAATTAAAACTGTGAATTGGGCATAACCCAATTGTCTAATAGTATACTTACCAGCGAAAACTGTCCCAACGTTTTATTATCAACGGCCATTTCTCGTTCGCCTTGGCACACTTTGATTTCAACCTGAGTTTGTCCATCGGCAGCAGTTGAGAACACCTTAACATTGCAAAGAAAACATATTTCGTCAAGAAAGAGTCTCGAACATACACGGTAGAAAGAGCATATATTTACGCAGACAAAAATTTGCTCATTCACTAAGCGAAACATTATATACTGTACGCGTATTGGTTTCTTGATTTGACGCTTGATCAATCACAACGTTGTGCGTACCCGATATAGCTTTTGGCGTCCAAATCATCTCGTAACAACTTTTGTGGTGAGTTTTTCAGAAATAAATAACTATTTTCTGCTTCATTAATTTGTATATAATTGCATGAGAAAGAATACCTGACTCTTTTTGGTAGGAATGGTGGTATTTCGTTCGATAAGTTTTGTAAACACACCGCCGAGTGTTTCAATTCCGAGGGAGAGTGGCGTAACATCCAACAACAAGATGTCTTTCACATCACCGGCAAGAACACCGCCTTGAATTGCTGCTCCTAACGCCACTGCTTCATCTGGATTCACGGACTTGCTCGGGGCACGACCGAATATTTCTTGGACGAGTTGTTGGACCTTAGAGAAAAGTTGCAGTGTTTACAAATGGCCAAAACGACTCGCACATGAATATGAAGAATGCGCGTGTTCTACTTTTGTGGACAAGTTTCATTGTATTAACCACTTTTTCTTAACCAAGTAGAACTTTATCACGCTTTTTGAGTCAATTTACACATCTGTTCAAAACAAAATTTTCATACGTTCCCTATATTTATTCTTATGTTTTCACAAACGACGCGGATGCCAAAGTTTTTAAGATGTATGTAGCCCGCAAAGGTTTTATACTATTGTGTACTTTGATCCGCTCTTTTCAACACTGATATTAATAGACTGCTACGTGGAATTCTATATCAATTGAAATAGTGCGATAAAGGTCTTTGCTAAATAATGTTTTGCCAAGATGCAGGAAATGTCATTTCGCCGACTCTACAGCATTCAGCTCTTGCAAGTGACGTCACAACAGTACACGTGCGATGTTTTGTTTGCATGGCTTTCGCCATTTTGGGTGGCAAATATTTAAAATTAATTAGGACCAAACTTTACATCAAATGCCGTCAATGAGCCGTCAAACAAGGCTGCAATTGTTGGTCTTGTTGTGAGAATTTAGAATGGCTACTTCCTGCCGAATTTAATCAGGCATTATCGCTGCTGTCTGGAGTGCTCGCGATGTTTTTGCCACCCTTAAAGCTCTTTTCCACTCATCGCAAAAACCAACTTTCAAGCTCGCTGCGAGTACTTTTATCCAATCAAAATGCTCGATAGTTAATTTTAATTAGATGCCAGCACTCCTAATGGCAGATTATTTAGCATGACGTGATATTCTCGTGTGAACTGTCTGAAAAGTACACATAGTAGATTTCACACTGGAGATACAGTATGCCCCAGGATCTCAATTCACTCTAGAGATTTAAAACTTGGAAGAAATTAAAATTGGGCGTGCGCGTCGTATTTTCTTAACCATAAAACAATTATATATACCAAACCTTAGGCATTCTGGTCATTCCACCGACCAGCAAGACTTCATCAATATCAGACATGGTGCAATCAGCATCTTTCATACATTTCTTGCAAGGTTCAATTGTCCTTTGTATCAAGTCATTGACAAGAGACTCGTATTTCGACCGAGTTAGTTTCATGTTCATATGCTGAGGGCCTGATGGTCCAACGGTTATATATGGCAAGTTGATATCAGTCTGAAATATGGATTCAAATAAAGTTATATATATTCAATTATTTCTTTTCAAAAATCAAGTATTTCTGTAATCATGCAGCCACTTGTAATTATGAAGTTTGGTCCTTTATATGGTTTCTTTTAAGTCACGCTGGTCAGTATCGCGTGAAATTTCTGGCTCCTTCGGTTAACAACTTGTTATCAGGATGTGTTCGCACTGTTTGTCCCCAGCTTGTTGACAAGTTGACAACTTCCTACAAGGTTGTTCACTCAACAGACTTGTTGCAAGTTGTTCCAACAACTTGTTATCGTCCTGCAATTCGACAATTTATTAACAAGTTGTGAGTGACAACCTACAAGGCAACTTGATAAAATGACAACCTCGTTACGTGTGTACTGTCTTGAACAATCATAATAATTTATAGTTTAAAGTGCTTATGAACGCAAAATGGGTTTTTATTGATTCGGATAAGGCGTGAAAAGTTAGTTAGTAAGTTCTAGATTAGTTTTTGGCTTAGACTTTTAGTTTCGGAGATATAAAGGCTCAAACAGGCAAATTTTGCCATTTTCTGAAAAAAAGTAGCGCGACCAAAATATCACCAAGGGGCCTGGACACAGAATAGACATGTCTATTCTGTGGGCCTGGATCCCAGGAACCCAACTTTGATAAACAACTAAGAAATATATGGCGAAGATATCGATATCTTGTGTTTTTTTCTTCATATTTTGTCTAAACGATGTTTCGTTTGTGCGTGATCTTACACAGAAAGTACCAACAGTAATATATCTAGCTATTTGACACCTTTTTTGGATGATAAATCACCTATTGCGGCTTTAAACCGATAGAAAAGAGGACACCGAAACTCATCGATCTGAGACATTTGGTGGCAAATACAGGCCATAGTTATCGACCTATAAACAAAGACAAATGTACCCAGGTGTCCCAACATAGGACAGGCAGGAATCAAAATACAGGTAAGCTGTGATTTTAACAAATGCAATGATGTCTATTCGCGCGTATGAACTTTGGATATTTAACGTTGAATCATGTCACCTAAATGTGCATATTATTTGCTTAGTATACAATGTCATTGAAGAAATTATCACAACTTTAACTAATATAAATTAATAGGCCATTCTACTTTTAGACTTCAACCTACTTTATATGTGGACTTTCAGGTAACTGCAGTATTATCCACATGGTCAATGTCAAATGTTTTATATGACAGTGAGATACTGATGCTATATGTTTAATTGATACATGTATTTGGCACAAAGTTGATCACCAAGTGCTGCACTGTCCCACTAGTGGATTTCTGCGGTTAGCCCTTGGTCCCTAAGCCACCTATGTTGAAGAACCTTAGGGAGGCTAAGAGAAAACTCCCTAAATAGAGAGATACACTTCAAGATTGTATAGCCCATTAAAATATTTGTTTGTGATTTCATCTAGAAAGATGAATTAACATTTTTAATTAAATATTTATTAAACATCTTTATCAATATATGTTGCAGTGTGATTCTATTGTCTCTTGGGGGCAAGTTCACTTTTAATAGCTCAGCCCCTTGATTGGATTATTAACCCATTAATTGGCAAATTTTGCTCATCAGTGGTAGAGTACTGCCAATTAATGGGTTAACTGTGCTTGATTGGATCAGCTAAACTTTAGCTGCTTTTTGGGTAATGGGTTACCTAGAAAAGAACCATACTCCCACTATGGAGGAACTTTACCCATCTGGAAGGAGAGATTCCACTTCTAAAATGTGCAAGGACATCTGGTAGGGGAGGGGGTCAACATCCATTTTCCTCCATGGGGAGGAAGTCGTTTTACCTGCACAGAGAAGCACCTTTCCGAGTCACTTAAATCAGCTATGTGGGCATGCCAAGAAAGTTGGATGTGTGTACACTATGAGTAAAGCAAACATCACTCTCACACCAGACATCTAATGTGAAAGTTGAAGCATGTTTGCTCTGCCCACACAGGCAAAGCTACTGTAATAGAAAGTATGAAGTTTTACAGATCACATACTGGACTATTAAATTAGATGTTTCCCCCACTAAAACATTCTCAAAAGATGAATATTATTCTAAGCCTATTTATGTGGCAATTAATGTTTAGTGTTGTCACAATAATTCCATATATATATCTATATATCCAGTTTATGATATCCGTGTATTGATCATCTTTCAGTTACATGGACAAAGATGACAATCTGTCAAGCAATCTTTCTATGAAAGGTTCTGTGAGAATATACATGGAGGCCAATTTCATTAGATTGTGGGTTGGCCAGTTGCAGTTAACCAGTTATTATTCTTGAAAATGTCCAAATATTGGGCAAATTTGAATGTAAAATTTGTAGGGAAACAAGCTTGCTTGCTAAAGTGAGAACCAACTTTAAAGCAGGTTTAGAAATGAAATGCAACTGATTCAGTGATTCCCATGTCCATGAAGGCATGAAGACTATAAAATGCAGTAAAGGTTTAAGTTCCATTCAACAAACAACAAACTTTTAGCAAACACTAACTTTTAACCTTGCATTCGTTCATTTATTTCTTCTTTCGAAATAATTTTATACCATATTAGTAGTGGTTCGCAATTGGTTCGCCAGAAGATTTCTTGGAAGAAACATCTATGTCCCAGAATTTATAGACATAAGTTACTGTCATCAAGTGTCATGGTCCTCTCCACGATCGACTTTGAAATCGCATTTAAATCCATTCCTTCGTCTATATTCCACGAGTGACGATGCAAACCACTAGAAGGGTTACTTTAACAGTCAAAAATGTGTTTGAGTTCAAAAATGTGTTTTTTTCCCTCAGAAACAGCCGACTTTTCAAGATGATCTATCCAAATGTAATTGTTTTTATAGTAAAATTAAATACACGTTCCTGGGACCCAGTCCCGGAAGACCTTCTTTTTCCAAAATAGCGACTTTGAGCCTTTATATCTCCGAAACTAAAAGTCTAAGCCAAAAACTAATCTAGAACTTATTAACTAACTTTTTATGTTCTATTCGAATCAATAAAAACTCATTTTGCGTTCATAAGCACTTTAAGCATGACTAGATGGGGGATTTTCCATTAAGTGTCAGTACCCTACCACTGACTATAGGCATTAGGAAGTAACTGTTACTTCAAGGGGGCACTTTTTAAGGGCACCTGTTCTGTAGTAAAGGGCACTTTCAATTAGCTGGAGAAAGGGGAACTTTGAAGAAAAGTTGGGGGGTCATGTGCCCCCGGTTCCCACGCCACTGCGACTGACAATCAGGGCCGTATCTATCACACCCCCCCCCCCATGAATTGTATTTGGAGATTTAGTCGGCAGAAGCGAGATTTAAGTCGGCACAAAACAATGCAAGTCGGCACAAAAAAAGTCGGCACAAAGAATAGAAAAAGGGAATTTTTGTTTTTAGGAAGTAAATTTTTTTCCAAGAACAAACTTATTTATTGGTTAAATAGTAATATAAGAACGTTAGTAGTCCGGAACATTTTTTTTAAACTCCCCTCCCCGTCGACACATAAAAAAAGATTTTTATGAGAACAAAAATTTTAAGTAGTCGGTACAAGTTCGTTTGGCAGTCGGTTGAAACCACCTTACACCCCCCCTGGGTAATTTTCTGAGTACGGCCCTGCTGACAATTAAGATCCTCTGACTTTAGACAGAGCACTGAAAAATATAAAAGTAGGGTGCATCTGGCAGATAGTTTTGTTAACCCATTAACTGCCAGTACCATACCACCGACGAGAAAAATTGTTGTGCGTTAGACAGGATAAAATACTAAAGTAGGGCACATGTGGGCGTATTCCAGCTAATGAGTTAAATTAACTCATTAGCTGGAAATATGCTACATATGTGCCCTATAGTATTTTATTCTGTCTAACACCACAACAATTTTCTCATCAGTGGTACGGTACTGCCAGTATATGGATTCCTGGCCCTTGAATGTGGGGCATATTAAATATATTAAAAAGTTGCATTTTTCGCAGCTGTTCCTGGTTAGGTCTAATAAATGTATATAATTTACACTCAATAATTTTCCATCTACAAAACCTTTCAATATGGAGAAACATTTAGGGGGTTGGCTATACAGTCTAGTCACAGTCTAAGGTTGGCCTGTTAAGTCTGACCCAAACACATGATCTCAAATATTAAGCAAAATAAATCAAATATTATCTGTTTGTTTTCCTGCATGTTTGTTTCGCTACACAGTGGCACAATGAAATTAGTTCCTGGATTTGTTTTCTCACAGAATAGCAAAATAATTTGCAATAATTTGAAAGAGAGTGGCTCTGCCCTGCATGTGTACAGCATTATGTTTCAATGTTTGAAAATATTGAACAAGAATTTATAAATTTTAAAAGATATTCTTTGTTCAATAAATCAATTGAAATGTCTTTAAATCTTTCCCCCATATGTTGGGAGATTAGCCAGGGTTAGTCACTTCAGTGTTCCTCAGGGAGTCAGGCCATAGTTTAGTATGGAGGTATTAACATCTATCTTCCCACATTTTCCGATGTTGCAGGGTGGGGGTTACAATTGACAAGTTATTTTAAATAGCAGTTTCACCTTGTTGGAGGTGTTCGTTTGATTCTTTCTAAGTGCTTGGTTCATCATGCATTAAAATAATTTAATCCTATTCTAATCTTTGAAATAATATTTTATAGTTAGTTGAAAAATTGAATAGCACTTGAATATTTAAAAAACACAATAACCTAAGCTACATCTCAAGTTACACTTATTTAGAAAGTACTATTTACAATTTGATTTCAATACACAATATGTACAGTAAACAATTTACAGACTACCTTTTAATATTGAATCAATACTGTGCAAAAGGTTTCATAATTTATAAACAGAAATATATTTAACTATGACTTAATACCTGACTGTAACGCTAAAACTTCAATGTATCTGATGTAAAAAATAATGCTAAAACTAAAATCCTGCAGCTTTTTATACCTATTTTGAGTGTGTTTTATGACTTATAATTTAAAAAAACCTACTGTTTACTTGTAGATTGAAAGAACCAAGGCACTGCAAGAAGAAAAACATTTACAAAAACTGTTTTAACTCATGCAAAAACTAGCAGATAAGCAATTTAAATAATGCTTTTGTAAAACACATTAAATTTTGCCTAAATGCGAGTCAAATTTTCGCGCCAAAACACAAGAGAAGCTCTATTCTTGTACGTCACAAAGGCCATTGTTTACAGCATTCTAGGGCAGTCTTTGCATCAATTTTAAGTCGCTAAATATGGGTATAAAACGGACGATCAATCGGTAAAAATACATGATCAGCATTGATAGACAACATGAGAATATTTCTAGAGCAAAATCGTTTACTGACGGTCTCTTATAACATTACAATACCTGAAAACGTTGAACAAATCGATTCTAAAACGATGAATATGTTCGAATTGTGTTCACTCATGGCGTCATTTCGCGGCTGTTTTCTCCGTAATACGTGCAGCAAATTCCTTTTAATTTGCACAGAATTGAGCCAAGGCTTCTCTTTACACAAAGCGATAAAAATAACAACGATCGCGACCTAGATTTGATAGAAAATCAGTCAGTTGTTCTTTGAAACAAAATTGCCGCAATGAAAACAAAATTTCTCGAAGAAGTTAATTTGATGCCACTCTACCGGTATGCATTGCGTCGAAGGTCCATTAGGCAATTGGCCTATTGTAATTGTTAGGAGTTGAATGAGCGAATAGGCAATTCCAACTATCGCAATGCATGCCGGTAAAGGTGGTTATTTTTCCATTTCGCGCTAAATGGCGGACGGAAAATGTGTATTTTAAACGAAGCTATATTCTTAAATTTTTATGCTTTATCTTTCGCTCCAAACACTGGTTTAAAAGTTGTATTTTTTAGCAGAGGTGATCAGGACTCATAAACGTAAGTTTCGGCGAAATCCATTCGATAATTCGTGCGAGAAAATTGCTTTCGGAGTTGACACAGGAGTGAAGCAAATTTGGCAAAAAGCTGGCTTCCAAAAAACTACTTCTGTCGCACGTTTTGAAGTAAAATCGTAAAGTGACTTGGTAAGAGCACTGTAGACAATTTACCCCTTCAAATGGAGCTCTGTAGCACCAAAGAATCTAGATTTATTGTTTTTATGTATTTCTGACTGCTTTGATTTCTACGTACAGGCAGTTAAAAATCGGGTAAAAATGTTTTAGCTTCGAGCATTTTGTCAACATGTCCCAGAGGCATGGTTTCACTTTGACATGGTTTGTCTCATGGCTGCGAAATAAAACCCGGTTTTACTAGCACAACTTTTCGTTATTTCCGAACAGTATTGACTGTAAAATACATCTGCTTTGCTGTTGACTTTATCTTGGCTATCTGTTTGGTTGTGGCCAAATGTGTTTATAGAATAGTTGCAAAAATTAGTGGTTTTGTTGCTGTGTGTATGCAAAGGTTGTATTTTTAAGCCCTCCATTAAATAACTGAAAATATATTATATGCAAAGTCCTTTGTCTGCCACTACTCCAGACAGTAAGTCGTGACTACCAGTGATTGCTGAAAGTTGTTAACAAACAGCCCTTTGTCCCATGATATACTGTAGTTCAACTATAATTGTTTAGGGCTGTTCATAAGACCCATGCTTGCTATGGCAGCTATGCCCATACCAAGATTACTTCATATATTTAAGGCCCAGTGTAAGATTAGCTTTGCTAAACTGGTTTTTGTAATTTACCTTCTTTAAATAAAGTTTGTTATATATTGTTTTATATATATCTGTAACCTTGGGGTCCAGTGTCGGCTGCAGCCAAAAATAGACAACACTGCTAGTCCCACAACATTCGGAAGGGTTGTCGTTGCAGCCCATGACTGCCCGCTTGCTAGGACCAAGGCCAGATTTTGGTGTACATGCTGGGGGGAGGTGAAATAAAGTTTAAGGGAGGTGCAGTGTAAAGTAAAAAATGTTACTTTATGTATGTAATGTAATGTATGTATTTATGCATTATGATTGTGTGACTCATCCAATTGAAATTGTGTTTGACCAAAACTTGGCAAGTTGGTTGTAATGGTTCTGTTATTATTCAATATTAAATTTGATACATCATTTAACTGTTAACAAGGGGAGGTGTATAAATTACCAGGGTGGCACAAAAATTCTCAGGAGGTGCAAAATTATCCCAGGAGATGTGCTCAGCTCCCCTCAAAATCCGGCCATGCTAGTGACTAAGTGGCCGTTGGACTAAGGCAACATCTCCACATTACTGGGTTCACATGAAACTTTCAAGTGGGTCAAACTGGTAGGGCTAGGCCTTGAAAGGTCTGGACTCCCCTCCAAGACTTCTATTGTCATCCTTCCAAATCAACAGGGGAAGGAGCTTAATTACAAATGTTCCAAGAGTGCTCATCAACATTCAAACGTTTTTCAATCCACACCAAACATTCTAGATTGTGAATTATTATTGGGAGGGAGGGAGGGGGGTTGGCAGTGAACCAACCAAACTGTTGTGGACCATCAGGTCAGTTTCTGCTTCTCTTGCTGCTTCATGAAGGGTCTGCAACTGTATGTCACTCAAGTAAATCAATTAAAAATGTTATCAAGTTCACAGGGTGTGGATGAAATCTGGTTCAGATTGGCACTTCCAAAGGGGCACCTTAGGTCCCTGTTTAAGACATCTTACTAAGAGGGGGAGATATCTTCCTAAGAGGGGAGTGGAGATAGTGAGAAAACTTCCCATTCCCTTAACGGGGAGTGTGAACATTTTCTGTAATTACCTATTTTGCAAAATATACACTAATTTCATTTTCCAGGAAATATGATTATATCATTTCTTTCTGTTGGCTTGGATAGCCAACACATATTAGGCACATGACAAGCTTGCAAGGTGAGCTAGCATGATTTGCCAAGGCCATCATCAGCCTACAATTATAACTCATGTGGACATTTAGGTGGGAATTAAATAAATAAAACCTTGGACTTCAAAAGTAAACAAAGGTAATTGAGTTGGCCGTTATAATAATAAAGACAAAATCTTTAAAAATGCCAATTCTTACTATTGGGCACACTAAAACCACCCTAACCTCTTTATCTACAACAATTGTCATGAATGTACCAACTGTGATCAGCAGCAACATGCACCTAGTCAGCAACATGCACCTTTAATTTTCCCCAAGGTGTTCAACTTCCACAGCATTTACATTAAAGTAAGCATATCTGCATGAATGCATATTCAACAGTTATTTACATATTGGTTTTAGTTGTGTTGGAAAGAATAAATTGATACTTCTTAACGTCCATAAACTTTGTGGAAGAATAGGGGCAGGTTATTAACAACTTTACAAACCCTAAAATTCAAGAACCCACTCTTCCTGGGACATAGACACTGCACCTCCCCTAAAATTTATTTCACCTCCCCCATGTACACCAAAATCTGGCCTTGGTCCTAGCAAGCGGGCAGTCATGGGCTGCAACGACAACAACCCTTCCGAATGCTGTGGGACTAGCAGTGTCGTATTTTTTGGCTGCAGCCGACACTGAACCCCAAGGTTACAGATATATATAAAACAATATATGAAGCAATCTTGGTATGGGCATAGCAAGCATGGTTCTTATGAACAGCCCCTAAACAATTATAGTTGAACTACAGTATATCATGGGACAAAGGGCTGTTTGTTAACAACTTTCAGCAATCACTGGTAGTCACGACTTACTGTCTGGAGTAGTGGCAGACAAAGGACTTTGCATATAATATATTTTCAGTTATTTTAATGGAAGGGCTTCTTAAAAATACAACCTTTTGCATACACACAGCAACCAAAACACTAATTTTTGCAACTATTCTATAAACACATGTGGCCACAATAAAAAATATAGCCAAGATAAAGTCAACAGCAAAGCAGATGTATTTTACAGTCAATACTGTTCGGAAATAACGAAAAAGTTGCTAGTAAACCGGGTTTGTTTTCGCGACAAACCATGTCAAAGTGAAGCCATGCCTCTGGGACATGTTGACAAAATGTCGGCTAAAACATTTTGATTTTTAACTGCCTGTACGTAGAAATCAAGCAGTCAGAAATACATAAAAACAATAAATCTAGATTCTTTGGTTACAGAGCTCCATTTGAAGGGGTAAATTGTCTACAGTGCTCTTACCGATCACTTTATTTACTTCAAAACGTGCGACAGAGTAGTTTTCGAAGCCAGCTTTTTGCCAAATTTGCTTAACTCCTGTGTCAACTCGAAAGCAATTTTCTCGCGAATTATCGAATGGATTTCGCCGAAACTTACGTTTATGAGTCCTGATCACCTCTGCTAAAAATACAACTTTTAAACCAAGCGAAAGATAAAGCATAAAAATGTAAAAATATAGCTTCGTTTAAAATACACATTTTCCGTCCGCCATTGGCGCGAAATGGAAAAATAACCACTTCTACCGGCATGCATTGCGATAGCTGGAATTGCCCATTCCGAGGAAAATTTAACAAGCGGGGACGAAGTGAGAAAAATGAAAACGCTGGCCGTGCTTTATTGCGTCATAAAGCACGCGCATTAGCCAATCAAATTTCTCGTTAGATACTACTTATAATATAATTATTTATTTATTCTTTGTTGTCCTAAAGATAAACACCTATTATCTCTTGGCATATTTTTATAATCTGCTAGCTATTTCCATCAGTTTATTTTTCTTTTGATTTGTACTATATCTTACTGTGTCTCTGCATCTGTTCATTATTTGTCACTTTTTTCCTAACGATGTTACACTCACTATTTATGTTATAGTACATTTTCCATTTATTTACAATTCATTTTGTTTATAATTTATCATTCCTTGCTCAAGCATTTAAACCTACCATTTCTTTGTACATGTTCAATTTGTTTATCGTTTAACGTCTTACAAAACTTGCCGCAGCCATGCAATTACATAAAGACAGTATACAAAAAATTTTTCTCAAACACGAAATAGAATATACTCTACCTGTCTTTGCGAGTCATTAAAATAGGCTGGCACAGTAACGACAGCATTTTGAACGGTGGTATTCAGATAGTTTTCAGCCGTTTCTTTCATTTTTATCAACACAAATGCTCCAATCTGACTTGGAGAATACATTTTGCCTTGTACATCAAACCAAGCATCGCCATTCGAAGCTTTCACAATTTTAAACGACAAATTTTTGCTAAAAACAAATAGACATTGATACAGAAATTCAGCGTGAACATTGAACAGGTTAATGTAACTAATGATTATGCATTATTCTAAACAAATATACTTACAGGTCTTTTTGAACTTCTGGGTCATTAAAACGACGTCCGATATACCTCTTTGACGCATAAATTGTATTCTGTGGATTGGTTACAGCCTGTTATTCAAGAGAATTTCAGTTGTTACTGAACATTTTGCACATAATACCTTGTAATCTATAAAAAGCTTAACTAACTGCATTCCTGATTAAATCAGTACATTATTTTTCTTTACCTGTCGTTTTGCTGGGGCGCCTACCAGTCTTTCGCCATCAGATACAAAAGCTACAACGGATGGTGTCGTCCTTGCACCCTCGGTATTCTCAATCACCTTGGGGGTTTTACCCTCCATCACAGCCACACAGGAGTTGGTTGTACCCAAGTCGATACCACAAACTGCTCCTCGTACTTTAGAACTACAGAAATTTACATGTCTGTATATTTAGCTTGTTTGCAGTTAGCCAAAAACAATGTGAAGTTAGCCCTCCCTGCGAATAGGTTCAGGGCCACATTGCATGTGAATTGCAAGTGAGGTGAGTGAGCTACAGCAGCAGAATAGGAAGTGGGAAATTTTTTTTGAGCAATCAGTCCTCAGAAAGTCGATTTTGGCAATAGGAAACATAAATCAGGAGAAAATCACACAGATTTGACCACCGCAAATGTAAAACTTGCAAAAAGATACTGGGAAAAAATTGAAATGTTCAGACAATATTTTCAACTATGGTATACCGGGGAATGCAATAGTGCGAGACCTGACCCAGATAGTCACTTGCAGGTAACCAGGTTACCGCGGATAACAACATCTGACATTCCCATTGAAATATAGGAATTACAGTATACACAACAAAACCACAACATAGTTTGTTTCTGGACCATAATGCAGTATAGATCGTGCTATTCTAACTAGTTCATATGGATAGTTTATCTTGTGTTACACTAATATAAATAGTATACGACCAGTATAGATCTGGCCAATTATATCATTACTTCATAGAGACGTTGTTAGAGTAAATTCCCACAGGTGACATTGTGTTAAATGGCAACATATCATAGATTACATGAAGTTTGTCCAAATTGCAACAGCAATGTGAAGAAGGTAGAAGAACGATAGCAAAATTCAGAAAGCGACATGGCGACATTTCAAAACTGTGACATTACAAGCTATCTGACGAGCGACACCACACATACCCCCTAAACAATAAACGTCGGGTCTTTAGGTTCAATCTACCTGAAGAATTTTTCAAATAGATTGATCCTAAAGACCCGAAGCTTATTATATAGACCTACCCACACGCCAACTACACGTTCGAGAGTATATATACCACCTAAAGCAAATTTTCCAATAGGCGAATTTGTTCACACAAGCAACATTTTCTTTGTCAGGGTCGCTTATTACGTCAACAAAGGTGATGGCGGCAAAGGAAATGTCTCTTCACACAAACAAATTCGCCTAGCTTAAAAAAGCTTTTCTATAAATTTATACCATGTTGTACACTTCAAATGTACCATTCCCAATTTTATGACCAACCACATTATTAAAATTGTATGCAATACTTACGCATAATATCTGAGTGGCACGCTTAAACCTCGCACTGTTTGGCCATAATTGCTCGTATTTACCTAAAACACCAAAGTTTTACAACAATATTAATGCCACAGTCTTTAGATCATCGGAAACGGCCTTTTCAGAGTCAGAAATATACTAAATCTTAAAGGAGACAAGCAGGGGCGGCGTGGCTTAAAAATAGGGCCCGGGAAACCTTTCGCTAGAGGCCCACTGCTCACGTTGGGAGAGTTGGGGGGTGTCATTTGCTGAGAAGAAAAATAGGATTAAATACAAAATTAAATTTTTGTTCATTAAATATCAGTGATTTATCCCAAATATTTAATGAAGGGCCCAAAACTTTATAAACATTGTAGACCTTTGCATGCTTGGGGCCCACAATTGCCAGATTTCCGGGCGGCCACCGGGAATCTCCCAGTGTCCCGGTGGGCCACGCCGCTCCTGGAGACAAGGATATTTTATAATTTATATCGAACATGCGGTGTCAGTGTGGGTAGAGTGAGCCCAAACAAAATAAATAACCAATAGCAGCGCATTCTATTGTCACATTACTAATTAAAATAAAGATGGCGGCATGTTTAAACTTTAAAGTGAAGTAGTCAGCGAGTATAATTTGGAGGACAAACTCGTTGATTTATCGCCTAATTACCCGTGTTTGTTTGATGTTCGATCGTCGGATTTCAAGAACAGGGACAAACGACAAAAGGCACATGAAGAAATGGCAAAAGAATTGGACAAAACAGGCAAGTTATTATAAATATCAAAATGAATTTCCAAGCGCAGTTGAAAATCTTACCTCTTCTACACACGTAAAAACGCGCAAGTTGTAACAAACCAATACGCAATTGATATATTTCTAGATAATTGTATCCTCAAACTCGAATGGATTACATATTAAACCAACAAAGGTCCCTATTCCCTCCCCTTAGGGCCACCTCTGGGCATTTACAAACTTTTTTGCCCAGGGGCCAGGCATTGATACTTTCAAAGATTCCCCAGTGCAGGGAATTGTTAAATAGCCTGGCATTTGCCTCAGCCGGATGTTTCTGTAGCATACATGTGCTCTATAATTTCACAGCAATTTTTTTGAATATGGGTCGATGGGATAAATCCATTAACAAAAGCCGAGTATTTTGTACAGGGGTGTAGTGGAAAGGGGGCTCCCGGTCACACCCCTCTTTCGAGAGACCCCCTTGTTAGCATTCCATTCATTTAGTTTATTATTGTATAACCACTGATGGGGACATTTTTCTTGTTCAAAAGCTGGGATAATTACCGGTATAGTAGCGTTTAAAAACACAGGAACATCCTCATCTTTATGGGGCTTAAAATTTCACTAAATTACAAATTCAGGAATGTTTTCAAAACGTCTGTAGCAGATACAGAACTACGATAGAAATTATCAAGCATAACAAAATGTTATTTGTCGTGTACCTAACAAAATTACCGATTTATATCCATTGCAATGTAATACTTTTGTAGGCGATACAGTACTTCTGAAAACGATAGTGTAAATGTTAATACTGAAATACACAAGCAATTACAGAAACAGAAGTGTGCAGGTATTTATGTTTTGACTGTAATAGCCTACAAGCTAAGATTCCACATTCCATTTCCTCATTCATGACATTCTGTCGAGTCAGTGTGGGCCGGGCATTTGGCCTGGGGCATTGTCACTGTTGTTACACTAGGAAATTGTACACTTAAAGAAAAAAAGTGCAAATGCCTGGGGGTTGGGCAATGCTAGAATTGATCGGTATAGCATGAATGTTTTTATGTGAAGTTATCTATTTCCTAGTGGGCTGGGTAAAATCAAACTTAAGATTACTGAGGAAATTACAGCTACACGAAAGCAAAAAGGGCCGACCTAGTGGAAGCTCCAGGAACACCCCGACTAAGAGAACCAATTGGCTCTTGGAAAAACTTCAGCCCCCCACATTGCCGAACGCTCATCAGTGTCAAACTTAGATACAGTAAGTATATTCTCCTTTTATTAAGTAGCTACATTTAATTAGTTATTTACAGGCTGATTATGCTATCTTGCCAAGGAACAGACCCCAGTTCAGAGTTAAAGTATTCTGTCTTTGTTCATTTGCATTCAATTTTGGGTTTCTATCTAAGTTTGGCTGTAATCCTATTAAAGGTGGATCGTTCCTCCAGGCTCCATTTGTGAATGTCATTGTATGAGTATTTTCCACATCACATACACTCAAGTATGCATGCTTGTTATTGTCAACCATAAAGTTGTGTAAACAGCAAGCTGCTAGAATGAGGTCTTGCACTTCTTCTGGACTAAGGTTTATTGTTGTTAAAAATACACAAAATCTATTTGCAAGAATTCCAAAGGCATTTTCAACCACCCGTCTAGCCCTGGATAGGTGGTAATTGAAGATTCTCTTTTGGTTTATCCAATTTTCGGTGTGGAAAGGGCTTCATCATTTTCAAGGAAAGTGAGAATGCATCATCGCCTACTATATGTTAATGTACTTTGCTGTCTGGTAGCCCCTCAATTGATTCTGGTGGTGGTAAATTGAGAGAATTGACACCCAAGGCCCCCTTCAAATCTGAATCTGTATATATACCAGCATCTCCTGCACAACCTGAAGCTCCAACATCTATGTAGACAAATTTATAGTTGGCACTGACCAAAGCCAAAAGTATAATACTGAAGAAATGCTTGTAATTAAAATAGTCTGAACCACTATTCTCTGCTTGTGTGATGGCAACATGTTTTCCATCTAAAGCCCCTATACAACAGGGATAATTCCACTTGTAGAAAAAGTCATTGGCTATGGATTTCCATTCTGCTTCTGAGGTTGGAATCTGAAAATCGATAATAAAAAATATGTTTTTAAATAATTTCAGCCATCACCAAGTCCAACAACAGACAGTGACACAACTACTGATCCAGTTTTGGATAATAGTGAAGTAGACGATAACACCACTTTAGTAGAGGAAGATGAAAAAGAAAAAGGAGATTTGATCAACTCGTCCAAAGTCTGTCAAACAGAAATGTGATGAGGAGGAATATATTATATATTTATGCATTTGCCCAAAGGCTGGTGATATTACAATAGGACTCAAGGTCCCCTACTAGGTAACACCATGGTTAGTACTGATTAGTGCTTAAGGGTTAGTTTCCCATCAATTGATAGAATATCAATTAATGAAAGGATTAGCATCTTCAATTAGCATGAGATACAAAAAACAAAATCAAGCTAAACAAGACAGTGCTGTTGATGCATTTGGTGTTTATGTCACCAAAACATTGTCAGAACTCAATCCATCAATGAGAAACATGGCTCAATTTCAAATCCACAATATTCTTTTCCAAGCCCAAATGGGTACCCTAACCCCAGGTCAACATCAGACACACCCACGTCAATCCATGCCACCAGTAACACAACAACAAATGTTTTCACAGCAGCAGCTATTTTATTCTCCTCAAGCTGAGTGGGCAAGTCAGCAGCAGCCATTAATTCACACAGGAAATGCCCAAATGCAGGGGGAATACACCACTGAAAATCCAGAGCGAATGTTCTAGTGAACCTTTTGTTAAGTCACTTCAACATTTGACAAACGTTTCAGTTATGGTTACAATCAAGTTGTACATTTAAATAATAGTTTATGTAGAGTTTCAGCAGTAAAAAAGAAGCAAGTAAGAGGTGACATATATTATAAAGTACTTGAGATTATTGAGATTAATTTGATATATATCAAACATTTCCAATCGACCTTGCTGTTTATTGCACTTTTGCCTCAATGGCCTCGTTTTGATGTTTGCTTGTTTTAGCATGTGTTGTTACACTAGTTTGTCAAACAACGTCTAGTTTTGTAACCTTTCCTGACACTCGTGGATGGTGAACTTAACGTTTATTTGAGCAGAATTTTCACTGCAAATTGCAATGCAATTTTGGACACAGAACAATGTTAGGTAAAAAGTATATTCCCAGAGAAATTGTGAGCATGAATCTTGTTTTACTTTGCTGATGTTTTTCTTGCTAAACATGCTCAGAATGCAACAAAGAAATGAATGAGAATGATAATATCGATGAAGTGAAACACGGGACATGTTCACTTTGCTCATATTTCGACATAGCATGGGTCTGTACAGAAATTGTGTTGCAAGTTGATGACAAAATTGCCACGTGCAACATGGCCTTAACACAATATTCATTTGATGATTTGGTACCAGCAAGAAATCAACAGATTACAAGAGCACACTGTATGTGTATATAGTGTTACTCAGAAATAACAATTATACAAATGGCTGAGGTAACCCATTGGCTTGCAATGCACATAGATGTGGTAGGGTACTGTCACTGCCAGTTAGTGGGATGTTTAATGGTTGAAATATGAAAAACTTTGATAAAGTGTACAAGAAGTACCTTCATATACTGTCGTTGCAATGCATTGAACAATGCTTGGCAGGTCTCTTGAACAATATTTGACACTGTTCTTTTGCCCATTCTGAACTGGAAGGAGAGGCTTCAAAATGTTTCTCCTCAAAGGAGGAAAAATGCGGGGAATTAGAGCTGAGCTCCATCTGGAACGTTCCATTTAATATCTGAAACCTCCTCCTCCCCCCCCTATAGATGACCTCTGCAAAAAAAATTACCTGTAGGAATCAGACACCTTGTAGTCATCCTATAGGAATCGGTGTCAAAATTTTTGCCTATAGGAATCAGAAATTCTGAAACAATTTCATGGGAACAATCATGTATTTATGCCTCTATGGATAATCTTTTCCAAAAAATGTCACGATTCCGCTTTATAGTATACCAATATTGACCTATAGGAAATCGGTGTAATGTCAAAAATGTTAAATATTCTTTAAAATATATATAATCTTTAGGAATAAATGATAACCCATAGGAATCAGCTTCATAATGCACCAGTCATTGGAAAGCACTGCACCCCCCTACCCGGGACATGCCGGGAAATAGTTAACTATCTGTTATGCCTCGGTACCTGGGGCTTTAGACAGCGTTAGCTATGTGTCATGATGACCAGGGATTATGGGCCGGGAATTATCGGGGATTTGTCTGTTGGACCTTGTTCATCGACATTTTCCCTAACATTGTTTTACTAAAAGCAGCTTTTACAGGATAACGTATTGACTTTGTAACTTGCAAGATACAGCTAACAGACAAAATGCAACACATTTACCTACTTTGGCAAAGCCAAAGTTTTGACAAACTCTGGATTGCATGTTTGTCCTCCAAAATTGGGGAAATTTTAGAATAGTTTCTCGAATTATAAAAGCAATTATTTAATGGTAGCTTTCATTTATCATTTATGGTGCCCGGGTAGAAGGGGGCTTTAGTCATGTTTAGACTTAATAGTAAGAATGCTGCGTATAACAGGGGGTTAGAAAGATTTAGGACACAACCTTTATCTAATGCCCTGCTGTTCCCCGGGTAGGGGGGTGTGGGGCTTTCCAATGACTAGTGCATAACATATACTATATAAAAAATGACATATAGTAATCGACTTTTTAACATATCATACCTAGTGTAGGAATCAGCTTTATTCCTAAAAATGACCTGTATGGGAATCGGATCATCCATAAGGGGGGAGGTTGGATATTAAATGGAACGTCCCTCTTCAAATATATTTAAAAATACTAAAATAGTAACTTACCAGTGGCCAGGAATCGGAGAGTAACAGAAAGTCTCTCTCCAGGACTTATGCTTTCCCGCATATTGGTATTTTGTTAGACAATATATGGGCCAACCAACGCCAAGATACCCTCAAAGGATTCTCGATCAAGTCTGTGGAATTGTCGGAAGCATTCCGGATCTTCAGCATTGAACTCTCGCAAAGATTTGCATATGCGCCTTGTCCTGTTCTTCTCACAATCCACCTCTTGGTCCATAAAGTCCTACATCGTGCTTTGTAACGGCGACGTCGAAGTCTTCTTAGCAGAATCAGCAAAAGTAATTCTTCCAATTCCAAACAGTCATCATAAGTGTTCGCCATACTGAGCTATATTTAGCTCAGTGCATACTACATGCCGGGTCATGTGACAAAAGAATGCGCTGCTATTGGTTTATCTGCCCTGGTATCGATATTATCACAGAGAAACACAGAGAATTAGTGATGGGCGATGCCAAGAATATCGATTCGATTACGATTACGATTACTTTTCGGACCAAGTATCGATGGTATCGATTACTCAAACGATTACTTATTGCGTAATTCTTCTAATATGTTGTTTGTTACAAAAGCTTCGCAAAAGAAATTTCCTGTCACATTTCCCGCCATTTTCGTCTTAAACCGCGCGAATACAAAATAGAGACTGGGACCGTCGAACGAGTTTAGTCCTAATTCTGATAAAATGGTAAAAATGCACAGAACTGACAAATACGAAGCTAACACACTTGCAAAATGTGTAGATTTTTGTTTTAAATATTGCTGAAAAGTAATCTTCATAATAATAATAGTAAATTCAGCGAGTAATCGAAAATATTTCGATACCACTCTGGTATCGATTACTTCTGGTAGTAGCCTGGTATCGAGCGGTATCGATTACTCGGTAATCGGTAGTCGCCCATCACTACAGAGAATCGAGTATTTGGTTTGTTATCGGCCCATCCCTACTCGATCAAGAGGCGAAATAATCATCCCTACTCGATCAAGAGGCGCCTTGCAAGTCGAAAAATATCAAACATGTCTGATTTTCGACTCAAGGTTGCACGAGGCCAAATACTTAGTGAAATTCACGCGACCAAAAACGTGAGCAAACGGGTACAAATAACATATATCAAAATTTTGAATTTTAATACATACCTTTGATAGGAATTTCCTTATGTTTCGATTGGATATATTCTTAAGAGTGTTTCTTGAAGAAAAACGCGATAATCCCATAGCAAAAGACATGATTTTTTGAAGAAAATTGGTCTGAGTAATATAAATTGGTTATCTTTCTATATCGACTCGGAGGGACTGGTAACAAAAACATGGCCGCCATTTTAGAGCGCACCTGGATCAGTGAACTCTAAGTAAACTGGAACGCTAACTCCTATGATCAAGTCCTATGATTCGTTGAAGCCAAGCTAGTTTTTCTGAGTTTTGAGTTGAAATACTTAACGCCGAACATTGGGCTGTATATGAAATTGAAGCTATTAAAACGTTCTATTTGATATAAAAATTTCAAGACTTTAGGCAAAATGGAAATACTTAAAAAATACAAAAACAACCGCAATTTTGTAAAATACGGCAAATTTTCCCTCAAAGTTTTAAGTATTTCCCTTTTACCTAAAGTCTTGAAATTTTTATATCAAATAGAACTTTTTAATAGCTTCAATTTCATATACAGCCCAACGTTCGGCGTTAAGTATTTCAACTCAAAACTGATTTAAGCTGGCTTCAAATTCCCCCCCTGCGTTAGCGTTCCAGTTTACTTATAGTTCAATGACCTGGATTAGCACACGGGTCACGTGCAGAGGAGGAATGAGGGTCTTTCCGAAATGCAACGCGCGCCGGGGCGGTTTATCATATATAATCAATTCCTCGGCCTGCTCCGTCATTGTTCGATTGTTGCTCGCTGCGTTCACATATCACAACTCAGAGATTATAGTAAAAGTAAAATATTTTAAAATGGCGAGTTTTCGCAGTATTACTGGGCTGAAAGCTTCTGAATTAGATGGGCATGGACTTCTTTATGTTCATTGTGTGTCGAAAAACCCTGTGAATATGATCACAGATGGGTTACCGTGCGTTCAAGTCAACCCAGACTGGAAAGTTTGCAAACTGCGCGACCTAGATCAAAATTTTCCGAAATTTTGCGCGACCAATTTTCGAGTTTGCGCGTCCGGTACGAAAATTTGCGCGTTTAATTTTTTCCTTCATATCAAATGCATTGACATTTCATTGAGCGTGTGCGTGCAAAATGTCCCGTTTGCGCGGCGACAGCGGCGATATGCCATTAGGGAGATCTTACAGACTTACATCATTGCCACTTTGCTTTGCAATTGTTTAGGAAGGTATATCAGTTATTAAATGTCTATATTCAGCAACCAGGTGATGTGTTTAGGAAGGTATATCAGTTGTTAAATGTCTATATTCCAGCGCCTTTTTTAAGAAATCGTTAGTGGGGGCGCCATAATCGAAATGGAACGTAACAAGTAGGTAGTGTATTACAGGTGTTGTAAGCTGAAGGGGGGTCCTCCCCCAGAAAATTTTTGTATTCTTGAGTCTCTGTGGCTTGATTTCCTGCATTTTCAGAGACAATTTTTGATATATCCCATCTAAATGGAGCCATTGTGAGAATACCATAACTTTCTTTTGAACTCAGTTTTTCCCCTTTTTGCTTATATTTTGGGCAAAAGGGACCTTCACTGGGGGGGGGGGCAAAATAGCTTACTGGGGGGCCAACATTGGGACTGGGGGCATTTCCCCTCCCCCCCCACAACCTATCCGTTAAAAAAGGCCCTGCTATATTCAGCAATCGGATGGTGGTTTAGGAAGGTATATCAGTTATTAAATGTCTATATTAAAATTAAGCGTTAAAACACAATACCACATAACTATATATCTATTTTGTGATGTGATTTCCATATTTTGTTTATAGTTTGTTTTGATTAAATCCATCTGATTGGTTTATTTTTTATCACGTGATCACTTTTGTATTCACTATAAAAGCACATGTTTTCCCCCCGACCCATTCTACTAACTTCCAGACGAAGGGCCTTCGCTCGAAACGTCGAAGTTCTCATTGTATTCCACAGTCAACCGCCGTATATATCTAATCCACCTGCCATGGTCTAGTTTTCAGACCCTCGTGATTGGTTAAAAGCCATTTATACCATTAATTGCTGCGGAGCGAGCGAGCCTGAAGCGAGCGAGCGTAGCAGCAGCCTAATATGTGCAGAGAGGGGGTTTTGAAGTAAATTTTATTTAGCGCATGGAATTGTGGTCGTGCGCGCTTGATATGCGCAGAACACAAATTTTAAACTCGCTCAGTTCCATGTGCTTTTCGATTTTGACGGACGGAATCTTCGAATTGTTATCGAATTTCTAAAGCTTTTTCAAGTCTATTTTGACCATTCAAGGTAAGATACTTTGTCTTTTGTTTATATGTTACGTTTACATTTGTTTACTCCTTTTTGGAAAGTTGGCAATCTCAATTTATATATCTATGTCATGAAACGCTGAAAGCACACAATCGATCGCAGCTAGATTCAGTGTCTGTTTATATATAAACTATATATTCTGCTAATGTGCTATCGACTTTGCTTGAGCTGTTAGTGCTGTAAAGCATGGAAGTCTTACATAGAGATGTCTTTAAAAGGTTTTTCTATCCATTCGCGTTTGCTTTCTCTTGCTGATTTGTGCAAGGTTTGACCTATTAAATAGGCTACTGTAGGCATAGAAATATGTTTTTATTCCTATTTTACAATGGACTTAATATTTTTGTAGTCTAGTCGCGTTCACATATTATTGTCAGAACAGACAGGGTCTCAGTTCTGCGCGCACTAAGACAAATATTCGAATGGCAATGAGTTGAAATGAGTTGTGCTTTACATGTAGGTGACTCACGGCATATCCAGCAAAGTAAGAACAGAATGATGGAACAACGCTTTCGTTTTATAGCTTTCCAAATGCAAAATTATTTTGCGCACATGTATATATTTTTAACGCTTTTATACACTACAAAAATATGCAAATTTCCTTGCGTGGCAGTGTCAAATTACTCATTGCAGTAAACATGGGTTTCATGTGGGGATTCTAGCCTCCTCCGCAGGCAACTCTTGGGGAAAAAAACTTGTAATGTAGCGAATATTATCGAATATTATCGAATTTACTGTTCTTCACATTGGATAATATTCGATATTCGATAATATTCGCTACATTACAAGTTTTTTGCCCAAGAGTTGCCTGCGGAGGAGGCTATGGGGATTCCATGTGGAAGAACAATACATGGAAAATATTGATATTTTGAAATAGATGTTACAAAATTTGATGTCTTTCATGTTTCGTGATATATTTTATAGCTTGTCTCATCCTGCAAACTATGCTAGGGTATGCATCTACTGACAGCGCGCAAGCCACTGGGTCAATGCCAATAATTACCGTCTACTGAATATAATTTGTGTTGCATATTTGTTTGCATGTTTGTTTCAAGAAGCTAAAGAATAATAACAGTCCCGCAGCATTCCCTACCTTGCAGGTACCCTAGTTATATAATATCGTACATACATGGATACACAATTACATAAATGACATAGCATACCAATTAGTTAACGCCAGTGGAGGTTCTATTACCTACTCTTATAATACAATAAGAAAAAGCAAATATGTATATCAATTTAAGTACACTTATTTTGCAAATCAATTATCACTATCAGGGGTAGTGCTGGACTGCTGGAGGGGCGGGGGCTACAACCCTGGTCTTGTAACAAGTGTAACAATTCTATGTTACCGCCAAGTACCCTCAATAAAAAAGATACTGGGAATATAGTGTCAGAGATTTGAAATTATAATATTTTCTCAGGGGCGTATGATTCTGAACACAGAACACCCCCAGGTTGAATTTCTGGCACCACCCCTGATCACTATTATGATCATTCTATTTATGCAATTATGCTTATTATTGTAAAGTGCAGCTAATCTGTTGTAAATCTGGATGTAATATCACTATTTTAAAGTACAAGAGAAATCCAGTCTGTCATCATAACATATAAGTTATATCAATAATCCTCAGTCACTGTCCAGTCGACCAGTCTGTCATCAACCAATAGCCATAAATCATTATTAATAATTTGTAGCACATTCCCAGGGGTGTATCACTCCAAAAAAGCGTACAAGATTTTTGGGATTTTGAAAATCCCGTGGGATTTTGGGAGGGATATATTTTTTCGAGATTTTTGTGGGACTTGTGGATTTTTTCGAGTTTTTTGGGGATTTGTAGGGATTTCATAGATTTTCTAGGATTTTTAGTGATTTTTTGGGATTTCATAGAGATTGTTTTAGGGATTTTCAGGGATTTTATAGAGATTTTTAAGGATTTTGTTTCGAGGTGTACGAGATTTTTTGGAGTGATACACCCCTCGGCACATTCTACGGCGTTTACATGTTCAGTCTTTTCGTCTAGGTATTCCATAGTTATAAAAGGTAAAAAGACTTCATAAAGCTAAAAATTTGTGACAAAATGTCTGAATCGCCCAAGGCGGGCGCCTGAGTATATACATGAGTCGCTATATAAATTTCCATAAAACGCAATTACGCAAATAAAAGTACAATCACTACGAACACTACATACACTCACCTCGCAAGATTGAACGCCCAAAGGCTCTTGAATGTCTCAAGATGTTAGAATTCCACAG
The DNA here is from genome assembly GCA_016169945.1 of Trachythela sp. YZ-2020. Lineage (NCBI taxonomy): Eukaryota > Metazoa > Cnidaria > Anthozoa > Malacalcyonacea > Clavulariidae > Trachythela > Trachythela sp. YZ-2020. The sequence continues at coordinate 159,770 of JADLSH010000289.1, forward strand.
TAAAAATACTCAATAGCAGCTTGTTGTCACTTCGAAGTATCGATGTTCGCCTTAAAAAGTCAAACCGAAAGAGCGCGGCGAAAAATTTATAATTTGCCAATCAGCGAAGATCAGATTTCTCAATAGCAAATTTCTATTGGCTAAGCCCACCAAATCGGAAGTAAACTGTCATCAAATGCGGCACGTGTGGTGGGCTTTGGCAACTCTACTGTTATTGTTGTCTGAAGCGCATTGAAATTCGCGCCTTAGTGTCGCAATTTGGCTTTCGCAAATTTCACTCCACTGCTTCGGCACTACTATAGATAGTACGAACAGTTGGTATGTTAATATGGACCGGAAAAAGTTTAATTTGGTTGTCTTGTTAGATCTTAAGAAGGCATTTGATACAATCGACCATGGTATTCTGTTGAGCAAATTAGAACTTTATGGCATAACGGGAAGTGCTCTGTCGATGATACGTTCATACTTATCTGATCGTAATCAAAAATGTAAGTTGGGTGACCTTATGTCAACTGAAAGGCGTGTTACATGTGGTATTCCTCAAGGGTCTATTCTTGGCCCTCTCTTTTTCCTTGTATACATAAATGATCTTCCAGAATGTTTAAATCAGGCTACTCCTCGGCTGTTTGCCGACGATACTAATCTTACAGTAGCTGGTGAAAGTATTCAGGAAATTGAGTTGAACATGAATAGTGATCTTGCATGCATAAATGAGTGGCTTTTGGCCAATAAACTGAGCCTTAATGTTACAAAAACAGAATTTATACTCATAGGTTCAGCTCATAAACTAAACAACCTTGTTACAAAGCCAGATCTCAAAATTAATCATAAAAAAATTAAACAAGTCTGTAACGCTACCGTACTTGGAGTAGAACTTGATGATAAATTATCTTGGAATAGACACATTGATAAAGTTGCTAAAAAAGTTACCTCGGGAATAGGAGCTATCAGGAAAATTCGTGATTTCGTTGATCGAGACACTTTGATTTCTATCTACAATGCCTTAATTAATCCTCATTTTGATTATTGCAGTGAGGTATGGGATACCTTGGGTGTCGGACTTTCAAACAGGCTTCAAAAACTCCAAAATAGAGCTGCTAGAGTCATAAATTTGAAAATAATCTGCACTTAATGGAGAATGAAAACAAAGACTTAGTTATCACCGGCGACTTTAACTGTGATTTACTTTCAACAAACAAAGACGCACATACTAAAAAACTCACAGACCTTTTAGACATATATCAATTACAGCAACATATACAGATGCCAACAAGAACTGCCTTAAATAGCAAAACCTTAATAGATTTAATGATCACAAAAGTAGAAGATACAAAAACTATTGATAGTGGGGTGATAGACTTAGGGATTAGTGATCACAACCTTGTATACATTTGCCGTAAAGTGAGTGTCCCTAAGCAGCTTCCCAAAATAGTCGAGACAAGGCAATTCAAAAATTTTAACACGGCAGCATTCCAGCATGATTTACAGGAAACGTTTAAAACGTACAGCTTTAATGCTGAACCAAACACTGCATGGAATGAATGGAAAACAATTTTTCTAGACGTTGCCAATACTCATGCACCTATAAAAACCCGTAGAGTTAAAAGTGCTCATGCACCATGGCTAACAGATCAAATTAAATCTCTTTCCTATCAAAGAGATGATCTCAAAAAGAAAGCTGTCAGATTAAACTCTGAATACTACCATAAGGCTTACAAGAAATGCCGAAATCAAGTTACGAAACTCATTAAGAAATGCAAAACTGAATATTTTAATACCAAGCTAAAAGATTGCAAAAATAGTAAAGAGTGTTGGCAAACTATTAACAAACTATTAAATAAACACTCCAAATCCACTGCGGTTAATAAAGTGAAGGTCAATGGGATTGACATAACCGGTGATGCAAATATAGCCCAGGAATTTAACGACTATTTTTGTTCAGTTGGGCCTACACTAGCTAGTAACATTCCCATCACAAACACTAATCCTTTGAATTATGTCACTCCAGTGTCAACTTCATTCGAATTTCAAACCATAACTTATGATGAACTGAAAAAAGTAGTTAAAAACCTTAAAACTAACAAATCACCAGGTCTTGACAACGTTTCTACAAAATTGGTCAAGGAAGCTGGCGACAGTATAATACCATCCCTAAATTATTTATTCAACCTATCGTTAAGTTCTGGGATCTTTCCAGAAGATTGGAAAGTCGCCAAGGTTACCCTATCTATAAATCTGGTGAAAATCAGACTGTGGAAACTATCGACCTATTTCAATAATTTCAACAATTGCAAAGATTTTCGAGAAAATTGTCTATACACAAATACTTGACTATTTAGACGAAAACCTTATCATTTCGCCAAACCAGTCCGGGTTTCGATCACTCCATTCAACTGAAACTGCACTTCTGAGCTCAACAAATGAATGGTTAATAAACATGGATCAGGGCCTTATCAATGGTGTTCTATTCTTAGATCTCAAAAAGGCATTTGACACAGTGGACCACAATGTTCTTTTATCCAAATTGACAGCTTATGGAATAAAGGGCACAGCACACAAATGGTTTCAGTCATATTTAAAGGAGAGGCAGCAAGTATGCAAAATTAACCAAAAAATGTCGGACACAAGAACAATTACCTGTGGAGTTCCTCAAGGGACAAATTTAGGCCCGTTGCTATTTCTCCTTTATGTAAATGATCTGCCAAATTGCCTTGAAACAACAAACGCCACAATGTTTGCGGATGATCACATTAATAAACTATATAAGTTACAGAAAAGGGCTGCCCGCGTAATAACAGGATCCAGTTACGAGATAAGATCAACTAACATTTTTGAAACCTTAAACTGGAGACCTATAAAGGACAACTTAGATGAGCGCGACCTTGTAATGATTTTTAAGGCCCTTAAAGGTTTAGTTCCCGACTACCTGACGCAGACAATTAACTTGAACGGAAACGACAGCCATCAATTACGTAGCAACAATAGAAATATTCACCTACCTAAGCCAAAGACAAATTTTCTAAAAAATAGCTTTTCCTATCGAGGAGCTATGATTTGGAATAACCTGCCTAATCATATTATTGACCAAGCCTTAATAGATGATGTCTCTGTCAACTCCTTTAAGAATGTCATAAAACGTATGTCCTAACCATTGGTCCTATCCCATTTATAGTGTAATTAACTACATCCATGTAAATAGTTTACTTAAATTTCCTGTTTTTCTCGCTTTTTAAACTTTCTTTTTCCTTATTATGTAAATATTTTAATGAACTCACGGCCCTTTGAAAAACAGATGTACTTCTGAAAGGCTACCGTGATTAAATAAGTTTAAATAATAATAATAATAAAATAAATAAATAATAATAAATAATGAACTTTGGAAATGATATTTCTGGACCAGAAGCAATAAAAGCGTTAGGATGGGAAACTCTTGAGACTCGACGAGCCAAGTCCAAAGCAAAAACAATGTACAAGGTTTTAAATAACCTGGCTCCGAGCTCGCTTGCGGAACTGTTTGAACAAAAGAGAAATATTACTCAATACGACCTCAGGGGCTCTTCTACCTCGCTGCAGTTGCCTCAACCAAAAACTGAAAAGTTAAAGAAAAGTTTCTCATACGATGGAGCTAGAGTTTGGAATTCTCTACCTGCAGATGTGCGTAATTCGGATACATTGACAATATTCAAAAACGGAATTCGTGCTCATACCTCCTAAATTTTTTTTCTAAATTAAATTATATTCTTCTGTAATTCAATTTTTAAATTTATGCATGCCTTATTTGTCATACTTGTGTTCAGTATAGCGTATCGTAGATGTGGTTCATTGTACTATATAATATGTATGTAATGTATATAATTGTATAATATTATGTTCTTAAATATGTTATTCACACGCCCCTCGTGGAAACCAGCTTTAAAGTTGACGAGGCTAGCTTGTGACTTTTAAATAAAGTTTTACTACTACTACTACTACAGTTTCGCCACGTGGTTTCGCGAACGTCTCTCGAGTCGCGCGCGCTTTCTTGCGCGTCCTTCTCACATGCGCGTTTACTGCATGTTCACGCTTTGCTGCGCGCTTGCGCTTGAAATATTGCGCAATATCTTTACAGCCGCGGCGCATTACGAAATTGCGCGGCGGATAGGAAAATTTTCAAAAACGCGCATTTTGTCCGAAATTGCGCAACCTAGATCTAGGTTGCGCAATACAAACTTTCCAGTCTGGCGTTCAACTAGAATGCTGCGAGGTTCATATATGTTTTATGGATAGTTTGGACATTCGACGAACAGCCCTTATTCCATCAGTTGTTAAAGGCTTAAAAATCGAAGAAATGTTCGCCGATTGTAGTAGCCCTGCATTGATAGAAGTGCATACCAGTTGCGTTTTCAAGGTGAGATGATTTAAACGCATGCTTTTAAGTTTTAATACTGTATATACATAATTTTGGTTGAAATACATTTTGTATATTTCAAAAAAATAGAAACGTTAAAAACAGATAAGAAATACACACAATGTGTTTACAGTATATAAGTATCTTTGAATAAGAAATTATTTAATCAGTAAAAATGTAGTGAAAATTGATTATAATATATAAATAGGTATCCGGTCGTTTCGCCCCCGAGTTGTTTCGCCCCAAGTCGTTTCGCCCCCAAGTCATTCGATATCAAAGTTGTTTCGCCCCCAAGTCATTCAATATCAAAGTTGTTTCGCCCCTCAAAAACTTATCCGATAAGGCGATACACATTTTTTGCAAAATATATAAAAACTCATGCAAGAACAAGGGCTAAGTGTTTCGTTTGCTACAATCGATCAAATGCGGCGATCGATGCGCTGATTAGTTTTTGACAATAGGCGAACGAAACAATTCCTTATAAATAGAAAAATGACTCAGACCCGGTATTACTCATCCTTTAAATATGTATGGCTTGAAACAGACAATATAAAATGATGCGATTTGCGTTCACGACTGTTGCAAAACCAGTATAACATGTCTGCAAACAAAGATTGTTGCAAACGTTGTAAGGAACTTGTCCGACCACGGCAAGAAGGTATTCAATGCGATGGGTGCGATACCTGGCAACATAGGACGTGTGATACCGGGATTTCGAGAGGGGAATACAGGGATGCTGTCCGATCTGGCGAAGGAATAGACTGGCGGTGCGAAGATTGCCTCAACATGAGTGCTGGATTTCTTCTTCCAAATGCTGAAAGTACAAGACTGTCAAGAGTGGATGAAAGCACACCGTGTAAGTATATTCTGTCAGTTGGCCGCGATGACGAGGTCGAGAAACCATGCGACTTGACTTTGCAAAGATGAATCAAGAGGTTTCAGGAAAGCGCAATAGTGAATACGGCAATAGTTTGATCACTTCCAAACTGCTTCAATTTTTCGTTTTGTTGACAAATGGAATCTCACTACAAACAATAAATTATAAAAGCAAATATTTTTTAACTTCAAACATTGTTTTATAAGACAAGGTTGCAATCCGGTTGCAATAAATGTTTAAATGCCCAATTGTAAAGCTGAGATAAGCTGAGATAAGCAGTTTAATTTTTAATTTTCACTGATTGGTTTAACTCAAACAAAATAACCCAAGATAAAAACCCAAAATATCAAGATTGGTTAACAAGATTATATGTGTTGCCACTTCTGATTTTTGCCTTGTAGCCAAACATTTAAGAATTTTTAAATGTTGCCTATTTGCTATTAAAAGTTAATACTGTGATTATTAATTTATTATATTTTTCAATTCTGTATATATGGCACTTTGTTTGTTTGCAGTGGTAATCTCGTAAATTTTGCATTGTGCCCCCAATTTATCCTTTTCTCATTTATGGTATAATTATATGTAGCCATTGGCGGCAGCGAAGCCATTGATCCTTCTGTGCCAGAACCTTCCCATGAAAATCCAACCAATGACCCTGAGCCAAGGCAAAGCAATGAAGAGATGTCGAGTGAGTGTGCTTTAGAATATCTATAACTCAAAAACAGGTTGGTGTGTCTTGTTGTGTGATAACACTGTAGGATATTACCAACAAAATTTAGTGAAAGGTAAATAAGTATAGGTTATCATAGGGGGGCAAGGTGATATAAATACTAGTATCACTACAGAATACCAGTGGTGTGTACCGAAATTCAGTTTTTTACTTATAAAACTGATTACTCAGTGTGATTCCTGTATAGTAATAGTTTTGTATTGCATAGAAAAAGTATTGATCAACATTAATAATCTCCTATCTCAAAATTCTTATATGCAATTTATTATGTGACATTCACCTGATCTACTTTATTTTGATTTATTGTCTTATCTAGGTAGTGGTGCCCTTAGTTTACTGATTAATATGGCATATGATATGGCTAATTTTTCTTTGTCTGAACCTTCCCATGAGAATCCGACCAATGACCCTGAGCCAAGTCAAAGCAATGAAGAGATGTCTGGAAGTAAGTGTGCTTTAGAATATCTAATAACTCAAAAACTAAATGAATACACAATGTGTTTGAATGCAATACATAACCAATTTATTCTGCTTTATTAAACTCAAACCAATGTTAGGCAGAAAATCTCACAGTTTAGAATTGTCGTAAGATGTGGTAAAATTGCCAAAATTTTGATTGAGAAATAGGGGAGTTATAACATTTTCTCATTTTATCTAAGGGGGTCTAAGAATTGGGGATGCCCCCCCCCCCCCCCAATGATGAAACTTGTCGGAAAACTACTTGATGTTGTAAAACAGTAAACAAAATAACAATGACCTTTTTGAGCGAAACACCTGTAGTCATAACCATCCTGGAGAACCTGGAGCCATAACTGCAGCAAAAATAGCTGTAACGGTAAAACAAAAGGCAACAGATGACTTGTTCACACCAGCATCTGCTATTGTTGATGAAGTTTTCCTCGACGAAATAGATGACCGTCCATGCCCTAGTTTACCAAAACCAGCAAACTTAGCCAGAGCCGCAAACAGATTGCGTCAACGCCTGAGACCAAATGACCCTATTGATTTGGAATTTGTCCTGCAAGAAGAACACATACCAGCCGGGTTTCTTCAAGAGGATATCTGTGTTCAGAAAAGGCGTCATCTGGTATTCGCTACTGAACAGCAATTAAGCAAATTAAACAATGTCAAAACATGGTACATTGATGGAACATTTAAACTATATGTCGCAATCCCTTTACGCAACTTGTCACCATTAATGCGTTTGTTCGATCCGATGACCACATCAAACAAGTGCCTCTTGTTTTTGTTTTGATGTCTGGAAAGAAAAAGAATGATTATGCCCAGGTCTTGAAGAAGATCGTACATTTGCTTCCGAACCCTGCCGTCCAGAAAGTTGTCATTGACTTTGAAAGTGCCATTTGGGGAGCTTTGAGGCAAGTGCTTCCGAGAGTAGAGATAATGGGCTGTGTCTTCCACTGGACACAAGCATTATGGCGTAAGATCCAAGCCCTCGGTCTACAGGCGGCCTATACCTCTGACAATGGTACATTTAAGTTTTTAAGAAGAGTGATGGCTTTACCATTTTTGCCCCATGACCAGATTGCCAATGTGTTCGACCAACTTCAAACGGAAGCAACAACAGCACCATTACAGCAGTTCATGGCGTATGTGCAAGATTCATGGATCGACAACAATGTTTGGCCACCTTCCTGCTGGAGTGTATACAAAGAGGCTGTGCGCACCAACAACGATGTGGAAGGCGCCAATAACAGTCTTAACCGGCGAGCGTCTGGAAGATGGAAGATGCCATTCTATTTGTTGATAAACCTTCTTCACAGAGAAGCAAGGCTTGCATCCCTCCACATCAGACTGGTATCTGAAAAGGTTCCAAAAAGGTTCCAGAGAAAAAAATATAGAAATGTCCAGGCCAAGATTTTCACCTACTGGGAAGAATACGAAAATGGACAGAGATCATGATGCTTACAACTTTTAAAAGCATGACGTTCTCATGTGAATGGCCCAGTTAGCAAGTAAGGTTAAGACTAAATAATTATGACTAATTAACTGCAATATATAGCTTGTATATGCTGTTCATAGCCTATTCTGAATTCTGATTTCATTTGCTCCTTGTGTAATTTACCATAATAAAAAAGATACGTTTAACCACAATGCTTTGCAGTCGCATATATGAGCTTTACGGATTAGATAAATATTTTTAACATGCTAATATGAACTAAGTAATAGCTGTCTTCTTACGGAATTTAATCTTTATAAAGCCTTACCATCTGAGAATTATCTAAGATTTGATGTTTAGTGCATGCGAAGTATTGTGGTTAAATGTAAAAGTCGCCATCTTTTTTATGATGGTGAATTGCCATATAATAATTGTAGTTATAATTGTATAAACCGCTAGTTAGATTTCACATGTAACATTTCTGTACATATAAATTTGAAGTACCATATTAAAAAATCATTCCCAGTAGAGGGGAATTTGATTGCATTTGAGTATGGAATAAGTCCCCAGGGTTGGTCATTTGACAAAAATTTTCAGATAAAATTCAAATCCCATGGGTATGCCCCCTGCAGCTTGATAAAATGACAACATTGTTACAACTTCTTGACAAGCTTGCTACAAGCCTGTTGCGGACACATCTTGTACTGGTTGTATAGATTAAACTCAAAGATACACTAATCACTGCTTGTTAATATAAATAATATTATATAATTTTAATTGTATGTATAGTCTGCCGAAGTTGCATTGTCAAACATTTTGAAAACTTTGAGACGAATTATACGTGTCCACTTTGTAACGAACTTGTGCACAAAACAAACCCTTGGTATAATTTGAAGTAAGTAAATAGTTTCAAGAACGTTTAGTAGGAGGAAACTTTTGTATTAAAAAATTGACAAGTAACCTACATGTAAGCAAATAACTATTATTTTAGAACTGACTCGGTTCTACAAGACGTTGTTAACAACTTTCCACAACATCTCGACTCTAATAGTTCTTTTTATCGTTTAGTTTTCGCCCTGTTTTCAATTCTTGTTCTTATTCTTCAGTTTGTTTGGCGCCATCATCTCTTTCGGCCGCCTTCTTGAATTAATATAATTATTATTTAGAAATATGACTATACAAATATGTTATACAATCAATAGGTGCATGGGCTTTGCACTATCGTGTTTAGGTAAGTTAGGTGAGTGGGGTGTGCTAATCATCCTTAACTTGCAGATGAGAGCTGAGCTGAATTACGAAGGACGCAGCTCGACTTGATCGAGTCGAAGGCTTATTAAAGGCGCCTCTGGCTGCCACCGTATGACTCATGTCTGATCAGGGAGCACAGCTACGATGGAAGGGTTAGTTTGGGGCTTATCCCAACCCACCCTGTCAACATTCCCTGTGGGAGAAAACCCGAGTACCCGGAGAAAACCACGACTTTCGGTAGAGCATTGACTGACTCTTTTCACATAAGTGTCATGAGTCCCCAGCGAGAATCGAACCCACGATCTCAGAGGTGAAAGGCGCTTGCTCTGACGACTGCGCCACCGAAGCCCCCATATATTGGTAGAAAATACATGAAACCTTTAGAGATGACATTTTAAATTTTGCATCATTAAGATGACCGATAGAAATCAAAATCGTACCTTTTTATAGGCCATTTCGAAAAGTTTAAGTGATCTCTGTTGTAATTCACTGCACTGTTCTTTGATTTCTTCAGCTGAAGAGTTTTCTGTGTTTGCCAACACTTCACGAACCTTCGTGGTTCCTTCCTTCAAACTAGAAACCTTGAAATAAATAGTTATTAAGATCTAATTAGAGAAATTTCAGTAACCTAGACTTACCCATCAAAAAACCCTGGTTGTTATGCGAGTATTGACCACCGAAACAACACTGCAGCCGAACCACAACTGCTTCTGGACATTATGATGCATCAGACAAATTAGCATATTCTATAGACGTAGACAAATTAGCATATTCTAGTCTGATGCATAAGACTATGATCAGACAAATTAGCTTATTCTATTGAAATAGTCTGATGCATCAGACAAATTAGCATATTCTATACAGGGTGTCCCAAAAAAAAGGCTACCTTTTCAAATTCAAATTAGCATGTTAATTCAAGCAACCTATTGTAGTTCTTTGAAATTCATTATCGCTTTTGAACTACGAATGCGTAAAAACACACAGTTTTATACACATGGGATATTAAGAAAAGCTTCCAATTGATGAATAAGTTATAAAACCTGTTTTAGATTATTAATTGCGTTCAAACAGACATTTCATATAAAATTTCACAAGTTAAATTCAACGCAAATTCAACATCTAAACAGGACTTAAACAAATACAAAACGCTTCTGAACGCTTTCCAAACGCAGACTTGAAGTTATTCTTAATCACCCGTGTGTGCATGCACTAAAACCCCTTTGAAATTGAACACAATAGGTTGTTTGAATTAACACGCTCATTTGAATTTGAAAAGTAGCCTTTTTTTTGGGACACCATGCATCCATCAGACTATTCACAATACTATAATTATATGCGAAGTGAAAATAAGTAACAATAATAGGTCGTATGCTTGAGTAACTACGAGAAATGATACAGCGTGGGTTGTAGACTATAAATATGGAACAAACACGTTGATTTTTGCTCAGTTCTTTCCAGCGGGTGAAGTGGTAAACTTTAATTCCGACCGCAATAAATTTTGTCCTCATGGCTGAAGCAGAAATAGTATTTCCACAACTCCACAAGCTGATGAACCAGCACATCAAGCAGTTGTATTACAACCTGCGGCAGTTGAAGCAAACAACGTGGTCAACAACCCTGACGTTATACCAGGAAACCTTGAAGAGTTTGAGGTAATTGTGAAGTTCAGTAGTTGTATTTCTTCGTTTGTTTATGTGTTAATTATGTTCACTCTCTTATGGAGTTGAGTATAGTCATTATTAAGAGTTACTTTCAGTCATATTCAGTAAGATTTCAAAAAATATTTGTTATGGATTCAGTACAATTTAGATTTTAATAATTTGGGTGTGTATGCACGGAGAAATGTGTTTTTGCTGAATTATGTTGTGAGAATTGAAATTCCTTCAATGTTTCGTATGTTTGAAGTTGGTTCTAGATTTCAGACTTTCGTCTGGGTGTACACGGCGCAATGTATTTTGCTGAATTATGTTGCGAGAATTGAAATTCCTTCAATGTTTCATATGTTTGAGGGTGGTTATAGATTTCAGACTTTAGTCAGGGTGTACACGGAGCAATGTATTTTGCTGAACTATGATTTATGTTGTGAGAATTAAATTCCTTTAATGTTTCATACGTTTGAAGGTGGTTATAGATTTCAGATTTTAGTCTAGGTGTATACAGAGCAATTTATTTTGCTGGATTATGTTGTGCGAATTGAAATTCCTTCATTGTGTGATATGTTTGAAGGTGGTTATAGATTTCATCCTTCATAGTCTGTGTGCACGGAACATCTTGTATTTGGTGTAATATGTGGTGATAATCGATATTCTGTCAGTTCATAATGGTGAAATGGTCAAGGTTGTCAGATTTTAGATTTCAGTTTGGGTGTGCGACAGTGCAAGGGGACCTTTATTTTGCTGGATTATATCATTCATGCATGCAGTGCTTCGCTCAGTTTTGTTCCATGATGGTCAAGGGTTTCAGATTTACATTTTATTAATGTATGTTTGTGACAATGGGCCATGCTAATGGTTTTCGCTCAAGAAATACGTTATCCTGGGTTGGCATATAGAGTCATTAGTTTGTTGTATAGTGGGTATTAATAATTATATGTTGTAAAATAGAGATTCTTTCCTTAATGCAGCGCTTTGTCCGAAGGTGGTCAAGCCTGTTAATTTAGTAACACCGGCAGATTTATTTAAATTTGAAGTGTTTGTTTATGTGTGGTAAAACATGGTATGTTATTGTTTGATGCATGATCATGTTAAAGCCAGTGCATGTTTTCTTTTGTTTGTTTAAATTATTACTCTATATCATATATATATATATAATGTCTATGCAAGGTCAATTTTTCACGTGTTTGCCATAGAATGCAGTACTCATCGCTGGCGCTGAGCGAGGCAGCACACTAATCTTGCTCTTTTGAAACTCGTGCCAGTCCCTTTTGCCGAGTTATGTAGAGTCAACGAGATCTCAACTTTGAAATTTTTTCTGTTAAGGTACGTTCACACACAGCGATTTGTCGGGCCGATTTCAGATGCACGTTAATGATATTTGAAAAATACGTGGCAAACGTCATCTGACAACATCACCAACTGAAAATATTCGTCATTAACATTCAGAGAAACCTAAAATCGGGCCGACAAATCGCTGTGTGTGAACGTACCTTTAGCAAACCGGGGGTAACGGGGGGCAGTCGTCAGGCAAACGCCTGAGAAGCAGCTGCTCAACTGCGCATGTTTTGCTGGCACGTTGTCGACTTGTCGTTGTACAATATTCTGTGACCTTGTCTTCTACCAACCTGTTTCCCATGGTTCCGCCACGCCACAGATTAATAATATACAGATGTCTCACTTCTATACCAAAACCGTAAGCCGGTTTTTTTTGGCGGCCATGTTCTTAGCAAGTGCCGTAAAGAGAGGCATGCACCCCCCCGAACATAAAAAATTAAAGATGGCGGCCTTGATTTCAGCCTTTTCAGGAAGTAGAAAGCAATAGAGACGCTTTTTTATTCTCTTGATTAAGGTTTATTGTTACCGAATGATTTATTACAACTTCAAATAATGTGTGCGCGTAAGATATAAGTTAAAGGAAATCTTGTTAATATTTTTTTTGTTTTTTTACCCTCGTAGGAGTGGAGAGGCAGAGAGCATAATAATATAACAATTCATACTCAATTACTTTAGTCAGATATTAAAAACACCATGTTTGCTACAGTGTACAATCTTTTTGTACAATCCTCAGTACCAAGAGAACTTCCTCTACAGTTGAATGATTTGATAGAAAGGATTAAAGATAACATAATGTATATTTGGGAAGTCAGCAAAATTTCTAAAACAAGACAATATTCAGAAGACATGGGTCAATGATATACTTTATAAGGGGCTGTTTATATGGAAGCCAGGCTGGCTCGCTTAGCGGACCCGGGCCAGCCGGGATGAAAGTTCAAAGAGATGCCGCCGCCAATTTGTCTGCGAGCTATTTTTAAGAACTGTCAAAACAATGTCAAAACAACAAAATCATCCCGCTTGCCGGGATGAAATTTTCTCATATAATTAAACACAAGACAAATTCATCCCGCTTACCGGGCAGGCCCGGTCAGCGAGCCAGCCCGGCTTTCATATAAACAAGACAAAGTTGGAAGTTATAAAACTGAAAAAGTAAATGGAAACTAAACGAATTGAAACAAAAAGCAATGTAAATTTTATAACATGATCAAACTTGTTTTGGACCCTTGTGTATATTTAATGGTAAGTTTCATAATGGTTTGTTGTGTAGCAGGTTAAGCACTGCCTGAGAGAAGTATATAGATATGGAAAACAGTCGATAAAGAACACAGACAATTTATTACCCACATAACAGATTCTCATCATAAATTTGACTTCAGCTATTATGTGGTAAAAAGATTTCTCTAGAAACCCATCTGAATATAACTATGAATTTAAGACAAGTTTCTCGTCTGAGACGAATCTCCCAAAGCTTTTTATTTATTTTAATAATTTCACCCATATAAAGAAAAACATTTTACATTTGTAGTAATCTATTAAATATTTTACATTTCGGCTAGGGGCCTACTAGAAACCTTGATAGGCTTTTTACTTAGACCCTAGTTAATATATAATTTTAATTATAAACTGTATAAACAAGTTCAAAGAATAAGTTCAAGTTAAGAATAAAATGATTCTTTAGATATAACACTATATAGATATTATCAACTATATACTAAGTTGCAGTAACTAGGCATTGCCTTGTGTAACATGACCTTAAATGTTAACGCATTAATTTACTGGCAATGCACTCTACTTTACTATTTTACTCTGTCTAATGCCAGACTATTTTACTTGTCAGTGGCAGAGTACTGCCAGTTAATGGGTTATACTGTACATAGGGATTTTGTAGGTGGAAATTTAAAAAAACTGCAATATTATGTATCCTACATTTAACAAAAATTTACATTGATATCCTTGATAGGTGCATTATACTAGGGTAATGCCACTGTGTGGTTATAGTGTAGTAGTCAATTGAAACCCCACCCCCTGGGCATATGCAGGGTTTTAACAGGATTTTGCGGTCCCAGACTGCAGAGTATCGCACTTTTCAAACGAGATCATGGGTGCGCAATCAGGCCGCACCTGAAGTGCCGGTGCGCAAAACTACCTAAAATTTCTCAGGTGCATCTTATCATACGCCTTGAAATGCATATGCGGGGTGCTGTGCACAAAGGAAAATGAAAGGAAAAATTTCATGCAAGATCAAATTTGCAAAAAAGAAATTCATGCTACAGGGGATAGACTAAAAAGCTCTCACTAAAATGCAGGAAATCAAGCCACAGAGAATCAAGAATTCAAACATTTTCTGGGGGAGGACCCCCAGATCTCCTAGGTCCCTTTACATTAATGGTCCCCACACTGAAGAATTCTTAAGGCCCTGTTATTCCATGCATGCCTGCTTTATTTGCTCATGTTCCAAATTACAATCAGAGCTTTCATAATGAAAAATTTATGCACAAATTTTTAGTGCAAAAATATTTCTGCAAAGCCAAAGCAGCCAGAGAAATATTGTGTATGGGAAAAAGTCCTCCCCCTCATCACTTTTCTAATGTTCGCCCCTAAGTGCGCCATTGTTATTGCATTAATATATCTTGGGTGCGCCGCTGCCATACTCTGCAGCCTGTGTGGGGGAAATATAAATTTTAATACGCTTGCCATCATGCTATCCAGGGGTTTGAACAGAAACACAAAGGCCGGGATAAAATGCCAAGGATTTAACTCTCATAGAGGCTTTGCTTTAATCCTACCGACACTTTGACAGTTCCCCGTAACAGCACGTGCAAGTCGGGCAATTTAACAAATGCAAGGATCCCTGAAGAAACCAACCAACCAGGCTAATCATGAATTTTCTATACACACATCCCTATGATCCCTTGAAGAATTATTTCATTCTTTGCGAAGACAAAGGCAAGCCCTGAAATGTGAAATGACTGAAATCCTTCCTTTGAAATGCAGAAATAGTTTGATCCTTTTAGATAACCAATCCATCCATTTTGGGGCATATTTTCTTTACCTCTTGCATGGATGATCCAAGACAATACCGTCAATACGGGTCCAATGAATACACCAAATACCAAAATCACGAGGTGAAATTGTCAAAATTCGGTGTGAAATCTCTTTCCGATTAACCCATTCCACACATAGACTTGATAGTAACAAAAACGATTACTGTCGGTAAATTTTAAGACAATTTACAATATTTTAGCCCATGTTTCAAACGCATATTTGCGTACTTTTCACGCCTTCACATGCCGCCATTTTGAATGTTTTCAGGGGGGTGACTGCCTCTCTGGACGGCACTTGCTAAGAACATGGCGGCTTTTTCGCAAAAACGGCTTACGCATTCTTAATCAGCAGTCTCTATTCTAAGTTTATTAAAGTTTATTAAAGTTTCGCCCATACATACATACATAGTTTAAAATAAAAATAAAACATAGATTACAGTTACTAGGGCTAGAAGTCTACTAGAAACCGCTAAAGGCTTTTGCTTAAGACTCCTAGTTTAATTATTTACAATTATTTACATTGATGATCAGAACTTAAAGTAAAATTATTAATAGAAAAATATAAAGAAGAAGATGAGTTTGAGATATTTTACAATATTTCAAATAATAACAAGGATATATACAAATTAGAAACTTTATTCCTTGAGAAGACATAATTATATAATTTATATATAAGAGATAGATGACTAGATGAGGGATATATCAAATCTATGTTTCCGAATGCAACAGCAAGAAATAATTTTTTGATTTTTTCTTGAATATGTGATAGGATTTTATAATTTTTAATTCAGACTTTAACTCATTCCAGATATTTACACCTTTATTGTAAAGTGAATGTTTGACAAAATTAGTTCTTGAGTATGATTTATGAAGTTTAGATGCGTTCCTTGTATTGTGTTTATGTATTTCGCTGTTAGTAACATAGTAATTTGTAAAATATTTTGGTAGATTATCCAGATAGTGATATCGAAACATGAATAAACTAGTTAGAAAATCATTAATTTTTTCAATGTTCAGAATGTTTGATTTATTAAATAGTGGTTCAGAGTGCTCAGAATATGATTTGAACATCATTAATCGTATTATTTTCTTTTGGATGTTTATTAATTTTTGTAATCGTTTCTTATATGTATTTCCCCAAATTAAATTTCCATATATTAAATAAGGATAAACTAAAGCATAATAGATTATCTTGAGAGTATTAAAATTTGTGAAATGTCGAATTTTGGATATTATTCCGGTAGATTTTATAACTTTCTTCGTAATTAAGTCAATGTGATCATTCCAAGTTAAGTGTTCATCAATAATAACACCAAGGAATGTTGTATTTGTAACTTGCTTAATTGGTTGTCCATTTATAGATATTGTTATATTGTGTTTAACCTTTTTATTTGATGATTTAAATAAAATAAATTTTGTTTTAGATGCATTCAGTGATAATTTGTTGCTGCTAATCCAATCAGCTATTTTATTTATTTCATCTTGCATGATTAAATTTAATTCTTCTAAACAAGAATGACTGTGAAAAATATTTGTGTCATCTGCAAACAATATTTTGGAAACTAGTGTGCTGCAATTTTGGATATCATTTATGTATAATAAAAATAAAAGTGGCCCCAATATCGACTTTGAGGGACACCACTAGTTATTGTCATTGCTTCAGACTTAGTGTCATTATATTTTACAATTTGTTTTCTATTGGCAAGATAGTTCTCAAACCATTTAAGTGTAATACCTCTTATTCCATAGTATTCCAATTTTTTAAGCAGAATACTATGATCAATAGTATCAAATGCTTTTGACAAGTCAAGGAAAATACCAATTGTATATTCTCCTTTGTCTATTGATTTTGTTATTTTATCAATAAACTCAATTATAGCGAGTTCAGTTAATTATTCTGTGCCGTTGGTTTAAACGTGACTCGACTTCTTTGTGTGACTCCTTTATTTCCACCTACATGACGTACAACTACTTCGCCGGTGGCATCTGAGGTGGCATTGAGTACGTAATGAAACACGATGTGATAGTTTTCTGGCCATTTTGCATTCACTCGCACTATTACAGACCGCTGGAAAGGAAACAAATTATTACTCAGCAATTATTACTACGTCTACGTTTAAACAATTACCAGCGGTAGAACCGGGTGCGTACCCCATCCAAGAACCCCCAAAAAGGTCAACACGAAACCGTAGATGGTCGAATTCATCATTGATGGTCTAAACACATCATCAAACTCGTTCCCAGATTGCAAGAGCGCGCAGTCTGGCCGCATAGGATGAGCTTGTTAATAAAGCAATATTTGACTTTTAAAATAAATTTTCTTATCCAGATACTACTCGCGAGCTTATTTATATCACGATTTTTTAAGTTTAGATATAGGTAATGAGAACCATACTAGTGGCAATCATGATAGCTGTAACAACAGCATACAAGTCAGCATGATAATGTTTTGGTAAGGGTCTATGGAACAATTGAAATATTAAAAAATATTTTTAGTCTGACTAAAAGACACGGATGATTAAGACAAAGATGTTAGCTCATGGAATAGAACGATTAAAATATTGGTTCACACGACAAGTTCTTTTTATATTAGTTTAGTTTGAACAAAATTCCAATGATTTGTCGTTAATTGGAAAGCGTGAAAAAACACACATTTAAAGTGCATATGTTACGGAAATTCTTATTATCCTAAACGAAAGAACTCTTAAAACTGTAGAGTAATTTATTTTGTAAATTTATATTTCCGTGGTTCGCTGCTGAGATATATCATTACTCCGCTGGTGGAGGTTTAAAATGCCAATTTTCTGTTTTAGTCGTCTTTGTAGTCAGTGTAATAAACTGCAGGGATGGATTTACTAGGGGAGTGCAGGGTGGTGCACCCCTCCTATGCTTGTCCAAGGGGGGTGAAAGGAGGGGTGCCAATTCCCATATCAAATCCAAATTTTGGATTTTACAGGGCATCTAGGCAATCTTATTTTTCACACATTTTCTGACAAGATGACCCATTTGACCCTGCTGGGGGTCCTCAGTGATGATTCACCCTGCCTTGGTCACTGGTCATGGCCAGCTTCATGACCAGCAGCACCCTCCCCCTCCACCTATCAGATCAAGTTGGATCCATTCGTGATAAACTAGCATTTCCACAGTTCGCCCATATTACACACTTATTGAATATTGATCTTAAATGTTATTTTTATGCTACGTCACACAAGTCTGGATTTCCTCGCATGTTTATATTAAGATAAAATACTTTCGTTGACATCGTTGCTGTAACGATTTCGAAAGTCGGTCTGAATAATGACAGGCTGGGTTTATTCGAATCACGTTTATATTACTTCAGCCTTAAGGCTGTTTTCCACTTCAACCGTATCGTACCGAAACGTAGCGTATTTCTTTGTTTCCTGAGCACTGGGGTAGAACTAATGACCTCGACACAAAAGAAAATACTACGATACGTTACGATGCGTTTTAGGCCGTGAGCTAGTGCACCAAAAGATGGCTAGAAAACGAATTTCATTGGACACCTCGCTAAACTAAAATAACTTTACATATTCTTATAGATTAAAACACGCTGAATCCAAATCTAAAAAGTTCTTGTCGATATACCCTGCAGTTTTTTTGTATTTTTCGATTGAAATCTTAAAAATTCACTGTCGCGTGATTAGCAGTTTCGCGAAAACGCATCTTTCAAAAATCATACTTCCTGTACGAACATGCGCCGATTATCTGCCGGTTTCTATTCGACTTACAGGCGACAGCTGTTTGAGGCATGTGTTTTTTATTTTCTTATGGATTTGTCAATATGCGAGAAAGATCATATTGCATATCTTCGATTATTCTGCCTGTTTCACCTAAACTTCGAATTTCAGATGTGTTCCATTGTATTCCTACATTTAAGCGATATTTTTAAGTTATGACAGGACAAAAGAATGCTTTTATGGCTGCTCAACAAGTAGACAACGCGAAGGCAGTTAGCTTTCAAGATACCAGCGCAAACGAAAAGCTTTTAACTAAAGAATGGTTCTGCTGCTCTTGAGGTCAAGAATAATGACAATATCTTGCTGTTCTACCTTCATTTAAAGCCATTGTGTACATTTGGCGCACGTTTTTATCTTTATAATATTATACACTTGCGCTTTGTCTAAACATTATGTCTATATATATTATTTATATTCCTAATTTTTTTCTGCAATATACATACACAGTTTGATCCCAGCCTCGTCCCCAGGCTCCACATGGAGGACGATGCTGGTTTGATCCTACAAACAGGGTGTTAGCTACAGTCAAATATTCTGCGTTATACGCCGTTTTCCCAATTGCGTTTAGCTTACAATTTCCCAATTTAGATCTGCCAAAAATAACATAACTATTATCAAAAAAATAAAAATAGAAGGTTGCTCAACTTGGGCGGTTTAAATTCTGCTTAAAAATCGCTACTCAAACGCGCGGTAAAAGACGTGACGTTCAGAGTTAAGAAATGTCTTCTAACGGAATTTTCTTCTGGCTAACGCCCTGACAAACCCCCAAACATATCGTTTACCGCTCCCTACACTGGAATAACGCATTCAAAGTTCAAAATGTTGTTTATATATTTTTTTATCTTTAACTGTACTTCTCCATTGCATTTGTTTGTCATTAAACAACAAGACGACTACATATAATGAAACAAATTAACATTATTTTCTCACTCTGATAATTGCCGGTCGAGCACACAATCTGCTGAACGATAGTGCTTAGTGAAACCTACCTATTGGGGCAAATTTTACTCTGTGGAAGGGTCCCGTAAAAAGTTATGGCAAATTCAGGGCATCTGTTAAAGTATCTTTGCGTCTGAAAATACTTGCGTAGGCTTGATCTTCCTAGCTTCTCTGTCGTATGCGTAGCCTTCTTCAGCCTGAATCCTGACAAAGCCAGGTTTATTGACTCCAACATAGGAATATTGAATACACAGATCATCGAGCTGGTTCTCGCCATTCACTTCACAAGCATGAGTTACAATATCCTCAAGAACATTTTCATTTCGTTTCTCTGGAACATCTTCAGTTTGACTGGGTCCTGGGTAGAACACTGGCACTATTGATACATAATCCTGAAACACGAAATATTCAGTCAATTCGCACACACGTAAAAATTTCACATCTTGTCAACAAGTTGTTCGCAACAGACTTGTAGCAAGCTTGTCAACAAGTTGCTACAATGTTGTTATGTTATCAAGTTGCTACAAGGTTGTCACTCACAATTTGTTAACAAGTGGTTGATTTGCAGGAGGATAACAAGTTGTTGGAACAACTTGTAATAAATATGTTGAGTCAACAACCTTGTAAGCACGTCGTCAACAAGCCGTTGACAACTAGTACAGAAGCTGGGAAGGAGCAGTGCGAACACATCCTGATAACAAGGTGTTGAACTGACAGCAAGTCTGTTGTTTGTTACAACTTGTGCGTTTTTGCGTGTGTACAGATAGAACATCTTGTTTTTGCATGAATGTTTGAAAAAATATAGAAATATTTTCAGCTGTCTAAATTGAGCTTGGTGGGACACTGTACTTCTTTCTCTTTCTCATAGATAATGAACTATCCCTAAAATTAGTGCCTGCTTATTTTATGCACGGGATGGTTGGTTGTCTCCTGAATCGCTTCTCTCCATAATGTTAGGTTGGGTAACATTCCTGTGTTTGAACTTTGAAGTAGAGTCTGGTTGTCATCTTCTATGCTTCAAGGATTTTTCTCGGTCCTCCAAACACTAACATTAGGTCTTAGTCGCCAACCACACCCGAGGTGCAAACGAGTCGTAGCCTATATACAGTATTTCAGTAGCTATTGGCCTTTGCTATCAAAATACGACAGCATTCTACATACAAGGATTTTCCCTCGATAACAGGTGAAGAATAGAAATATGTATTCTAGAAGTTGGTTGAAGGATGCAACTAACTGTACCTGAAAAATATTGAAGCGAAGGCCCTTCGTGTGGAGGTTAGTAGCCTGCCAACTTTCACACGAAGTCGAAACGTCGAAGTTATCTTTTATGTATTTTTTTAGGTAATTACATCCTTCAAGCAATTTATATGTTGCCTAAACTGGAACCCAACATTCGTGACATTATCATAAAAAATGAAATTAAATATACATACTAGTAACAATATATTGGAGTCGGTTGTAAACTGGATGTCATATTGACGATCCAACATAGCAAACTGTGTTGAAGATCCATTCTCTGCAACAACAACAAACTGGCTGGTGACGTCAGAACCGTTGACCGTTGGCACTACGTCTCTATTCTGTGGCCATACTGAGCTTTATTTAATTTGGTCATGTGACAAAAGAATGCGCTGCTATTGGTTTACCTGCCCTGGTAAAGGCTGGTATAGATAGTATGAACAGTGAAAGGATGGGCCGATAACAATACCAAACCAGACACAGTACTAAAATGCGGTGCCCTGCAAAATAAAACTTCTGGCGTTTCCGCCTACAAGTAAACTCATATAAAATAGTACGCTACATTCCTCCTGTCGGCTAGCCTTATTACGAAAATCACTAAACTGTCAACATTCCCGCTAAGAATTTCAAACGGGAAAAGACGTTTGATAATTCCAAATTCAAACTTAAATTATGACTGGGCTTAAGGTTGGGATCAGTATATTTTTAGAACGTGACTTTAAATTAAGTCTTCGACCGCATTTTAGTACTGTGTCTGGTTTGTATTTAGTACGCTAACATTTCTCCTGTCGGCCGCAAGTTGGTGCGTGCGTTAGGATTAAAACTGCGCTTTAAAACCTTCAAAATAAAATATTTCGGGCTCAAAATACTATCAAAATGAAGAGAAAAGTGAGACGAATCCGCTGGTATACGGCCGAAAACGAGAAAACCAACGATTCCGAAGTTATCAATGATCAAACGGACTGCATTTTTAATTAGTGTAATATTTTTGAGCGATTTGTCAACAATACAATTTCGCCTGAGTTTCAAAGGCCATAAATCACTAGAATACTGTTGTTTAGTCATACATTTGCCATCCCTAAGTACAATTTCTTACACTGAATCGAACGGTGGTATTTTTGTCCTTATTGGGCGGATAAAACCAGAGATAAGGCGCAGCAAACAGTCAATAGTGAGAGTCCGAGATTAATTGGAAAGAAAACTTTCCTCGAAAAAAGGAATTCGGAAAACGTGAATGGATTATTTTGAGTGGCTTGTCTTTCAAAGGCCATAAATCGCTAGAATAGAAATCAACTTTGAAATAAATTTTCCATCCGTAAATACAACTTTTCACGCTGATTCGAACAGTGGTATTTTTGTCCTTGTTTGACGCATAAAACCAGAGATAAAGCCTAGCAAACAGTCGGTCCTGAGAGTACAAGATTAATAATTAATAATTAATAAATTCTGAGCAAGTGCAAGGAATTTTTACTAGGCGATTAAGGAAACGTATTGATGCATGGAAACAAACTGGACAAACAAACAAACGGACAAACAAACAAACGGACAAACAAACAAACGGACAAACTCACAGGCAGAATATAAAGCGGTGCCAAACTTGGCCGGGGCACCGCAATATAAAGCGGTGCCAAACTTGGCCGGGGCACCGCAATATAAAGCGGTGCCAAACTTGGCCGGGGCACCGCAATATAAAGCGGTGCCAAACTTGGCAGGGGCACCGCAATACTCGATAAAGTCATAAAGAGGCGAAATAATCATCCCTACTCGATCAAGAGGCGAAATAATCATCCCTACTCGATCAAGAGGCGAAATAATCATCCCTACTCGATCAAGAGGCGCCTTGCGAGTCGAAAAATATCAAACTTGTCTGATTTTCGACTCAAGGTTGCACGAGGTAGTGGTGGGCGATACCACTACTAAAGTATCGATGCTTTCGATATTCACAATTCAAAAGATGGTATCGATACTTTTTTTAAATATCGATGTTTTCGATACTTGTCATGTGACAGGATTATGTTTAATATTTAATGTTACATGAAGTTCTTCGTTTTGTTCTTTGCCAAACGAGCATGCAGTAACAGCTTTTCACAGCGGTTTTTTTTCCAGGTTTTTCTTTTTCATGCTGGAAAATGGCAGAAATGTTAAATTAAATATAAAGACTATTAATCGTCGTGGTACGAACATATTTAACTAGTGTATGAAGTACTTTGTCTACTGACCAGTATCGGTATCGAAAAAAGTATCGAAACAGTGGTATCGATAAAAAAGTACTCGGTATCGTATCGAAATCGATATTCGCAGTATCGCCCACCACTAGCACGAGGCCAAATACTTAATGAATTTCACGCGACCCAAGTGGTTTTCACTTGTTTCCATCTATCAAACTGACGTTACGCAATTTTCCCGATTTTCAAAAAATTTCATATTCGTTTTTCTCGATTTTTCTTCACCAATTTGGTTAGGGTTAGGTTTTGGGTTAGGTTTTGGGTTAGGGTAGGTTTTAGGGTCAGTTACAAAGTTTTTAACTTTACTCCAAAGTTGAAAAAATGACGTAACGTCAGTTTGGTCGATGGAAACAAGTGGCGACCGAGCCAAGTGCTGAGCAAACGGTACAAATAAGATATATCAAAATTTTGAATTTTAATACATACCTTTGATAACTGCCTTGATATATTTGGATTGAATATAGTCTTAAGAGTGATTCTTGAAGAAACACGCGATAATCCCATAACAAAAGACTAGTGTAATATAAAGTGGCTATAGTAAGTAAGTAAGCAGTGGTGCTTATTATCCTTACTTGCAGCTGAGAGCTAAGCTGAATTGCGAAGGACACAGCTCAACGTGATCAAGTCGAAGGCTTTCTAGGGCGCATATGGCAGCCACCTTTTGCTCGCCATCACGGAGCACAGCTACGATGGAAGGGCCAGTTAGGGGTTAAACCCACCCCACCCTGTCAACATTTCCTGTGGGAGGAAACCGGAGTACCCGGAGAAAACCCACGACTTTCGGCAGAGCGTTGACTAACTCTTTTCACATGGCTATCATAAGTCGTCCCCAACGGGACTTGAACCCACGATATCAGAGGTGAAAGGCGCGTGCTCTGACGATTGCGCCACCGAAGCCCCATCCCTATCTCTCTATATCGACGCGGAGGGACTGGTAACGAACACATGGCCGCCATTTTGTTATATAGCAAAGACGCTTGACCACTGATATCAGTGCGGTTGATATATCTATGCGCTATGTGCTATGCGCTTGACGCACTGTGCTTCCGCCCGCGACGATGTATTATGGTCAGCGGTTATTATAAACAATTCAGCTGCTAAACCAATCGTTTTCCATAAAACATGGCGGCATTGTTCCCGAAAATTCAAAATTGTGCTCGTTTAATTCATTATCATTACCGTGCTTGAATGCTTCTCTAAGATCTTGGAACTCGTCTGATGACTCGACAACAAATTCAGATAAGTTTATATCTCAACTACAATTGTCTATTTAACAAACTGTACATCTTGTCTTTGAGATTTATATTGAAAGTCCCATTTATACCAGACTGTAATCTTTTATTTTTGCGCGGGGAATGTCTCCGTGGTTCCTGCCAGCTGCGCGGAATTGAAGGAGGAACGCTTTAATATTTTATGGTCTGACTGATGACTGACATCACATGGATTCAGGAATTTAGTTGACATTGCAGGATATTTATGGTAGATGTGGTAAATTGCGAAATGTCCTCCAGTATCCAATACCTACCCTCACAATACAGCGAAAAGGTTGACAAATATGCGGCTCAAGTTAACAAACATTTGATATATTTTTAGTATTGAAAATGCGCTGATTTTGTAGTCATATTTTCAAAATAACTGCGCGGATTTTTAGCGTTTCCTCAAAAAATGCGCGGTTAAAAAAAATTCTGCGCGGGGAACGCGTTCCCCGCGCAGACCAAACTTTACAGTCTGGCATTTATATTGAATAGAAAATAATCAGAAATTTTATATATTACAATATAATATATTCCTACATTATTTGGAACGATTTAAATGCTTTGTGATCATTTTGTTTAAGGTAATTAGGAATTGTTTCCTTTTCAGAATGAATTTGGGAACATGTGCATAAGTTGATAAATGCACAGTTCCACAGTATACGTATATTTATGCAGGAGTCAAATCCATGAGTAAACATCCCCCGAAGTAGCCTGCAAAGGATAAGGTACTTCAAACTATATTATTTAATATTTTGCACAATAAATACCTTCAAAAACATCCGCCAACTTGTGAAGATTGTTTTCCCGTAGCCAATCGCTTACAAATCATTGAGTATTAAAAGTACAGCTAGAAACCTAGAACCAGAGGCTAGAACACGAGGAGCTGTAGAGGAAAGCGTTAAGTCCCAAAGTCCTTTGCGGATTTAGATAGTGTCAAATGTCCGGGGGTCTTTTAACCGTCATACAATGTCGGCCCCGGTGCACCAATCTGCGATCAAATTCCCAACCCCCGGGATGGCGTGCCAAGCAAATTCCCGGCATACTCCCGGGGGGGGGATGGTTACTCATGGAATTGACTCATGCATTACAGTGTACTTGTCAGTTGACCTCTTGGCTCTTGCACTTATTAACCCACAGCAAAAATGTGTTATGCTCTTAATGAATGCTGTGAATAAAGGTCCAACACAGATCTCAATGTTGTATTGATATCCGTCCGACACAATATTACACATGCCTGCAGCCTGCATGCATACAACATTAACATTGTTTTGGTTAACCATAACCTTGCCTTTACCCAACCCTAACACTGACCGGCCCATGCACATCCTAACCTTCGATCAGATATTAGATCCTTTAGTATGTGTGAGTGAATGTTTTGGCAAGGATGAATTGTACCGCCTGTAGTTCTCATGACAGCGAACATTTTTTTCGACGTACCTGTAATTTTATAACAAATGTTTTGAATGTAATTGTTAGTTTGAGTTTGCCAGTACAAGCTGTGAATACTGAGAGAAACTTCCTCTGACCTCTAGACTTGAGAATCCAACCTCGCAGTGTTGTCAGAGTGCCAATGTAGCTTAATTGACCCACTACAGTATAACTAGTGAGTGTTTCGGAGTTTGGAAGAAGTTATCCCCTAGTTGTCAGAATCCATAGTTTGTACTAGCAATATACCGTAATAAAGATACGGTAGTAACGGTACTGTTCAACTGGTACTGTTCACAGCCGACAATTTAGGAAATACAACATATTTACAACATCAAATACCGATAGGTATAAATACCGAAAAATGAAAACATCTTGGAAACACAAGATATGGACTAAAACAAGATTATAGTTCGATTCTTGTGAGTTGTGATGATTCTGTAATAGAATCGAAATATAGCAAGTTTTATTTTAGTCCATATTGGGTTTTCAATATGTTTTTGGGATTAAACCGTTTTTGCTGAGTATTTTCAGCTTTAACTGACAAACTAACATTTCAGTATATCCAGCAAAGTCTAAGAACTACTGTATAGTAGAATAAGCAAATAACTATGTCTATAGTCACTGGTGTTAATGACTTTTGCACAAACTGAAATGATTTTGTAAATTCAATGTACCTTCTATACTTGTCTGGGAGGAATTCTTCTACGAGGGAAGTAAGCATACCACTGAGTGTTTTATCTCGAAGAGCAGACAAGAAACTGGACTTAAAGTCCTTGTTTTGTCTTTCTACTCCATTATTTGTATGAATGAACACACTCTCGTCAGATTTACGGTAGAACCATACCCAACGCTATTGAAGATACAGCTTAAAGATTAACCACGATACAATATATTGCAAAGATTTTACATGTATACTGTATATTGAATTATATTGCACAAAAACACCTATTTACATTCATTAATATACTGTATGTGCTATTAAGCTACTGTAGTTCTTCCTCGGGAAAAGAAACTCCCTTTTTGGCGAGTTACTGATCTACTCTACTAAGCTGTAGCATATAGTTCATGCTTATACCTGTAATTCTAGATACAGTATCATGTGAAGTAGGTACAGCAATAGATATACTTTATCTACCAATGAACTAGAATGAAGTACCTTGCATTCTGACAACCAAGTTTTTGTGAACCATCTTTGCAATTTGCCATTAGTCCTCCATATCTGCAACAATGCAATAATTGGTAACGATAACTTTATATGCTTCTTGTTGTTTTACACACAAACAGACATATATGCATATATATATATACAAGCAGCCAGATACTGTAGTTGTACAAATAGACAAACAGATTAACAGCTATATGGAGATATATTGTATATATATATATTGTATTTTGTTTCTTACTAATTTGTTACCTCTAATTATTTCAGATCTTCCACAGCCGAATTGTTTCTTCTGATCCAGGATGAGCCACTTTTCTCAATGCTTTCAAAAATGTTTCCTTATGACTGGACACATCATTGGCTGACTTGCTTACCCATCTTTCCCAGGCTTGCTCTCGATGGAAATCACAAAGGTAAACAGTGCAATCTAGAGGTAAAAGAATGAAGTGCTATGATATTTTATTACAGTTGTGCTGTATCATGTTATTGTGAAATGCGTGGAAATTGCACTTCATGCCAGGGCCTTTTTTGAGAAAACGTTACTGGGGGGCCATCATCGAAAGGGGACGTAACAAGTAGGTGGTGTAATACAGGTGTGGGAAGGTGAAGGGAGGTCTGGGGGTCATCCCCCAGAAAATTATTGTATTCTTGAGTCTCTGTGTTTTGATTTCCTGCATTTTCAGAGACAATATTTGATATATCCCATCTAAACGGAGCCAGGTTTTGTTGTGAGAATACCATAACTTTCCTCTAAACTCAGTTTCCCCCCCCCTTTTTTGCTTATACTTTGGACAAAAGGGACCTTCACTGGGGGGGCCAAAATAGCTTACTGGGGGGGCTTTGACTTCCGCTGTCAAGATTTTACTTGTTACAAAACAAAAATTTTTTTATTTTTTTTTTATTTAAACATATTTGGAATCATTTTCTTCAAGAGCTGAAGCTCATCGAGGAAGATCATGACATATTAAAATTACTGTAGAGTACTTGACAATTTAAATAAAAAAGACACACAAATAAAAGAAGATAATAAAGAAAGAGATAGCAATAATAGATGGTTATATGTTAAAGCCTAACAGCGGGGTCATGAATCATGTACACAGTTGGTAAACCGTTTAGAATTCAATATAAACAATTGGACATTATGCAGTAACATCTGGTTATCTGCATATCCAAGTTTATCTGAGCCATGCAAAAATAGGTGTACTTTCTGACCCTCTGATAAGCTCAACCATATAGTTGGAAGAAGCCGTGCAGATAAAGAGAATAATATTTGACGTTGAGCAGCATATAGCGGACAATGTAAAAAATAATGACTCAAAGTTTCAGTAATTCCCCAGTGGCATTCGCAAAATGGGGAAGGTTTACAGTCAATTCGATACAGGTAAAAATTAAGAGCGCAATGACCAAGACGAAGTTGTATGAAAAATGTAAACAAAAATTGTATGACTTATATTGAGCAATATTCTAGGAGCTGAAAATTGTTCACAAAAATGACGTCATTACCGTTGCTATGGTAACAATGACGTTTCAATATGGCCGACATTTTGACTTTTAACACACTTTACTCTAAAAGACGCCTGGTTACCCCCATTTTTTATTTCATGAAACGTTTTCCTGTAGAAAAATAGATTATATGAACGAGTTAAAAAAATTTCTGTAGAGTAGATTTATAACGAAAAATCGTGTTTATTAATTTTTCAAAAATTTGGCTCTACAGAATTTTTTTAAACTTGTTCAGATAATCTATTGTACTAGACGAAAATGTGTTATGAAATAAAAAATGGTGGTAACCAGGCGTTTTTTCGAGTAAAGTGTGTTAAAAGTTAAAATGTCGGCCATATTGAAACGTCATTGTTACCATAGCAACGGTAATGACTTAATTTTTGTGAACAATTTCCGACTCTTAGAATGTTACTCAATATATGTGGTACAATTTTTGCTTTCTAACAAGTAACAGTTCTACAAAGAAATTCAATCTAAATAATAAATTGACCATATTTCAAAAATTATAGGGAGCCACCTTATTAAAATCACTGATTAAAATACGATATCAAACATTCAGATTTTTCTACTGACATTTTGCATATACATAAATCAGAAATTTATTAAGATCATTTTACTTTGCCAATATATGTTCAGATAAGTGTGGTAATGTTATATTAATATATCATAAGAATATTATACATGTATTATGACAAACTCAAGTTCATTCTGCAAATTTTACTACAATTTCGTCTGTAACTTCTGAGGCAGCACTTCCTCGCGATAGTAACTTCTGGTATATGCCTGTCATAGTTGGTCCCTGAACTGTCTGAAAGATACAAAACACTTCGACCACTAGCTCTGCTCAGGTAGCTGACAAGGACCTTCGCTGGAAGTGTCAAAGTGTTTTTAAATCTTTCTCAGGTAGTTCAGACGGCAGCTTATTGTAGAATACAACTTACATTTGACTCCCACGTTTGAGAGATCATTTTATAATCATTGCCATTGGCTGGTTTATACTATCGAAGGTTTTTATCAAAGTGTCTCGATATATCTCTGCAATCATTAAAGATTGATTTGTATCATACAGCACACAAACGACAAGATAGATCCAGACTACAGATTTTACTTCATGTACGCCTTGTATTACGAATGCTTGGATAACTTTGTTTCTCTAACACGTCATTTGCTAATGTGTCTTGCCTCTTCGGTAATCTCTCTATTATAGGCCGTCAGCTAGTGCACCAAAACGTTTAGTTTCATTGGACACCTCGCTAAGCTAAAAGAACTTTACATATTCTTATAGATTAAAAGACGCTGAATCCAAATCTAAAAAGTTCTTGTCGAGATACCCTGCAGTTTTTTTGTATTTCTCGATTGAAATCTTAAAAAATTCACTGTTTTGAACTACGTTTATTAGCAATTCCGTGCAAAACTCATCGTTCAAAAAGCGTTTCGTAAGAATCGGACCAATAGCCTGCATACCGCCTACATCTCGGGCATATCTCGGGTCATTTTAAGATATACAAAATAGTGATGTACAAAACATTTGTAAACAAAATGTTACGTATTTAATTCATATCAGGTTTCCGATAAAAATAACCTTTTTTCTGATCGTTTGAATGTTTTTCTTGACAGCGATGAAGCGTAATATAGAAACAGTAGAGCTTCGTGAAGATATCGAGGGCTTTGTAAGGCCTTGTAAGGCCTTGTAAGGCATATTGACAATGGATAATGTAGTTTTCGACGGGGAAACGAAGGCCAACACGAGGATACTTTCCTGACATTAGCGTTTGCCCTACTTCGAATACGAAGATCCGTTTAACTTTCAGTTATCTATATGGCTATTGCCCAATTTTCTGATGCGCTAAAAAAATTGACGGAGAGAAGTTATTTCCTTGTAGTTTGTGCGACAAAGTCTGCGAAGGACGGCCTATAACAAGGTCAACAAGATCTGACAAAACACATAACGAATTGACTAAAGCTTGGCTTATATATCTTCTAGTTTAATAAATATCATTGCTTCAATAAACGATGCAATTGTGTTTTGGCAAAGCACAAGAATACTATAAATAATCTGAAGACTCGATATCTGCCATCGGCCACGGCGTTTGATAAGGTTTTATATCACCAGTGAAACATCAGTTGAAAGCATGTCAACAGGGCAGAATAGCCCAACAGAATATGGACGTGAGAATACAGACGTGAATCGTGTCACATATATATATATACATATATCTCCTCTTTTGAATACATAGGGTTTGTGCAAGGTGTTGGTACCTTGAACGTTCTTATCTCAAGAAATAAACAGTACCAGACAATATTGCAATTTTGTTTCAATTGGAATTGTTTTATTTACAATTAATAATCAGTATTTACAAAATACATTACATTATTACACCCTATCATTGTTTTGTTTATGTAAAATACTACGTTTATTTTCTCTACAAGGCTTTCGATCTGTAAACCCTGATCTATATCTGTGCAAATATAAATATACATTATATCGTTTTGCAGTATTTGTACAGATGTATATGTGGCTAACTGATTGAAGGCCTTGCCAAAATTAAGGTTTGCTTTTCTATTGCTGCTTAAGGCATAATAGATGGGGTAGTCTACCCATTATAAAATTATATTATAAATCTGCCTCACAATTAGGCACTTTGGTTTGCTATGCCACCTCAAAATTCTGAATACAGCAATCATATGCCCCAGTCACACAACAATGTAGCAACTGATGGTACAAGACACCTGGGTACAAGACACCTGCAGCTAGAGAGTTCAAGGACTGTTCTTGACGAGGTCTTGGTGGTGCAGAAGCTACAAATCTAGGGGCAAGGCTGCAAAACTGTTTCCAAGGGCATGTCAAAAAGCAGTCAGGGTCACAAAATTGACCAAATAGATATTAAAAACAATGAAATTTAGGGGATAGATTAGGAGTATAAAAATTGTCTATATCAAAGCACATCCCAGGTGTGCCATACCAATTCTGCAGTCTGGACAGAACAGATGTACTAAATGTGCTTTGAGGAATAGTGGGCTGACATCCAATGCTCAAATGCATCTCCTTTCATTTATATTTTACTCCAGGAGTGTTTACTGTACAGTACAATCTTAATTAAACTACATACAAATATGAATCTACATAGTAGCAAGACTTTTGGGATCTTAAAAGACTTAATCACGCGACCTAAATAAACATAATCACGCGACAGTGAATTTTTAAGATTTCAATCGAAAAATACAAAAAAACTGCAGGGTATATCGACAAGAACTTTTTAGATTTGGATTCAGCGTGTTTTAATCTATAAGAATATGTAAAGTTCTTTCAGCTTAGCGAGGAGTCCAATGAAATTCGTTTTCTAGCCATCTTTTGGTGCACTAGCTCACGGCCTATTACCCATAGTCCGTGAAGCCAGTCCTCAGGTAGGGCTGTTCCAATGTGCTGTGACGTCACTCTATTGTACCTACATTGTATGGCTGGCATTTTCAAGCGAACCACACCCAAAGTGTAACCCATCGAATTTACATCGTTTCCCTGGGTCCCCTATGGCCAACACCCAAGTGTGGGCCACCCTATTCATAACGTTCAGTGCACTAATATATATCAGTATCCGCGACCTGGTTGCCCCACAGTTTGGTAAAGTTGAGAAGTCAGACGGTACCATAAGCATTTCTGCAAATACAGCAAACTTAAAACAGACTTTTGATCTTCAAGGAGATGGAGGCAACATTAGTCGATCTCACAGTCGTAAGAAAAACACGAGGAAGGACAACACATTGACATCACAAGAAAGTCATGATATAGGCCATTCGGACGTTTCAGACAGCTTAAAAAACAGCTATGATCTTCAAGGAGATGAAGACAACTCAAGCCAGCCTTGCAATCTTAAAGATAACTTAAAGAAAGGCAACCCTCCCACAACAGGAATAAACAAATGTCGCTGCTCAAACATTGATTCCCCACAGGTAAACATTGCTACCGTAGGACCGTCTTCTATGAATACAACTAAAAGCACAGTGATAGAATCAGAGACTACTTCCCTAGCTTGGGATAATACACTTTTCCTGGCTGCCAAAACCAACCTGACTTCTGCCAGTCCAAAAACGCTTACAAATCGTTCAGAATCACCTTTAATAGAAGGTAGTAATCTTGCCGTAACAGGTACAGAGGAATCATTAACACTTACTACACCGAAGATGGAAACGGAAGCGTTATTTAAGGAATGTACTATTGACTCAACTGGAAGTAATCTTATTAGCACTAGCCCAAAAACGATTTCTTCAGATTCACCTTTAGTGGAATACAATGATCTTACAACAAAAGACATACCAACAAAAGATGCTCCATTAATTTGGGATGACGAGGTCGAAGGGATTGAATATAGCTACCCATTCTTTCATCTGACTTTTTCTCTGGCTACATTGTATCTTATTATGTCTGTTACAAACTGGTATAGGCTGGACGAAGGAGAGCATTTTACTGTCAGACTGGTTCAAAGTTGGAGTGCGGTGTGGCTCAGAATATCAGCGAGTATATTTTGTTCGTTTATTTTAATCTGATCAATGATTATACCGCTCGTGTTTCCAGATTTTTACAAGGATCTATTGTTCTTTCAGTACCTCACAAGTCTACCGAAATATTGAACATGAAATTTCATAGTAAAATTAACCAACTGAATAATTATGTTATTGTGTTTAGGGTCACTTAACAAGATTTGAACTAAAGTAAATTAAATTAGCCAACTGAATAACCATGCTTTGCATTTATGGTCACATAATAGTATTATGTCATAATGATTATACCACTTACAAGGATTTATTGTTCTTTCAGTATCTGACAAGTCTACCGAAATATTCAAACTTGATGCATGGATGCATTGAATTAGCCAACTATAAGAATTGAGTCTTTGGGTCAAGTGAAATAGAATCAGTACAGATAGAAAACATTTCGAGAGCAGGGTAGAATGTAGTGAACTAATTCGCGACACGCAGGGAAAAATAAACGAAAAATTGAGTGACCTCACACGCAGAGAATACGAGGCCCTATGTCCTATGACGAAGTGATGTACTTTTTGGAAGGATCTAAAACCAACAACAACTTTTATTTCATTGACTTTTTATTTATTGTTGCATTTATTTATTACATGTTCCCAATATATATTAGTATACGCACGCACATCTGTTTACAAATCAATTTATTACGTCTATGTTTACAAATCAATTTGCCACGTCTATGTTTACAAATCAATTTACTGCGTCTATGTTTTATCTACACTAGAGGTGTATAAAAATGGAGTCACCGACGTTTTCATGAGCTTGATTGTTTAAAGAATATAGTTGCTCCTATATTGCATGATCTTAACTTACGCTTGCTCTTTTCTCCCTCTAACAAATGTTCAGTTGTGTTTTAGCGCAAAGTATAATAACTGCCGACCAGAACATTTTGTGGAACCAACCGTATCAATTGAATGCGGCCAACGTTAACGTCATGAAAACGACGTATAATGTAAGCGTAAATCTACAAGTTGGTGCAAGCTTAAACGGCAAAACAGTTGCGCATGCGCAGTGCGTAAATATAGTGGTGGTTACTTAGTTTTTGATTAGCCATGTTGTTTAAATCCTTACATTGTTTTCGTTTCGTTCGTAACATCAGTCATCAAAGGTTGACTTTCCATCTTAAATTTTTTATTTGCATGTACTTGAACTGAAAATATTATACGCCAACCAACAGTTCAATGTTAAAAAGTAACCATCGTGTAAAGCTAAATAACAAGCTTTTCAAATGAACTTAAACATAAACGTTTTATAGTTTTATTCTTTTCGAAATTTACATTTGAATCGAGGACTCTAGTTCCTTGTACACCGTGTATATATCATACTAGTTCTACTATTTAAAAAAAATGTTTCATTCATGCCGATATGCATGACAAAAGTTCAATTTTGATCTCTTCAGTGCAGAAGAGAGAAAATCGTTATGTTTTTGAGTGCTTCAATTTCCAGTGAAGTATATCATAATAAAAATATTTCAGTAGAGTGAGCAATGGATCGTGGCCTACATAATGAACACAAATAAATATTAATAACATGAAAAATATCAGTAATGGCCATTTTTATGCTCTATGGAATGATCTACTTCGTCGCGTAACTCGTCTGTAATATAAAGGCTGTTTTCCACTGCACCCGTATCGCACCGAAACGTAGCGTGTTTCTTTGTTTCGTGAGCACTCGGGTAGAACTAATGACTTCGACACAAAAGAAAATGCTGCGGTACGTTACGATATGTTTGAAGTGGAAAGCGGTCTTAAAACGGAAAACTACGACCAGATCTAACATTATCAGTTGAACCAGTTGTATAGTCAAGATGAACAAACTATACGAATCAAGTTTACCAAGTTATACAATCACCGAATCACGTTGAACTATTTGCATGTGAACAGGTTAAACCAGAGCTTTGTCATCAGGTTGACCAAGGTTGTACGCGAACAATTGAACCGGTTGGAACGAGTTGAACAATTTGTATCGTGGTATCATCAGATTATTGAAGCAGATATTTCGTCGGGTTGAACCACTGATGTCAGATTAATGCAGTTATATACAACCGGTTGATCCAGCTGTATTATCAGGTTGAATCAGTTGTGATGGGTTGAACTAGTTAAGTCATCAGGTTGAAGCAGTTGTTTACCATGTTGAACGAGTTTTAAGGAACAGGTTTGCAATTATGTTTTTGA
Organism: Trachythela sp. YZ-2020; assembly: GCA_016169945.1. NCBI lineage: Eukaryota > Metazoa > Cnidaria > Anthozoa > Malacalcyonacea > Clavulariidae > Trachythela > Trachythela sp. YZ-2020. The sequence continues at coordinate 195,163 of JADLSH010000289.1, forward strand.
TTGCTTCAAAAAAATTGAAGCAATCAAAAACATAATTTGCAATCACTGCTCATATATTTCATAGCACTTTGACTCCATGGTACTAATCAGGGCTTGATGTGATAGAGATCTGTAGTATAGACTCCATTACTTCATAACGCGGACATATATATTTTTTCGTTACGTCCAAATGAAATTATATTGTGCCCAAAATAAATGGCCATAGCCTATTTGCAAAAATTATTATACCTTAACAGGCTATAGGCATGACATGGCCTTAGACCTGCACACTTCAATCAACATGGTGGTGGTGTATTTATACACCACACTCATGCTGTATACAACTGAATTATTGGTACAAGAATGAAATCTCTAAAGATAAGCTACTGTATATGCGAATTAAATTACCTCGTTATTAAGCGGATCCTGGTCTGGTTGCCTCACAGGGTGACCACTGGCACTTGTTGCTAGATTTTAAAAGAAGTAACACGTTAGTGGTCATCTACAATGATAAATACTCAAGATAAACTGTACACTGGGGGGAGGGGGTTAATGACTAATGTGCGCTTTTCAGTAAAATGTTGAGCTATTATAGACCAATCGTCATGAACATTTAAGAGTATACGCTCTGGGAGTGGGTGGGTGGGGGAGAGGGGGTCGAAAAAAGACTACCCTGGGCCTCTGTATACCCTTGTGAAAATGTTGAATGACCCTAAGTTATATGATTATGGTTCGTACAAATTACCAGATTTCTTTTATCCAAATATACTTTAGACAAAATGTTATACCGCTCTATTCCAAAACCATCATCAGAGCCAGATATTTATAGTAACAACTAAACTGCATTGACAACATAAAGTTGAACACCTGAACCTCTATATTTAGCGAACAAGCTGACGCCCTTTCAATTAAGCTGATATTTAACAAAAGTTAAGAATACCAAAAAGCCATGTAGCCGATTTTTTATTTAAAGTAATATTACCAATAAGCCTCACCGTCATCATCATCATCATCATCATCATCATCATCAATCACTTTTATTTCAAAAGAGACACGCTAGCCTCACACAACTATAAGCTGATTTACAGGAGGAGCGTGTTATATATACAAAAATACACATATACATTAATAAAATATTAAATTTACCCGCCTACCCTCAGGGGCGCCGGAGCCACGGGGGCAGCGGGGGCAGCTGCCCCCGCTGCCCTTATAGTACGGGGGCAAGCGGGGGCAACCGGTTGCCCTTTTTCTTAACAATAAAGTGCATTGAAATGAATAAATTATTATTATTGTGACCGGGCTAGCCCTCGTAGGTTTATATAAATTGGAAATATACATTTCGTATATAGGTTTATATGAACTGGAAATCTGAATGTATGATTTATATGTGTATCATCTTAAAAATGTGTAGACTTTCATCCTTTTGTGTATTTTATATTGCGTTTTATAATATCAGAATTATGTAAAATCTGCACTCAAAATGCAGGAAATGGCATTTCAGAGAGTGTAGATTCAAAAAATTCTCCGGGGGAGGATATCCGAACACACTACTATCAGCATTTTCGGCGGCGCTCGCGCATTCCATGGCCGTAGGGGCCCCCCACGCCTCTTTTCCGCTTCCGGCTGCCCCCCTAAGCTGAAGCCCTGGGTACGAGGTTGGTAAATAAATGTGTAATGCTACCGTAACGTATGCGACATTTCAACCAATAAAAAGAAAAAGGAGGATATCCCCGGACACCCCTACTTTCTTCTCGCGCCTTCGGCACTCGCGCCAGGGCTGCCCCACCCTTAAACGCGGCTTCCGCCCCTGCCTACCCTGAAGCCTGGGTGAAGGTTGGCCAAATGTGTAAATAATACGCCAGCTGCGTAACGTATGCGACATTCCAACCGATAAAAAGAATAACCTTTTGTCTTTTTTAGTTTTCAGTTGGACCAACCAAAAATGGGTGTTCCATTTACTATTACCATGCTTTGGAAATGAATCAGTATGGAAATTGGATTTTTATACTATTTCCAATTAGGATCCGTACTATTATCATGGTAAGGATTTTGAAATATATACCAGTGTTAATTGTTTTAATATCTGACTTTCGGCGTGTTTGAAACTTGATTATTGTATGTCTGTTTGTGAAAAAACAATTTGAAAGTTTATCTTGCAACAGCAATTTTGCCATTTGTGTTGAGTTATCGCATTATCAACCTGGCAGAAATGAAAGCTTTTTATAAATAACTTCTTAACATTTCGTTCTTGCCAAGCACATGTCGATCTAATGAGCGACCAAGTCACAATGGTAGTGGTTTGTGCACGCGCCTTTTCATCTCTGTGCCCGATGTTTGATTCCTGCAGCAATATCAATATAGAGTCGTTCGATTGCAATTTTGTCCAGTCTATCACATGTGAGAAGTTTCACATTGTACCACCGCAGTGGGAAAAATTGCGACCATGTACTTTAGAGATTGCATGCATTGATCTATTGTTCTTTCAAAACCTCGCGAGAATAACGAGGCCCAATGAAAAAGTGATGTATTTTTTGGAACGATGTAAAACCAACAACAAATTCTATTTCATTGACTTTTTATTTATTGTTACATTTATTTATTACATGTGCTCAATATATATAGTATGCGCGCGCACAATTTGTTTACAAATCAATTTCCTACGTCTATGTTTACACTTTTCTATCTACAAGGAAGAAATAAGGCAGACGGATAGACCAGACCTTAATCATTAGTCCTCTAACATCTATCGTATAATGAAAAGAAATAAAAATGAAATAAAAAATCGTTTGTTTATACGGGGATGTATCGAGCACTTCGTGCAAAATTAACAATTACACAAGTTTAAAGCAAATTCCCTGGAATATAAGGTTCTTAATGTCCTTAATCTTTCGAGTATATCATTTAATTTAATTAATGTTTACGCAAACATTTTTCATGCTACGCAAAAAAAATATGGACAATAATGTGGATGAAATGAACCTAGGAAAAATATTATTGCATGGTGCCGTATGAGAATTTTTTACACGATAAATTTATCGCCAGTCACCTTTGGTTCATTTTCTTGCATGATACTATTTCTTCAACTTGTGAACTATAATTATTTCTAGTTTTTAAGGTGACACATTTCAGTCAAGTTGGCGCATGCGCAGACGTTTTCCGCGGTGTTAGTTGGTGCAGGCTTAAACCAAGACAGTTGCGAATGTTTACTGCATAAACAGTGGCGGTTACTTAGTTTTTGATTAGCCATGTTGTTTAAATTCCTTCCATTTTTTTCGGATCCATGGCTTACATAATGAACACAAATGAATTTTAATAACACGAAAAAGTATCAGTAATGGCCGTTTTAGAGAATGATCTGTTTGTCGGACGTGGACAGGAAATTTTGCTTCGTCGCATAACTCGTATGTAACATAAACGGGAAACTATAAGTTGACCAGATCTAACATTATCAGGTTGAACCAGTTGTACGCGGACGATTGAACCGGTTGTATCAAGTTGAACAATGTGTATCATCTGGTTATTGTCTATTGAAGCAGATATTTCGTCGCGTTGGGTTGAACAAGATTAACGCAGTTGCATACAACCGGCAACCTCCTACCCAGGGCCCGCCCGCCCGATTTTTTTTAACATGGCGGCGAGGCAATTTTCCCTTTCGTAAACCGCCAGGGTCTTCAGTTACGATCAGGATCTTCATTTGGACTCATAAATCGTGCGTCATGTCCGGTAAATCTGAAATACGATATTAAATATGCGGAACACGCGGAATACGATTAAATTAACCCCACGCGTTTCGAGACATTCGCACGTGTACGCATAGAAGTCAACAAGAGCAACAATGGCTGTCATGCCTTTCAACAACGAAGTAAAATCGTCTTTAAAAAGATCAAGTGGGTGGAATGCATTCTATCAAGCAGTTGCTGTGAGTATAATTTTTTTCATTCTTGTGGTTTCATATTGTTATTCGTTATAACGAACGAAATCTACGAGAAAATAGATTTATATACACAGTGACATTCTCACATGTGGTTTGGTGCAAATATACTATAACACTATACACGAAATTCGGCGCGCATCCAAATGACGCGTTCTGAGTCGGGCAAAAATCGCAGTTAAAGAAAAACATGTAGCTGTGACTGGATGATTTAAAATATGCGTATTAAGTATTCAAATATTCAGTCATGCATTCGTGATTACATATCAAACAATAAAAACACGAATGCATGACTGAACATTTGAATACTTTAATCCATATATATATTAATTTTTATAAAGAGGTGCTTGAAAGTCAAAATCTAAAACTCATTAATAATTCATAAGCAAAACACAAAGGAAATCACCACCGTATCGTTGTCTTGATACCACGGTAATAAACACCCATAAATTAACTCGACTTTCGCGTTGAATTTCTCTTTAAATACTGGTTTGTTTGAGATGTTGTGTAAACAACTCGTTTCTCGTGTTTCATCAGGGGACCAAACACTCGAAAACAATAAAACACTCGCGCTTCGCGCTCGTGTTTCATACCGTTTTCTCGTGTTTGGATCCCCTGATGAAACACTCAAACTCGTTGTTTACATATAACGTCAAACATGCACCCCTCAAAACTGTTTCTAAACGTATAAATCGAAGCAATTATCTAAACCATGGATAACAATGAGAATCATAAGCGTGGAAGATGGTTTGAAATCAAACGAAGAAATTACATAAATTAAGTGAACTTTCACGTCGGTTTTCTCGCAAAATACACGTTCGTTTGAGAAGTAAGTTCAAACACTCGTAAGGAGGACTTCCTCCGATTTCTAAACACCTCGAAATTCGTTAAAATATACTCTGCTTCGCCTCGTATCAGTTCAACTCTTCTCGGTGTTTAAAAATCGGAGGAAGTCCTCCTACTCGTGTTTGAACTATTACTTATAAAAACATGGCTAAGAAATGGGGGGGGGGGGGTATAAGAGAGATATTAGGGCGTAATAACAAAACTAAGAAGAATATTAGTGCTATCTGACAAAATCCAAATTCACAACAAGATATCTAATATATTGTGGCCAACGATTAGCTGCCAAAGTACCACATTCCGAAAAACACTATTCTGAATATCTTCCCAACCAGCCAACAAATGGCCCGCATGCCCAATAAAATAAAGAGAATAAAGCATAAAGGAATAAAGAGAAATAAGGAGAATAAAGCAATTTAAGAGGGAGAATATTCGTATTGACATGTTTGTCTCGACGGATCGGTGCAGAGAATCACCAGCTTTTAACTCCTATTTAGTATTCGGCGTGGGCCGCAGGCATCAAGCAAAAACTTTCGATGAATTAATAGCTCAACAAAGTATGGATAAAAGGAGAACACAAACTACAATTGGACAATTAAATTTTATTTAAAAATATATTTTCATCACATGAAATATAAGATATGTCTTATTCTAGTGTGTCTTCTATGTCTTCTACTTTCAATTGTAATTATTTTTAATCATAATATTTAGGACCTTTCTGAAAATCACATCAATCTACTACATATTTTTACCATATTACAAATACAACGACTTACAAATACAACGAGTCTAAAAGTTCTTTTTATCGTTTAAAACTATAACATTTTCGCCCTGTTTCTTTTCTTGTTAGTCGCCACCATCTCTTTCGGACGCCATCTTCAATTAATATAATTATTATTTAGAAATAGGACCATGCAAATATGTTATACAATCAATAGGTGCATGGGCTTTGCACTATCATGCAGCAGACAGTGTTTAGGTAAGTGGCGGTAAGTTAGGTGAGTGGGGGTGCATTAATCATCCTTGCAGCTGAGAGCAGTGGCGGACACTAGGGGAGGCCAAGGGGGGGAAACCGACCCCCCCCCAATAATTTCTCAAAGCCTTTGAATGATAGCTGAGTAACAAAGCTGTATGAATTATTTCTCAACCACGAAAGCCTTGATAGGCTATTATTTGACTAAATTTACATGAAATTTAAGCCAAAAAGGTTTTAAGAACTGAGATTTGCAGCAACAAAAGGGTGGTTATATATTGGCAACCTAAGTTCGCACCCCCAATATTTCACGAAGTGTCCGCCACTGGCTGAGAGCTGAGCTGAATTATGAAGGACGCAGCTCGACTTGATCGAGTCGAAGGCTTACAGCCACCGTAAGACTCACAGCTATGGAGCACAGCTACGATGGAAGGGTTAGTTTGGGGCTTATCCCAACCCGCCCTGTCAACATTCCCTGTGGAAGAAAACCCGAGTACGCGGAGAAAACCCACGACTTTCGGCAGAGCGTTTGACCGACTCTTTTCACATAAGTGTCATGAGTCCCCAGCGAGAATCGAACCCACGATCTCAGAGGTGAAAGGCGCTTGCTCTGACGACCGATAGAAATCAAAATCGACCGATAGAAATCAAAATCGTACCTTTTTACAGGCCATTTCGAAAAGTTTAAGTGATCTCTGTTGTAATTCACTGTACTGTTCTTTGATTTCTTCAGCTGAAGAGTTTTCTGTGTTTGCCAACAATTCACGAACCTTCGTGACTTCTTCCTTCAAACTAGAAACCTTGAAATAAATGGTTATTAAGATCTAATTTCAGGAACATAGACTTACCCATCAAAAAACCCTGGTTGTTATGCGAGTATTGACCACCGAAACAACACTGCAGCCGAACCACAACTGTTTCTGGACATTATGATGCATCAGACAAATTAGCATATTCTATAGAGGTAGTCTGATGCATCAGACAAATTAGCATATTCTATAAAAATAGTCTGATGCATCAGACAAATTAGCATATTCTATAGAGTATAGTGGAGGCTGCTCCATTTACTGTTCTGAATAATTCCAAACACTGTTCCAGAACTGTGTGTAATGGAGTGCACATACTGTTCTGGAACATCACTTGACTAAAATTGAGTGTACCGCTGGTTCTGGAACATCAAACACACCTGATTGCAGGTTAAAATTCATTCCAATATGGCCGACAAGTTAATGCCAATGTAGGCGCCGCCATTTTTTGACGTCACAAATCACGCGGTTACCTGTTCTGTTCTGGCTGTCCCTACTTTAAAGTTGGAGTAGCTAGAACAGCTCCGAACAGTCATGTGACCGTATTCTGTTCCATTCCATTACTGTTCCTAAAATCCGGAGTACTCCGAACAGTAAATGGAGCAGCCTCGTGGTAGTCTGATGCATCAGACAAATTAGCATATTCTACAGTGTGTCTCAAAAAAACCCTGAACCCTTTCAAATTCAAATTAGCCATAACCTATTGTAGTAATTTGACAGCTCTAATTGCTTCGAATTAATGGTGCGTAATTAATTTCCCATGTGTATAAGACCTTGTGTTTTTGCGCACCATTAATTCAAAGCAATTAGAGCTGTCACATTACTACAATAGGTATGGCTAATTTGAATTTGAAAGGGTTCAGTTTTTTTTGAGACACACTGTATAGAGGTAGTGTGATGCATCAGACGAATTAGCATATTCTATAGAGGTAGTCTGATGCATCAGACAAATTAGCATATTCTATAGAGGTAGTCTGATGCATCAGACAAATTAGCATATTCTATAGCAGGTCTTGCAGTCACTAAATAATCCGCCATATTGGGTAGCATTATCGTGGATTTCATCCAAGTGCCGTTTTCGCTTATATCTTGCGAAATACTGAGAGTTATAAGACCAGCTGTATCTTGCTAGAATCCTTGAACAACGAGGAGTATTTTTGGTGTATAGTTTGTTGTTTTAGCATGTCTAGAACTCGAGTTATTAAGGAAAGTTGGCGTACGTATTAATGTCAGCCATGTTGGATTTCTTTTTAATTAGATTGAATTTGCCCAGTGGAATTTGCTACCCAAAATGGCGGAAACTAAACAATTACGAGTTACACAAATACTGTACATACTGTCTGTAAATGAAATAACAAACCTCTTCTTGCGGCAACTGATCTTTGAATTCTTCAAACTTGGATTCTGTATCGTGTAAGATACTTTCAGCATGATTGACAGCTTCGGTTTTTTCCTGCGGGAAAAGCAAAACATCTTCAACCAGGAACAACTGACAACAGGATGGCGGTATAATGGTATAACTTATACAGAGTGAAAATATATTCGAACAAAAATTTATATACATTTTTAGACCTAACCAGCAGTAGTTGCGAAAAATGGAACTTTAGGCACTCTGGCAGGAATCGAACATGCGGCCCTGCGATTCCGGTGCAGCGCTCTGCTAACCAACTGAGCTACAGAATTCAGTTGCTGAGCATTAACCGCAAATTCGTGTATATATGATGGGAGTGATGCCAGTATAATATAATGGTAATTGAAAATATAATGGTATAGATTATACAGTCCTACTATTTGTTGCCCTCAACAGGGTAGGAAAAGTCACTTTTGGTGTCGAAATGGAGTCGATTCCTTTCTCTTTCAATAAATACGCTGTACCTTTCGTTCTTTGTCGCTCTCTGCGTATATTTCAGCTTGTTTAACCATGTTTTCTATCTCGTCTTTGCTCAGACCACCAGATGATTGTATCACAACTGAAAATAATCGATAAATCAAATGCTACAATCGCATGATGGGTTACATTAAGCGAGTATTTTATTTGTCATATTCGATAAACTTACTTTGTTGCTCTTTCCCAGTTCTCTTGTCGCGAGCGGACACGTTCACAATTCCGTTGGCATCGATATCAAATGCAACATCAATCTGTGGTATACCACCTGGTGCTGGAGGAATGCCGATCTATGAAGAACGAACAAAACATTACACATTTGAATACACATTTCTCGAATTTGCAATGTGAAATCATTGCCAGCCCTCGTAACCATATTGTTCTGGTCTATGAAAGTGCGCACACAAAAACGCACAAGTTGTAACAAACCTGCAGCAGACTTGTACCAATGCTGTTTCAACAACTTGTTATCAGGATGTGTTCGCACTGCTTATTCCCAGCTTGTTGACAAGGTGTCATCGGCTTGTAGACAACTTTCTACAAGGTTGTTGATTCAACGGACTTGTTACAAGTTGTTCCAACAACTTGTTATCGTCCTGCAATTCAACAACTTGTTAACAAGTTGTGAGTGACAACCTTGACAACATTGTTACCGCAACTTGTTGACAAACTTGCTACAAGTCTCTTGCGAACACATCTTGTTGACAAGATGTGAGATTTTTACGCGTGTAGAATAGAACAAAAGATAACTATATAGTAATTAGAATTGTTGTATTTATACGAGTTATTCACTTATATATACACAATCCGAATGCTTATAGTTACTGTACATTAGCACTTCGAACAACTGGAACAATAGCAATAAAATATGCGAGTAAATTAAAACTGTGAATTGGGCATACCCAATTGTCAAATAGTATACTTACCAGCGAAAACTGTCCCAACGTTTTATTATCAACGGCCATTTCTCGTTCGCCTTGGCACACTTTGATTTCGACCTGAGTTTGTCCATCGGCAGCAGTTGAGAACACCTTAACATTGCAAAGAAAACATATTTCGTCAAGAAAGAGTCTCGAACATACACGGTAGAAAGAGCATATATTTACGCAGACAAAAATTTGCTCATTCACTAAGCGAAACATTATATACTGTACGCGTATTGGTTTCTTGATTTGACGCTTGATCAATCACAACGTTGTTGCGCGTACCCGATATAGCTTTTGGCGTCCAAATCATCTCGTAACAACTTTTGTGGTGAGTTTTTCAGAAATAAATAACTATTTTCTGCTTCATTAATTTGTATATAATTGCATGAGAAAGAATACCTGACTCTTTTTGGTAGGAATGGTGGTATTTCGTTCGATAAGTTTTGTAAACACACCGCCGAGTGTTTCAATTCCGAGGGAGAGTGACGTAACATCCAACAACAAGACGTCTTTCACATCACCGACAAGAACACCGCCTTGAATTGCTGCGCCTAAAGCCACTGCTTCGTCTGGATTCACGGACTTGCTCGGGACACGACCGAATATTTCTTGGACGAGTTGTTGGACCTTAGATAAAAGTTGCAGTGTTTACAAATGGCCAAAACGACTCGCACATGAATATGAAGAATGCGCGTGTTCTACTTTTGTGGGCAAGTTTCATTGTATTAACCACTTTTTCTTAACCAAGTAGAACTTTATCACGCTTTTTGAGTCAGTTTACACATCTGTTCAAAACAAAATCTCATACGTTCCCTATATTTATTCTTATGTTTTCACAAACGACGCGGATGCCAAAGTTTTTAAGATGTATGTAGCCCGCAAAGGTTTTATACTATTTGTGTACTTTGATCCGCTCTTTTCAACTCTGATATTAATAGACTGCTAACATGGAATTCTATATTAATTGAAATAGCGCGATAAAGGTCTTTGCTAAATGTTTTGTCAAGATGCAGGAAATGTCATTTCGCCGACTCTACAGCATTCAGCTCTTGCAAGTGACGTCACAACAGTACACGTGCGATGTTTTGTTTGCATGGCTTTCGCCATTTTGGGTGGCAAATATTTAAAATTAATTAGGACCAAACTTTACATCAAATGCCGTCAATGAGCCGTCAAAACAAGGCTGCGATTGTTGGTCTTGTTGTGAGAATTTAGAATGGCTACTTCCTGCCGAATTTAATCAGGCATTATCGCTGCTGTGTGGAGTGCTCGCGATGTTTTTGCCACCCTAAATGGCAGATTATTTAGCATGACGTGATATTCTCGTGTGAACTGTCTGAAAAGTACACATAGTAGATTTCACACTGGAGATACAGTATGCCCCAGGATCTCAATTCGCTCTAGAGGTTTAAAACTTGGAAAAAATTAAAATTGGGCGTACGCGTCGTATTTTCTTAACCATAAAACAATTATATATACCAAACCTTAGGCATTCTGGTCATTCCACCGACCAGCAAGACTTCATCAATATCAGACATGGTGCAATCAGCATCTTTCATACATTTCTTGCAAGGTTCAATTGTCCTTTGTATCAAGTCATTGACAAGAGACTCGTATTTCGACTGAGTTAGTTTCATGTTCATATGCTGAGGGCCTGATGGTCCAACGGTTATATATGGCAAGTTGATATCAGTCTGAAATATGGATTCAAATAAAGCTATATATATTCAATTATTTCTTTTCAAAAATCAAGTATTTCTGTAATCATGCAGCCACTTGTAATTATGAAGTTTGGTCCTTTATATGGTTTCTTTTAAGTCACGCTGGTCAGTATCGCGTGAAATTTCTGGCTCCTTCGGTTAACAACTTGTTATCAGGATGTGTTCGCACTGTTTGTCGCCAGCTTGTTGACAAGTTGTCAACAGCTTGTTGACAACTTCCTACAAGGTTGTTCACTCAACAGACTTGTTACAAGTTGTTCCAACAACTTGTTATCGTCCTGCAATTCGATAATTTATTAACAAGTTGTGAGTGACAATCTACAAGGCAACTTGATAAAATGACAATATCGTTACGTGTGTACTGTCCTGAACAATCATAATAATTTATAGTTTAAGTAGTTACTGTATTAACGACCTGAAGTGACGATGAAAGTTCAATTTTAGCCTTCTCTGCGGCTTCTCGCAATCTTTGAATTGCCATGTTGTCCTGGGTTAGGTCCACACCAGACTAAAAAAATTCAAATTTATACATCTGTTGAGAAAATATATTCAAAATTCGACTTAATAAAAGGAAAAAATGAACAATGTTCTATGATATTTTTTATTTCTTAGGATGGTTAATGTCATGTTTTTGTAGCGACCTTTGGATATAACTTGTTTTGAAAGTCTAACGAGCGACAAGCATAATAGTCGGCCGGCCAAGCGATCGAACGGTGCAAGTTGATGGCAACTTTATGTTAGAAGCCGGCAACAAAGATATTCATACTCAGATAGATGTAGGGAATAAGGTTTGAGCTGTTGCCAAGCCGAAAAATGAGTTTTTGAGTGAAAAATCGAGAGTTTTTAGGCTGCCTTCCCGCAACATCGCGGCAACTAAACTTCAAACGATTCAAACTTCAAACGAGGTTCTTCATCTCCCAAACAGCAGGAGGTTATACATTGGCTTAACAATAAAGTCTCCGTATCAGATTATTTTCAGCATTATAAGGGTAAATTCCGAGGTGAAGCGTATGATTCCGGCCGTCCTCCTCACAATATATTTCAGAATAACATTTCATGCCAACCGTTTACGGAATTCATCCAGCAGACATTGATCGATCGGGTTAAGTCTGGAGCTATTTCATTACTGGGGAGAGTGGCTGAAGTAACAACTCCTCATATTGTTCTTCCCCTTACGGTCGAACCGACAAAACCTCGTTTGTGCCATGACGCACGATACCTTAATTTCTGGATGTGCGATAAACCTTTCAAGCTGGATAAATTAACTGATTTGCCGCGCTATGTGGCCAAGGACTCATACCAAACGATACTTGATGATAAGTCCGGTTATGATCACATTCTTCTCACTGACGCAAGTCGCACCTCTAATTGGCTAAAGTCCTTAATTCATCCGGTGCTTCGGCTCATGGCAAGACCTTAACCAACTTAGGAGGTTTGTCAGTGCGTTTCCTGTTGAAAACCCACGGAAGCGAGTTTTACCTGATCCGTCTTTGGAACATTGAATGTACTTTCCATATAGTTAGTTAGCTAATAATATAGATATTGTCACCGATATGGAAAGGTTTAAAAGAATGTTAAGTTTGAGTTGAGCTTTGGGGTTAAGGTTTGGGATTGAGAATTTGGTAAGGGATGAAGGAGAATTGGTAGATGGATATTTGATAGGAAGTAGGTTCGCAGTGGAAGTGTGCGTAACGTGGATCACTATTTTATCCATATCTTAATTCCACTGAGCATGAATCAAAGTGTTGGGAAATAGTATACTATTCACAATACTATAATTATATGCGAAGTGAAAATAAGTAACAATAATAGGTCGTATGCTTGAGTAACTACGAGAAATGATACAGCGTGGGTTGTAGACTATAAATATGGAACAAACACGTTGGTTTTTGCTCAGTTCTTTCCAGCGGGTGAAGTGGTAAGAACGACCCACCCTCCTCCCACAAAATGTTATGCGGTCGTACACCACTTAACCTGAGCCAAGCTGTTACAGCTCGGCTTAGACCGCTGGATCACTATTTTATCCATATCTTAATTCCACTGAGCATGAATCAAAGTGTTGGGAAATAGTATACAAACGGCAGCGGTTCAAAAATGTTAAGAAAATCCATTAGCACTGTAGTAAGCTAAAATAAATTAACGTGAGTGTGAATAAATTAAAATACTTAAGAAATGATGACGTCATGGGTGGAGCAAGGCGCTCCGCCTGGCCTAGAACCCCCCTTCCCCTACTACTGCCAAAGTCAACTGTAAAAGTTGACTTGCATGAGCGAGATTTGAATTCGCATCTTCGGGATTGCGGTCTGCCACTCTAGCTATTGAGCTATCGAAGCAATTTAAAGATTGGCGACGAGTTTTATCCATTTTAAGTGCACGAAATAATTCCGCGACGACTTAAAACAACGTCGAGATATAGTCTATACTGCATGTAGATACAATCAAGAAGCAAAATGCACACCTCTCTTTTGAATTCCTTCACCAAATGTTGAAAGAGAGCGTTGTCAAAATCTTCCCCACCTAAATATGTATCACCGTTGGTCGCCTTCACTTCAAAGACTCCTTTTTGGATTTCCAAGATTGACACATCAAAGGTGCCCCCTCCAAGATCGTAAACTGCCAAACTAAGAACGATAAGAAAACCAATCCAATTAGGTTCGCTACGTTTTATATTCTCCATCTATATTTGTGATCACCATATCCTATGTCCATCAAAGTTTCTGTGATCAAAGTCTTTGGTCAAAGAACTTCAAAGCAACCGCCGTCTTTGAAAGGTTTTTACACCGCCGTCTTGCTACTTACAATAATCGGCAGATACCGATTAATCGCCCTACAAATAATCGGCCTCAGTAATTGGCAATTTTCGTTATCTGCTCGTCCCTAAAAACGCACAACTTGTAACAAGCCTGCAGCAGACTTGTACCAATGCTGTTTCAACAACTTGTTATCAGGATGTGTTCGCACTGCTTGTTCCGAGCTTGTTCACAAGCTGTCAACGGCTTGTTGTCAACTTGCTACAAGGTTGGATTTGTTACAAGTTGTTCCAACACGTTGTTATTAGTATAGGTAATAGCATGGTTTCGAGTGCAATTTGGATATAACATGCACGAGTGAGTTTTTCAAAGACCTCAAAATAGCACGAGTCCGAAAATAATATGCATAAAAATGTTCGAGACAATTATACTTTCAAGTTACTAGCTTCGGGCCTTCGGCGAACCGTCCACTGATATAAAGTTTTCGCTCCATTTATTATTATCTGTATGAATTGGCAAGCATTTGAAAGTGAATTGAACCATGTGGATTTCTTATAAATTTCATGTAAACTAAATTTTCCACCTTTTAAATAACTTTTAAGTCGCCATTTTCGCCCCGAAAATTCAAATTAAGTTTAGGCGAACGGGCGCCATGTTGTTTTGTTTTGAGCAATTTGCACAGACCTAGCTCAAATTTGATTGGTTCTTAGTGATTACAGATTTTTGCACAGTATTACAGAAAATTGCACTGTTATTACAGATTTTTGCACTGCTGTGTGGGATTAATTGCACTGAAATCAACCAATCACAATCGAGTGATATTTTTATGTACATTATTATCCCTGCAATTCAACAACTTGTTAACAAGTTGCGAGTGACAACCTTGTAGCAACTTGATAAAATGACAACAATGTTACAACTTGTTGACAAGCTCGCTACAAGTCTGTTGCGAACACATCTTGTTGACAAGCTGTGAGATTTTTACGTGTCTAGTAGTATATTTTCTGAACTGAGAATTATTTTACATTATAAAACAGACATACATTTTGTCCTCAGCTTTGTCCATTCCATAAGCGAGTGCGGCCGCTGTCGGACCGTTAATCAAACGAGGAACATTTAGACCTGCAATCTGAGCTGCATCTTTTATTGCCTAAAGGATTAACATTCCTTAGTACGTCTTTACTAGTTTTGCATTTTTATTTGTTTGCTGCTGCACATTTGTTTGTTTACTAACTTGATTTATTCAGTATTTATTCTTTGTTGTCCTAAAGATAAACACCTATTATCTCTTGGCATATTTTTATAACCTGTTAGCTATTTCCATCAGTTTATTTGTACTATATCTTACTGTGTCTTTTGTCTGTTCATTATTTGTCACATTTTTCCCTAACGGTGTAACACTCACTATTTATGTTATGGTACATTTTCCATTTATTTACAATTCATTTTGTTTATAATTTATCATTCCTTGCTCAAGCATTTAAACCTACCATTTCTTTGTACATGTTCAATTTGTTTATCATTTAACGTCTTACAAAACTTGCCGCAGCCATGCAATTACATAAAGACAGTATACAAAAAAGTTTGATTTTTCTCAAACACGAAATAGAATATACTCTACCTGTCTTTGCGAGTCATTAAAATAGGCTGGCACAGTAACGACAGCATCTTGAACGGTGGTATTCAGATAATTTTCAGCCGTTTCTTTCATTTTTATCAACACAAATGCTCCAATCTGACTTGGAGAATACATTTTGCCTTGTACATCAAACCAAGCATCGCCATTCGAAGCTTTCACAATTTTAAACGACAAATTTTTGCTAAAAACAAATAGACATTGATACAGAAATTCAGCGTGAACATTGAACAGGTTGATGTAACTATAATGATTATGCATTATTCTAAACAAATATACTTACAGGTCTTTTTGAACTTCTGGGTCATTAAAACGACGTCCGATATACCTCTTTGACGCATAAATTGTATTCTGTGGATTGGTTATAGCCTGTTATTCAAAAGAATTTCAGTTGTTACTGAACATTTCGCACATAATACCTTGTAATCTATAAAAACTTTTGAGCTTAACTAACTGCATTCCTGATTAAATCAGTACATTATTTTTCTTTACCTGTCGTTTTGCTGGGGCGCCTACCAGTCTTTCGCCATCAGATGCAAAAGCTACAACGGATGGTGTCGTCCTTGCACCCTCGGTATTCTCAATCACCTTGGGGGTTTTACCCTCCATCACAGCCACACAGGAGTTGGTTGTACCCAAGTCGATACCACAAACTGCTCCTCGTACTTTAGAACTACAGAAATTTACATGTCTGTATATTTAGCTTGTTTGCAGTTAGCCAAAAACAATGTGAAGTTAATAGCCCTGCCTGCGAATAGGTTCAGGGCCACATTGCATGTGAATTGCAAGTGAGGTGAGTGAGCTACAGCAGCAGAATGGGAAGTGGGAAATTTTTTTGAGCAATCAGTCCTCAGAAAGTCGATTTTGGCAATAGGAAACATAAATCAGGAGAAAATCACACAGATCTGACCACCGAAAATGTAAAACTTGCAAAAAGATACTGGGAAAAAATTGAAATGTTCAGACAATATTTTCAACTATGGTATACCGGGGAATGCAATAGTGCGAGACCTGACCCAGATAGTCGCTTGCAGGTAACCAGGTTACCGCGGATAACAACATCTGACATTCCCATTGAAATATAGGAATTACAGTATACACAACAAAACCACAACATAGTTTGTTTCTGGACCATAATGCAGTATAGATCGTGCTATTCTAACTAGTTCATATGGATAGTTTATCTTGTGTTACACGAATATAAATAGTATACGACCAGTATAGATCTGGCCAATTATATCATTACTTCATAGAGACGTTGTTAGAGTAAATTCCCACAGGTGACATTGTGTTAAATGGCAACATATCATAGATTAGCAATTTAGCACGATAGCAAAATTCAGAAAGCGACATGGCGACATTTCAAAACTGTGACATTACAAGCTTTAAAAATCTGACGAGCGACACCACACATACCCCCTAAACAATAAACGTCGGGTCTTTAGGATCAATCTACCTGAAGAATTTTTCAAATAGATTGATCCTAAAGACCTGAAGCTTATTATATAGACCTACCCACACTGGCACCACACGTTCGAGATATATATACCACCTAAAGCAAATTTTCCAATAGGCGAATTTGTTCACACAAGCAACATTTTGTTTGTCAGGGTCGCTTATTACGTCAACAAAGGTGATGGCGACAAAGGAAATGTGTCTTCACACAAACAAATTCGCCTAGCTTAAAAAAGCTTTTCTATAAATTTGTACCATGTTGTACACTTCAAATGTACCATTCCCAATTTTATGACCAACCACATTATTAAAATTGTATGCAATACTTTCGCATAAGATCTGAATTTCGTGCTAAAACCTCGCACTGTTTGGCCATAATTGCTCGTATTTACCTAAAACACCAAAGTTTTACAACAATATTAATGCCACAGTCTTTCGATCATCAGAAACGACCTTTTCAGAGTCAGAAATATACTAAATCCTCTGGGGCGGCGTGGCTTAAAAATAGGGCCCGGGAAACCTTTCGCTAGGGGCCCACTGCTCACGTTGGGAGAGTTAATTGGGGGGTGTCATTTGGTGAGAAGAAAAATAGGATTAAATACAAAATTAAATTTTTGTTCATTAAATATCAGTGATTTATCCCAAATATTTAATGAAGGGCCCAAAACTTTATAAACATTGTAGACCTTTGCATGCTTGGGGCCCACAATTGCCAGATCTCCGGGGGCCCACCGGGAAACCTCCTGGTGTCCCGGTGGGCCACGCCGCTCCTGGAGACAAGGATATTTTATATCGAACGTACGGTGCCAGTGTGGGTAGAGTGAGCCCAAACAAAATAAATAACCAATAGCAGCGCATTCTTTTGTCACATTACTAATTAAAATAAAGATGGCGGCATGTTTAAACTTTAACGTGAAGTAGTCAGCGAGTATAATTTGGAGGACAAACTCGTTGATTTATGGCCTAATTACCCGTGTTTGTTTGATGTTCGATCGCCGGATTTCAAGAACAGGGACAAACGACAAAAGGCACATGAAGAAATAGCAAAAGAATTGGAGAAAACAGGCAAGTTATTATAAATATGAAAATATCAAAATGAATTTCCAAGCGCAGTTGAAAATCTTACCTCTTCTACACACGTAAAACGTAAAAAGTTGTAACAAACCAATACGCAATTGATATATTTCTAGATAATTGTATCCTCAATGGATTACATATTAAACCAACAAAGGTCCCTATTCCCTCCCCTTAGGGCCACCTCTGGGCATTTACAAGCTTTTTTGCCCAGGGGCCAGGCATTGATACTTTCAAAGATTCCCCAGTGCAGGGAATTGTTAAATAGCCGGGCATTTGCCTCAGCCGGATGTTTCTGTAGCATACATGTGCTCTATAATTTCACAGCAATTTTTTTGAATATGGGTCGATGGGATAAATCCATTAACAAAAGCCGAGTATTTTGTACAGGGGTGTAGTGGAAAGGGGGCTCCCGGTCACACCCCTCTTTTGAGAGACCCCCTTGTTAGCATTCCATTCATTTAGTTTATTGTATAACCACTGATGGGGACATTTTTATTGTTCAAAAGCTGGGATAATTACCGGTATAGTAGCTTTTAAAAACACGGGAACATCCTCATCTTTATGGGGCTTAAAATTTCACTAAATTACAAATGTGAAACCTGTATGTAAAAACTTTTGAGCATTAGTCAAAATGGAAATACCTGCACACTTCCGTTTCTGTAATTGTTTGTGTATTTCAGTATTAACATTTGATCGGTTGTCAATTTCAGGAACGTTTTCAAAACTTCTGTAGCAGATACAGAACTACGATAGAAATTATCAAGCAAAGCCAACTGTAAAAAACATAAACAATGAATTTGTACAAAATATACTCGCAGGGTGATGTCTACAAGCCTGGTATAACAATTCCTTGTCGTGTACCTAACAAAATTACCGATTTATATCCATTGCAATGTAATACTTTTGTAGGCGATACAGTACTTCTGAAAACGATAGTGTAAATGTTAATACTGAAATACACAAGCAATTACAGAAACAGAAGTGTGCAGGTATTTATGTTTTGACTGTAATAGCCTACAAGCTAAGATTCCACATTCCATTTCCTCATTCATGACATTCTGTCGAGTCAGTGTGGGCCGGGCATTTGGCCTGGGGGTGGGGCATTGTCACTGTTGTTACACTAGGAAATTGTACACTTAAAGAAAAAAAGTGCAAATGCCTGGGGGTTGGGCAATGCTAGAATTGATCGGTATAGCATGAATGTTTTTATGTGAAGTTATCTATTTCCTAGTGGGCTGGGTAAAATCAAACTTAAGATTACTGAGGAAATTACAGCTACACGAAAGCAAAAAGGGCCGACCTAGTGGAAGCTCCAGGAAAACCCCGACTAAGAGAACCAATTGGCTCTTGGAAAAACTTCAGCCCCCCACATTGCCGAACGCTCATCAGTGTCAAACTTAGATACAGTAAGTATATTCTCCTTTTATTAAGTAGCTACATTTAATTAGTTATTTACAGGCTGATTATGCTATCTTGCCAAGGAACAGACCCCAGTTCAGAGTTAAAGTATTCTGTCTTTGTTCATTTGCATTCAATTTTGGGTTTCTATCTAAGTTTGGCTGTAATCCTATTAAAGGTGGATCGTTCCTCCAGGCTCCATTTGTGAATGTCATTGTATGAGTATCTTCCACATCACATATACTCAAGTATGCATGCTTGTTATTGTCAACCATAAAGTTGTGTAAACAGCAAGCTGCTAGAATGAGGTCTTGCACTTTTTCTGGACTAAGGTTTATTGTTGTTAAAAATACACAAAATCTATTTGCAAGAATTCCAAAGGCATTTTCAACCACCCGTCTAGCCCTGGATAGGCTGCAATTAAAGATTCTCTTTTGGTTTATGTGTGGAAAGGGCTTCATTGTTTTTAAGGAAAGTGAGAATGCATCATCGCCTACTATATGTTAATGTACTTTGCTGTATGGTAGCCCCTCAATTGATTCTGGTGGTTGTAAATTGAGAGAATTGACACCCAAGGCCCCCTTCAAATCTGAATCTGTATATATACCAGCATCTCCTGCACAACCTGAAGCTCCAACATCTATGTAGACAAATTTATAGTTGGCACTGACCAAAGCCAAAAGTATAATACTGAAGAAATGCTTGTAATTAAAATAGTCTGAACCACTATTCTCTGCTTGTGTGATGGCAACATGTTTTCCATCTAAAGCCCCTATACAACAGGGATAATTCCACTTGTAGAAAAAGTCATTGGCTATGGATTTCCATTCTGCTTCTGAGGTTGGAATCTGAAAATCGATAATAAAAAATATGTTTTTAAATAATTTCAGCCATCACCAAGTCCAACAACAGACAGTGACACACAACTACTGATCCAGTTTTGGATAATAGTGAAGTAGACGATAACACCACTTTAGTAGAGGAAGATGAAAAAGAAAAAGGAGATTTGGTCAACTCAACCAAACGACCCACTGCTACTCGTCCAAAGTCTGTCAAACAGAAATGTGATGAGGAGGAATATATTATATATTTATGCATTTGCCCAAAGGCTGGTGATATTACAATAGGACTCAAGGTCCCCTACTAGGTAATAACACCATGGTTAGTACTGATTAGTGCTTAAGGGTTAGTTTCCCATCAATTGATAGAATATCAATTAATGAAAGGATTAGCATCTTCAATTAGCATGAGATACAAAAAACAAAATCAAGCTAAACAAGACAGTGCTGTTGATGCATTTGGTGTTTATGTCACCAAAACATTGTCAGAACTCAATCCATCAATGAGAAACATGGCTCAATTTCAAATCCACAATATTCTTTTCCAAGCCCAAATGGGTACCCTAACCCCAGGTCAACATCAGACACACCCACGTCAATCCATGCCACCAGTAACACAACAACAAATGTTTTCACAGCAGCAGCTATTTTATTCTCCTCAAGCTGAGTGGGCAAGTCAGCAGCAGCCATTAATTCACACAGGAAATGCCCAAATGCAGGGGGAATACACCACTGAAAATCCAGAGCGAATGTTCTAGTGAACCTTTTGTTAAGTCACTTCAACATTTGACAAACGTTTCAGTTATGGTTACAATCAAGTTGTACATTTAAATAATAGTTTATGTAGAGTTTCAGCAGTAAAAAAGAAGCAAGTAAGAGGTGACATATATTATAAAGTACTTGAGATTATTGAGATTAATTTGGGTTATATATCAAACATTTCCAATCGACCTTGCTGTTTATTGCACTTTTGCCTCAATGGCCTCGTTTTGATGTTTGCTTGTTTTAGCATGTGTTGTTACACTAGTTTGTCAAACAACGTCTAGTTTTGTAACCTTTCCTGACACTCGTGGATGGTGAACTTAACGTTTATTTGAGCAGAATTTTCACTGCAAATTGCAATGCAATTTTGGACACAGAACGATGTTAGGTAAAAAGTATATTCCCAGAGAAATTGTGAGCATGAATCTTGTTTTACTTTGCTGATGTTTTTCTTGCTAAACATGCTCAGAATGCAACAAAGAAATGAATGAGAATGATAATATCGATGAAGTGAAACACGGGACATGTTCACTTTGCTCATATTTCGACATAGCATGGGTCTGTACAGAAATTGTGTTGCAAGTTGATGACAAAATTGCCACGTGCAACATGGCCTTAACACCATATTCATTTGATGATTTGGTACCAGCAAGAAATCAACAGATTACAAGAGCACACTGTACATATGTGTATATAGTGTTACTCAGAAATAATAATTATACAAATGGCTGAGGTAACCCATTGGCTTGCAATGCACATAGATGTGGTAGGGTACTGTCACTGCCAGTTAGTGGGATGTTTAATGGTTGAAATATGAAAAACTTTGATAAAGTGTACATGAAGTACCTTCATATACTGTCGTTGCAATGCATTGAACAATGCTTGGCAGGTCTCTTGAACAATATTTGACACTGTTCTTTTGCCCATTCTGAACTGGAAGGAGAGGCTTCAAAATGTTTCTCCTCAAAGGAGGAAAAATGCGGGGAATTAGAGCTGAGCTCCATCTGGAACGTTCCATTTAATATCTGAAACCTCCTCCTCCCCCCCCCTATAGATGACCTCTGCAAAAAAAATTACCTGTAGGAATCAGACACCTTGTAGTCATCCTATAGGAATCGGTGTCAAAATTTTTGCCTATAGGAATCAGAAATTCTGAAACAATTTCATGGGAACAATCATGTATTTACGCCTCTATGGATAATCTTTTCCAAAAAATGTCACGATTCCGCTTTATAGTATACCAATATTGACCTATAGGAAATCGGTGTAATGTCAAAAATGTTAAATATTCTTTAAAATATATATAATCTTTAGGAATAAATGATAACCCATAGGAATCAGCTTCATAATGCACCAGTCATTGGAAAGCACTGCACCCCCCTACCCGGGACATGCCGGGAAATAGTTAACTATCTGTTATGCCTCGGTACCTGGGGCTTTAGACAGCGTTAGTTATGTGTCATGATGACCAGGGATTATGGGCCGGGAATTATCGGGGATTTGTCTGTTGGACCTTGTTCATCGACATTTTCCCTAACATTGTTTTACTAAAAGCAGCTTTTACAGGATAACGTATTGACTTTGTAACTTGCAAGATACAGCTAACAGACAAAATGCAACACATTTACCTACTTTGGCAAAGCCAAAGTTTTGACAAACTCTGGATTGCATGTTTGTCCTCCAAAATTGGGGAAATTTTAGAATAGTTTCTCGAATTATAAAAGCAATTATTTAATGGTAGCTTTCATTTATCATTTATGGTGCCCGGGTAGAAGGGGGCTTTAGTCATGTTTAGACTTAATAGTAAGAATGCTGCGTATAACAGGGGGTTAGAAAGATTTAGGACACAACCTTTATCTAATGCCCTGCTGTTCCCCGGGTAGGGGGGTGTGGGGCTTTCCAATGACTAGTGCATAACATATACTATATAAAAAATGACATATAGTAATCGACTTTTTAACATATCATACCTAGTGTAGGAATCAGCTTTATTCCTAAAAATGACCTGTATGGGAATCGGATCATCCATAAGGGGGGAGGTTGGATATTAAATGTCCCTCTACGATGAGACAGATGGCTCTAGTTTCACATTCGCAGCTCTACATTCACATTCGAATGTAGAGCCAGACAGGAAATTTTCATAGTAAAACCGCAATAACTTCAGAATGGTTTAAGCAACAGAGAAAATATTCAAAGCCATTCTTCATTAATATTAAATGAATCGAATAAAATAGTTTAGATTTTTTTAGCTTATCAGGTTTTCTCTGGAGGCGTCGCAGAATATAACGCACCGTCATGATCGAATGTAGAGCCAGAGTTGTCAAATTCACGGAAAAATCCTTATATCTCAAGAACGAAAGAATTTACAATAAAATCATTCAATGCCATTCTGCATTAGCTCTTAAAGTATAAAATAAAAGAGTCTAGAAGTTTGTACCTTGCAAAGTTTTCTCTCGAGGCCTCGCAGACGGTTTGTTGTCTTACGACGTAAAAATGCCGTCATGCTGAAGCAGACATCCAAACATAGAAATAAAATCGATATATTTTTAAAACGGCTAAATGTATCGCAATATAGTTTAATGCCGTTCTTCATTAGCATTAGGAAAATTCAATCAAGCAATCCAAACCTTTTCAACTAGTTCGGTATCCTCTGTAGGCCTCGCAGAAGAAGCGTGTCATTATACGCCGCCATGTGTAAATTTGAGAGACACATAATCTTGTCGCGCACATAATGTGGTATTTCTCCAAGACGACGTGACTAATTCCTTAACGGTTTCATACCGTTCTTGATTAATATCAAAGCAATAAATTCTATAAATTTCCGACCTTCCAAGTCATTCTGTTTTGCTTATATGTCGTCCATAACAAGTCTTGCCGATGCGCGTCAGCCTGCCACAAACTCGAAACTGAGGGAGGACGTTCGCATACGAAACAGAATATCTCGTCAACGCAACGCTGTTCTTCTATAATATTTCGTGCCGTTCTTCGTTAATACCAGGAGCATTGAATTTGTCAAAATTCGTTCACCTTTCCTCTTTAGTTTTTAGTGTAGAGCGAACAAAAGCCAACAACATCGCGGTACGCACCCCCCTGATCCGCCTGTCAAAACAAAACTGCATTAATCCGTTATTAATCCCCGGGGTTTTCCCAGAGATAAATATAATAATGTTGTCCACAACAGCGTTCGTGTCGTCATTAACAAATTCCTTGCATGCAGTTTAACCGAACTTGTGTGAAGGATTTGCAACAGAGCAAAATCGTGCTAAGCGTATAGCTTAATTGCTAATTTACGGTGGCCCATAGTTGCCACCGAATTTAAAATCAATCACAGGAAAATAAATTTGTTTCCTACGTTTAGAAATTCATTTTTGGAAAATGAAATGTGTTGCCACAAGTCGGGTTAAGTTGGTCTAAAGTCGTTGTAAGGCATGCTAAGTGGGTGTAAGTCGGGTTAATTCGTCGAAAGGTAGTTTAAAGTCGTGTTAATGTGGTCTAAGTGGGTCTAAGTCGGGTTAAGTTGGTCTAAAGTTGTTGCAAGGCATGCTAAGTCGGTGTAAGTCGGGTTAATTCGTCGTAAGGTAGTTTAAAGTCGTGTGATCTAAGTGGGTCTTAGTCGGGTTAATGTTGCCCTAAGATGGTCTAAAGTCGTTGTAAGGCATGCTAAGTCGGGTTAATAATGTTTTACGTTGGTGTGCTCATACTGTTTTGTATTCAGAATAGGATAATTATATACGGATCCATAATATCCCTGCAAGACAAAGTACTTACCCTGTAGTAAATAGAAAACCGCTGACGAAAAATGAATTTCTTCAATTTTTTATTGTAATTTTCTATTTTTCTATTTTTATAAATTTTAATTACGCGAATTTTTAATTATTAAACGTTGAATTAAAATTTTGTTGTCTTTTGATATATTTTAAATTGTGGCAACCCATTTTATTTTCCAAAAATGAATTTCTAAACGTAGGAAACAAATTTATTTTCCTGTGATTGATTTTAAATTCGGTGGCAACTATGGGCCACCATACTAATTATATATTTAGCCTTGAAACGAGAATGTTAGTTAATCATCAGTCGAGAAGTTTGAAAAGAAGCAAGCGCTATGGCAAGCGTTCACGTAGCTTGTCTCCATCAAAAAATTTAAAACGCAGAATAAATGCAAGAAGATTGGTTGCGTTTGTTGAAGAGGAAAAGATATTTAAGGAAAACTGGCAGTTTTTTAGCAAGGCTTGCATCGGTTTGCGTGGCGGGGCCAAGAATGAAAAGAGAAATGTCGAAATATTGGATCAAGCAAGATTTTTTGCGTCCATTCGATACGCAAAATTGCTTGAGATATCAAGTAAAAAACATTTTTGGAAAACGGTGGCTCGTCAATACTTTGGTGACCTTAGAGTTAGCAAAAGGAAAATTGGCAAATTGCGTTTATTCTGGCGAAGAAACGAAGGAGGAGTTCGTGAAAAGTTTAATAGAAGCCATCAGGATGAAGATGAGGCGAATTCGAAGCCTAACACATCAACAAAATCCGTCGAGACTGAAGATCTACTAACCCAGCTTCATTTTGATAGCGACAATGATTCTGAAAGTACAAGTGACGACGATGTCGTAGGTTCAAAAATTCAAATGCCAGAAAAAAGAAGTACCATGGGCATAAATAAGCGTTTCAATCGCGATGAAATGACGGAGTTTCTTGGCAATGTCATAGGAAGTACTATAAGCTCAGTCTATCGTAAAAATTTCATTGATCAAACTGAGTATCAACCTATCAAGAAACCCACACCACGATCGCAAGATCATTTCTGTTCTAGTGAAAAGATGAATAAACCTTCATAATTTCATTCTGCCTCCCAGTCCAAATATAATATTGTAAAAGATTTATCTTCCGATGACTGTCTTAGCTACGAACAAGTAAAGCATACTGACGTCCAAGATAACAAGTTTCTCAATATTCCGAACGTTTCAGATGTAACAGCTATGTCATTATCAAGTAGCAATGTTCCTTCATCCGGTACTTTTCGTGCGAAACTCAGCAAAGACGTATCTCTTGTTTCACTTCCCTCGGCGTGGCGTGATATAGGCATAAAGAACATTACAGACAAGAAGCGGGGAATGTCTCACAGGGCTTTTGATGCTGGTTATACGTCGTTTTTTCTGACATTTTAAAACAGTTTAATCCTTACTGCTGTTGGATCTTTAAAAGAAATTATATTAAGAAAGAAAATTCAAGAAAAATATCGTCCCCGTATTGGTGTGGTATGGCAACTTGCAAATTCGGCGATGTATCGGTGCACCTAAAGATTGAAAACCGAGGAGAAGGCATGTTGGAAATTCGTTTTACTGGAGATGTTTGTCATGATATAACATCAGCGAAAGCAAAGAAAATAACTGGTAGCGACCGCGGAGAACTTATTGAGCATGCCTGGAAGTCAAACCAAGAACCATCAAAAATGCATCGCGACCAACTACTACGAGTTGACTCAGACTCTTTCTCTGCTGGTATCCGAACAGGAGCTGGTCTTACCCACGGGACAATGAAGGGTATCAAATCCGAGGCAAAAGCGAGACATCAGAGTGACCATCATTTGACCAAAAGTTTATCGGAGCTGCATGATTCGATTGCAAAAGAAGAAGAAAACAAGGCAATTAGCCTTGGACATACATGGAGAAAATTCTTTGGATACATTCAGATGTGTAGCATGTCTCCGGATATAAACATCGTTTTGTTTAACGAAGCATCGGTACGGCTGTACCACGAACTATCGAGACACGACATTATTTACATTGATGCAACTGGAAACTTGTTTGCGAATGAGAAAACACACAGTAGGCTTCTATATTACGCAATGGTCTTACGGAATCCGTTTCCTCAGAATTCTCCAATTCCAATAGCGGAGTATATAACTAGTCGTCATACTGCAGACTCCATTGGAATGATGATACGTAAGCTAAAAGAGCGAGAAAAAGAAGTCTTTAGCAAAGAGGTAATCCCAGTTCTTGTTATGAGTGATTTTAGTATGGCGATCATAATCGCATGTCTGAAAGAATTTAATAACGAATCGGTGGAAGAGTACTTCGAACGAGGATACCGGATTGTTACTGGAAAAGCAACTCAAAAACAAGTTCATAAAACCATACATCATGTATGTTCTGCGCATATGATGCAGATAATTAAACGTCACGCTAGAACTTTGTGCGAAAAGGGTTATCCAGCTGGAAGTCAAATCCACATTGCAATGCGATTTTTTGGGCGTCTTGTTTCCGCATCGTCTCTAAATGAAATGAAGATTATTGTGAATTTAGGTTATGTTATTTTTAAAACGAAACATGTTTGTGCCACTTTGACAGAAAAGCTGGAACAATTTTCGGAAAATATACGTACATTTAATACACACAATGATGATATTGATGAAGAAAACGTATCTGATAATGAAAGCCATCCAGAAGAAAACATGGAGCTTTCTGATGACGAGTGCGATACGATGAACGATGTTGTCATTGGACCATGTTCAGTCAAGCAATTTTGGGAAGAAGAGTTAGTTAATCTTATAAAAACGAGCTCTATAAAAGAGAGTGGTGATGATAATAATAAGTACTATATGCCAAGATTTTTCGATTATGTTGCTAAAAACTATCTTCCATCTTGTCTCCTTTGGTCAAATTTGCTACTTGGTGACCTAACAAGATATAATTCTGAATATTCTTTACCTGCTAATTTGTTGGCAGGGCCTAAAGTTCGAAGCTATTTAACCGACAACCAAACCAATGGGGAAATTGAAGACTTTTTTAAAATTAAGAAATATTGTTCATTCAAGGGACAGAGACATCTTCGGCTAGATACATTTATCGGCGAGAATTGGAAAGATAATTTAGCGTTACAAAGAGAATTTATTGATGCAATTATCAAACAAGGTATCAACATTAGAAAACCAACTCTGAAGAAATTACAAAATCTTTGCTCCTCGACGGTGAAAGAACCTCCTGACAGCCCTGATCACGAATCAGCATCATCGTCAGAAAAGTCGACGGATCAATGTAGTGACGAATTTATGGATAATGTAACATTGCCTGAAGAACAGTGGCAGAAACCCAGCCCATATCGGTCTGCAAAAAAGAGAGGAAAATATTTGAATCCTTCCGGTAAAAAACTAAATTTTAACCCGCTTACGCCGCAGAAAAAGGAACAAAAAGTTAACGATCCAAGTCCAACGAGTTTTGAAGAATACGAAAGATCGGTATGGATCGACGTTTCAAGCCGAGTGCATGGATATCGAGATATAAAGAAGGAAATAAAGAAATTGTGGTCGAAATATCAAAAAGAACAAAAGAAGCCAAAACAGGAAAAAATGGACGGTGTAAATAGACATCGGTCGAAAGATCAGGAAGATTTAATATCAGCTACACATTGTATATGCCGCCAGAAAAGAAATACAAGCGCTGTTTCTTGCATCTTGTGCAACGAAATATTCCACTGTGATTGTGTCGATTTTTGTACTGGTCTTGCAAAACTAAGTGATACAAACTACTTCTGTACAAACTGCATTTACAAAACGTTTGTTCCGTTTGCTTGTTATATAGTTCGTTCCACTTTGCCAACAAGTCACTTTAATAGAGAAAACGTCAGTAGGTTTTACGATGAATTTTCGGTTAATGTCTCCCATACTGGTTGTTCTAATAGCGGTGACATGAACGAACCGGGTATTGGTCATATGATGGAAGGCTATATTGATATTCCCTTGCCTGTTATTGCCGAACCAAATGGTGGAATACGAAACACCGAATCTAACTGTTGGCTCAGCAGTGCTCTTCAATGTCTAGCTACAACTCCATTGTGCGAGCTACTTGAAAAGTATAGTAAATGTTCAGAAGAAACATCAATGTTGATTTATGATGCCGTACGTACTCTTAAATTTCTCGCGAGTACCAGAAATAGGAATTCGGTACTGAGATTAGAAAACGGACCAGGCAGTATTGCCGCAGCATGTGGTATGATTCCAAATAGGAAAGAGCATAAAGATTCTAGCGAGTTCTTCAACCTCTTTTTAAACCGGATTTATGACCAGCTTCCAGTGGAAGGAAAACAGGAGTTAGAACGCCTTTTCAAATTGACCACATTAGAACTGAATAGATGTTTGGTGCCAACATGTTGTTCACTGAATGGAAAAACCAATACAGTGTGGAATATAATGTTGCAAATCCCCATATCTCTCTGCTCCATACGCCTGCAATCATTACTTTGGACGAGAATTTATGGCAGGTTTTCAACAGAAGAAGATGAAGTATGCAATAAATGCGCTGATGGAAAACCTGTTGTGCATCACAGTGAATTAGGATTGTCAATTCCATATATATTCACACTAACTATACATCGCACAACAGCTGACAACCAAGCAAAAATTCACACTCCAATCATCTGCGACGAAGTGCTAAATCTGAGAGGAATCGACGCAGATCATTTCGACGAGAAAGATATAAACTATAACCTACGTGCGGCTATTTTGCATAAGGGTCCAAGCATTCGTTTCGGACATTTTGTTAGCTGTGTCTTTAATTCTGACAATACTGCATTTGTGTATGACGATGAAGCGGTGAATGTTGTACAGGCTGAACATTTGGTAAAATCTAATGATTTCAGCACAAGCGTGTACATGTGCTTCTACGTTAGACGAGAGGAACGAACAGGGCCAGAATGTGGCAATGACGAAAATGTTCAGCCCGAATTTTACAATGTACCTTGGCAACTAAGCAAACGTGCTCACCACGATGTAGAAAAAATATGGAGTTATAAAAAGGAACTATTCTATGGTAATGATAAAATCTCCTCACACCACCTGAAAACTCTAAGAGATGGCAATTGGTTAAGTGGTGACGTAGTTAATAGTTTTCTTAACAGAATAGGAAATAATCAATGTCCTAATTCACGACTCCACATTTTCCAAACGTATCTCTACACTGCGTTGAGCAATTCTTTACGAGAAGGTGGCATAGTTTCCAAAGCATTATCTCTAGATCCGTTAAGCTGCAACATGCTTATGTTTCCAATAAACACTAGTGATCACTGGTCTCTACTGATAAGTTATCCGAATTCTTCAATGCTTGTGTACTACGACTCCCTTCTTGTAGTTAATGTTTCCGCCTTTATCAGAGTAATCAGTTTAATAAAAGCTACGTTCTCTGCGCATGGTCACAAGTTTGATTTGAAGCGTTGGCTTCTCCTTGCACCAAAAGACATCCCGAGCCAAGATGACTCGTGTAGTTGTGGCGTATTCATGTGCATGAATGCATACATAATGGCAAAAGACGATGAGCTAAATTATTCTTCTCAGGACATTACACAAATCAGGAAATGGCTTGTTAACTTCTTAGTTCAAGAATCCCTGGTGTCCAGAGAAAGACAATCTAAAAATGATCATCATATTGAAACCAATGCATTAGATGAGGTACCTTTGAAAAGCAGCGATATATTGAGAACAATTCCCACAAACGATGATTTAGATAAATCTCCTTTTCAGAAAATTAAGATTCTTGCACGATCTCGAGCTGTAAGTGAAAGTGAAGATACTCATACGAATGACGTCGAAATAAATATTGATGTACCAACAACCAGCTACGCAGAACCATCGCAACATCCAGGTAATGTAAATACACTCAAACTCGCCTAAAACGGTAAATGTAGCAGAGTGTTTCTCCTTCTATTTCTTCTAACTGGCGTCATATTCGCGTCCTGTTTAACGTTATGTTTTTCCCAATGCAGGTCTTATTTCAATTATTTAAAAAGACTCCATTGCTACTTGCTAAGAAGTTCTCAAAAATGTTTGAATAATATATTAAGTAATCACATGCAGATCTGCTATATGCTTATAGGTGAAGCATCCTTGTTGGATCAAGTAACCCTGTCAAATCAGCGATTCAATTTGCGAAGAAGAAGTAAGCTTAAGGTAAGATTACGGTGGACTGCATGTATATGGACTCTATGATCGCTCTTTCACTACCAATAATAACTAATAGTTTTACCCCTACAACCTCAATTAAGGCTTCATTAGTCACACGTTCGAACTATTCTGACCATTTTTCATTTCGGAGCATAAACTACGCGGAAATATATCTATAGCTATATACAGACATATTTTTAATAATATAGAGAAAGTACCGCTCGAGTGAATATGAGTTTGGATCACCTGTATTAGAAGCTGATGATGCAAAAGTTGATAGTAAAGATGTGATGTGGAAATACGATGAAGAAAAGGGGCTTTTAGCCAATCATCGAAATGCAGAAGTGCAGGTCGAGCGATCATCCAAGCTATCTGGGTACAAGCTTTGGAAAGAAGATCGTGTTAAAAATAGACTGAGAGGACGAAAACGTTTGAAGGAAGATCTAGAATCTGGTTGGAAAGACTTGGATAATACCGAAAAGAGGGTAAGTTGACATACTGACAGAATTAATATTCCTATTTTCTACTTCCTAGGATAAAGAATCATCAACTTTATCATTATATGTAATGTTACGAATATTTAGGATAAATCGCGAGTTAATACTGTAATTTTAATTTTCATATTTGCCATATTTCATGTTGTTAGGCATGAAGCTGGTGTATTTGTTCTATTCGAAATTATCATGCCTACAATGTACAGAAATGATTAAATGTACTGTCTTCTCTCTGCAGCATTGGAAATCACTCGCTACAATGCAGAACAAAGGTTTTTCCATTCGATGGAAGAATATATGGGATGATGGTTTTCCTGGGAAATGGATAAATTTTCTTAAATCCCACACAAGCGATGCTCAAAACAGGCTGAGAAACGCCACACGATATGGACCATCAACAGAAGGAAATACAGATCCGTATGTCAAAATGTGTGCCAGATTTTACCAAAAGTATAACGTACAAACTTGGTGCGAAATGCCCGCTGATAGTACGTGGGAAACAATGTTTTCAAGTTTTATGGAGCAATGTGCAGATCCAGTACTGAAGGACCTTGGACTCCCTACCATGATTCCTTCCTCAGTTCTTAATAAAGTAGACGACGAGTTTTTCAATTTAATCAACATGTACATGGTATTTCTTACTCGTGCGCCGCTTGGTCTTGCCCAACTTTGCAGGATGGTTTTATCAAGAAAAGGAAGCCAGGAACTTATTCGCTTATTTAAAAGTATCACTTCATCAGAGCTGCGTGAATGTCTTTTCCATATTATCCAGCATCCGTAGTATCACAAACCAGTATCCATTAGAGTGCATGTAAATATAAAAATTAAGTTAAATGTCACAATAGGCTAGCCTGAATTTCAGACGGCCACTGTTGAGATGTCCTACAGTGGCCGTCTGAAATTCAGGTTACAGTAGGCAGGCTTATTACTAGTCCTTACTAATAATTCGCCCCTCTCTAATAAGTCGCCCCTTTTATGAAGAAATTTATTAAACTCTTCTCTAATAAACACCCGCTCTGATAGGCGGTGTCTGAAAGGGGTTTTTAAGCTTGCAGTTTTGGTCATTTTACCTTACTTGCTAAAATAAGTTTGCTAAACATATGTTGTTAATCGTGTTAACCGTGAACAAAATTATCACATCATTTCACGGATAACCCCCCCCTTTAATACCCCCTCTCCCGCAAAGGTACCTGAAAAAATAGGGGGCCCTGGACCTTATCCATGTTTTTACTTAAAGTAGTTTTTGTTCCTACTCGCATTACTGCGATCTTCAGGGAACGTTGGTTCTCGTTGAAGTCCATTGATTTACCACTGTGCGATGACGTGTTGTAAACGAGAGATTCGAGAGTTGCTTTTCCACTCGCAGTCGTCGCAGACCGGCTATGCACATTTCCCGCTACGAATTCTTAATAATCTATTTTAAGTATGAACATGGATATATTAGCTTTACTTTAGATATCAAGTATTGAGCACTCTTTTTACTATACTCGTTACAAATTATAGTTACGTTTATATATATAAATATAAATTGCACTGATATAAAAGTGACATTTTGTTAATGACGACACGAACGCTGTTGTGGACAACATTATTATATTTATCTCTGGGAAAACCCCGGGGATTAATAACGGATTAATGCAGTTTTGTTTTGACAGGCGGATCAGGGGGGTGCGTACCGCGATGTTATTGGCTTTTGTTCGCTCTACACTAAAAACTAAACAGGAAAGGTGAACGAATTTTGACAAATTCAATGCTCCTGGTATTAACGAAGAACGGCACGAAATATTATAGAAGAACAGCGTTGCGTTGACGAGATATTCTGTTTCGTATGCGAACGAGTTTGTGGCAGGCTGACGCGCATCGGCAAGACTTGTTATGGACGACATATAAGCAAAACAGAATGACTTGGAAGGTCGGAAATTTATAGAATTTATTGCTTTGATATTAATCAAGAACGGTATGAAACCGTTAAGGAATTAGTCACGTCGTCTTGGAGAAATACCACATTATGTGCGCGACAAGATTATGTGTCTCTCAAATTTACACATGGCGGCGTATAATGACACGCTTCTTCTGCGAGGCCTACAGAGGATACCGAACTAGTTGAAAAGGTTTGGATTGCTTGATTGAATTTTCCTAATGCTAATGAAGAACGGCATTAAACTATATTGCGATACATTTAGCCGTTTTAAAAATATATCGATTTTATTTCTATGTTTGGATGTCTGCTTCAGCATGACGGCATTTTTACGTCGTATGACAACAAACCGTCTGCGAGGCCTCGAGAGAAAACTTTGCAAGGTACAAACTTCTAGACTCTTTTATTTTATACTTTAAGAGCTAATGCAGAATGGCATTGAATGATTTTATTGTAAATTCTTTCGTTCTTGAGATATAAGGATTTTGCCATGAATTTGACAACTCTGGCTCTACATTCGATCATGACGGTGCGTTATATTCTGCGAGGGCTCCAGAGAAAACCTGATAAGCTAAAAAAGTCTAAACTATTTTATTCGATTCATTTAATATTAATGAAGAATGGCTTTGAATATTTTTTCTATTACTTAAACCATTCCGAAGTTATTGCGGTTTTACTATGAAAATTTCCTGTCTGGCTCTACATTCGAATGTGAATGTAGAGCTGCGAATGTGAAACTAGAGCCATCTGTCTCATCGTCGTCCCTCTTCAAGTATATTTAAAAATTCTAAAATAGTAACTTACCAGTGGCCAGGAATCGGAGAGTAACAGAAAGTCTCTCTCCAGGACTTATGCTTTCCCGCATATTGGTATTTTGTTTGACAATATATGGGCCAACCAACGCCAAGATACCCTCAAAGGATTCTCGATCAAGTCTGTGGAATTGTCGGAAGCATTCCGGATCTTCAGCATTGAACTCTCGCAAAGATTTGCATATGCGCCTTGTCCTGTTCTTCTCACAATCCACCTCTTGGTCCATGAAGTCCTACATCGTGCTTTGTAACGGCGACGTCGAAGTCTTCTTAGCAGAATCAGCAAAAGTAATTCTTCTAATTCCAAACAGTCATCATAAGTGTTCGCCATACTGACTACTGAGCTATATTTAGCTCAGTGCATACTACATGCCGGGTCATGTGACAAAAGAATGCGCTGCTATTGGTTTATCTGCCCTGGTATCGATATTATCACAGAGAAACACAGAGAATCGAGTATTTGGTTTATCGGCCCATCCCTACTCGATCAAGAGGCGAAATAATCATCCCTACTCGATCAAGAGGCGAAATAATCATCCCTACCCGATCAAGAGGCGCCTTGCAAGTCGAAAAATATCAAACATGTCTGATTTTCGACTCAAGGTTGCACGAGGCCAAATACTTAGTGAAATTCACGCGACCAAACGTGAGCAAACGGGTACAAATAACATATATCAAAATTTTGAATTTTAATACATACCTTTGATAGGAATTTCCTTATGTTTCGATTGGATATATTCTTAAGAGTGTTTCTTGAAGAAAAACGCGATAATCCCATAGCAAAAGACATGATTTTTTGAAGAAAATTGGTCTGAGTAATATAAATTGGTTATCTTTCTATATCGACTCGGAGGGACTGGTAACGAAAACATGGCCGCCATTTTGTTATAGCAAAGCTAAGGCGCAGAATACGGAGACGAACCAGAAAGGACACTCTTTTGATGTCAGGCGGTCGCGCCGACAGTTGCCTGATACACCCGCGAGCGAGCGTCCGCCATGTTCTTAGGCAGTAAAGTCAGAGAATTTTACTATAAACAATATGGCGAAAACCGCACTATGATTAATAAAACTGCTCCTTTTGGAATGTAAGTGGGCTATTTTCGTCGGTTTTATGAATATTTTGAAGAAAAGGTAAGCAACTTGTTCTTTGTCAAGCCTGGTAACGTAAAAATATATCTTTCTGGTACAATTTAGCTGGGATTTGTTCGGGAGTATGAGTCTATGAGAGCTCATACAAATGTTTTACTACAAACTGTCTTACAATCCCATCGATCATAGACTCTTTTGTTCGACTCAACGTGTCTTTAATCAACGATATTTTTGTAATTCAAACTCCAATAATTGGGAAAGCAAGAATAAATAGCGTTTCAAAACAACTGCTCCATGAAATTGATATGTCTAGCTATTTAAATGTGTTACTATCGAGTAGTCATACAGGCATACATTCATCAAGTTCATTTTAATAATTTGTTTTAAACTCTATGTAGGAACTAGTGAGATGGTTGCAGATGTTGAACGCTCTTCAGAGTTTAAACAGTGAGACCACATAGAACTCAATTTGGAATGACTATTGACATTATGCTTACAGAATGTGCTTTATAAATTGTGGTACATTAACTTTACAGTCATATGGATTATGGAGTATTACTGACAGTGAACAAGACATTTAAAATCAGAAAGTTGAGAAAGGACTGTTGAAGGTTTACTGGTACAATTGCAAAGAAACTTTATCGTATGCAAATATGGTTGTTACATTCATTTGGTTGGCAGTATTTAATTTGATTTGCTTAAGACTACTCCCGATAGACTCTGGCCTAGTTCAAACATTCAACTTTTCATGTGCCTAATGTGAGTTGGACATATTGTTGGAGTTCATTCTTATTAGGTTTGTGTTTTAATATATTACCTTCATTAGGTTATCTTAAAACATTTAGTTATATAAATTGTTATATAATAATTCGGATCCTTCTCATTTTCCAGGTCTTGTCTCCTGCAGTTGACTACCCATCTCTTTGATCTAAAAATAAGTAAATGCATTCACTTTATTTTATTAAATGTATTTTGCATAAAGAGATTTAAGCTGGCCAATACAACTGGATATTTAGTAACATTCTCTATAAATTTAGTCTCCTCTCTAATAAGACCCATAAACAAGCCACAAGCCCATGCTTTAATTTCCCTTCTAATAAGATAATTTTATAAAAATAAGTTCTCCATCCCCTTTTTTTACACCTGCCTTATTACAAGTTTTCTTAGTTTATATTAATTTAGAATCCCTCTCCTAAACATGCCCAACTAAACTAAAAGTTTGTTGATAATTACAAATTCACTTAATTTATGAAACTAAAACCATCCTATTTTAAAAAAGATTTCTTACCTTTCAGCATCCAAGGGAAATCGAAAAAAAGCTTAGGGATTTGTCCCGTAATTTATTGTTGGAGCAGTTGACTGCAGAACACCAATGAGAGCCTGTTATTTTACCTTTCTTCATCATAAGAATAACAACCTTAATACATTATAATAATTTCTTTTATGAAAACACACTTATTGATCAGTTACAAGAGAGTACTACCTTCAATTGCTTCGAATGAAAATGAAAACAATTTTATTTATATATTTTACATATGTACTTTACTCTTATTTACACATTTCTTACAATTGCTATTTTAGGCACAACTAGATAACTTCTATGTTTAGAATACACAGACATAGCAATAAATAACTTCCTTGTTTTGTAAAAAGGTTCGATAACTTTTTTGTGTGCCTACGACCGCAAAAATAATTTTAAAATGTGCTGGCAAAATGTCGATTTTTGTGTTGGGGGTCTAGCAAATGCTGAAATTGTGAGCCTTCTGGGGGGGGGGGAGAGGTTGGGGGTGCATACCCAGAAAAATTTTGCAATCTGAAGCTATCAGAGCCAATTGGAATCAAATTTACTAGTTGTGGTTTGAAACTTTTCTTTCTAAAGCAAGTCATTTTGAAAAGAGTATTATTGTGAGACTCGAATCAGCCCTTTATGGCATTATACATTCAGAGCCTGAAATAATTTCAAAAATTTGTCCGGACAAAATATCCGACCAAAATGATATTTGATTGGACATTTCGGAATTTGATCAGATATTTTGTTCGATTTGGAGTTTGACTTTTTAACCATGCAAATTCATTGCTTTGTTTTGTCTGGAGAAACTGTCCGACCAGTTGAGCATTTGGTCAGACAGACTGCAATAAAAATGAACTGCAATAAAAATGAACAACAATCAATAATAAAGACTAAAAATATTTGTGAATAACTGGGAGTTTTTACTTTTCTTTGAACTTCCATATTGCTGTTCTCAAGAGATTTTAGCTTTATACAGTAACTTAAGTTTTGAAAAACAAAATGTGCCTTCAGGAATTTGAAATGTGCCTGCGACCGTCGGTGCCAGTGGTCCAGACTTTATTGACCCCTGGACGGAGTAATGAAATTCGGAGTAATGACTTCATTGCCACTAAATGTTTTAAGATGACCTAACGAAGGTAGTATATTAAAACACAAACCTAATAAGAATGAACTCAAACAATATGTCCAACTCACATTAGGCACATGAAAAGTTGAATGTTTGAACTAGACCAGAGTCTATCGGGAGTAGTCTTAAGCAAATCAAATTAAATACTGCCAACCAAATGAATGTAACAACCATATTTGCATACGATAAAGTTTCTTTGCAATTGTACCAGTAAACCTTCAACAGTCCTTTCTCAACTTTCTGATTTTAAATGTCTTGTTCACTGTCAGTAATACTCCATAATCCATATGACTGTAAAGTTAATATACCACAATTTATAAAGCACATTCTGTAAGCATAATGTCAATAGTCATTCCAAATTGAATTCTATGTGGTCTCACTGTTTAAACTCTGAAGAGCGTTCAACATCTGCAACCATCTCACTAGTTCCTACATAGAGTTTAAAACAAATTATTAAAATGAACTTGATGAATGTATGCATGACTACTCGATAGTAACACATTTAAATAGCTAGACATATCAATTTCATGGAGCAGTTGTTTTGAAACGCTATTTATTCTTGCTTTCCCAATTATTGGAGTTTGAATTACAAAAATATCGTTGATTAAAGACACGTTGAGTCGAACAAAAGAGTCTATGATGGGATTGTAAGACAGTTTGTAGTAAAACATTTGTATGAGCTCTCATACTCCCGAACAAATCGCAGCTAAATTGTACCAGAAAGATATATTTTTACGTTACCAGGCTTGACAAAGAACAAGTCGCTTACCTTTTCTTCAAAATATTCATAAAACCGACGAAAATAGCCCACTTACATTCCAAAAGGAGCAGTTTTATTAATCATAGTGCGGTTTTCGCCATATTGTTTATAGTAAAATTCTCTGACTTTACTACCTAAGAACATGGCGGACGCTCGCTCGCGGGTGTATCAGGCAACTGTCGGCGCGATCGCCTGACATCAAAAGAGTGTCCTTTCTGGTTCGTCTCCGTATTCTGTGACATGGCGGACGCTCGCTCGCGGGTGTATCAGGCAACTGTCGGCGCGACCGCCTGACATCAAAAGAGTGTCCTTTCTGGTTCGTCTCCGTATTCTGTGGCCATGTTCTTAGCAAGTGCCGTAAAGAGAGGCATGCACCCCCCCGAACATAAAAAATTAAAGATGGCGGCCTTGATTTCAGCCTTTTCAGGAAGTAGAAAGCAATAGAGACGCTTTTTTATTCTCTTGATTAAGGTTTATTGTTACCGAATGATTTATTACAACTTCAAATAATGTGTGCGCGTAAGATATAAGTTAAAAGAAATCTTGTTGATATTTTTTTTTTTTTTTACCCTCGTAGGAGTGGAGAGGCAGAGAGCATACTAATATAACAATTCATACTCAACAAGACGCCTGCTTAGGCGTTCACACTGGCCTTATAATGCGTGCTGGTGTGTGAAAACTATACGACCCTATGATAACCGTTGCGAAATTTCTATGTCTCCAAGGCCTCCAAGTCACAAACTTTCAAGGATTTTAAAACGTCTGTAGACAGGCTATAGGGTTCAACTAATACGCAGGTAATATACTACAAACATTCGAGTATGTTAGGTTTAAAAATTCAAAGAAAACTACATCAATAGTAAACAAACCGAAGGCCCCCAAGTCACAAACGTTTTAAGGATTTTAAAACGTCCGTAGACAGGCTATAGGGTTCAACTAATACGCAGGTAATATACCAGAAACATTTGAGTACGCTAAGTTTCAAAATTCAAAGAACACTATATCAATAGTAAATAGTAATAAACAAACAAGACAAAAAATCCTATTGCATAATTTCCACTCCTTACCAGTGAGCTCTATATATATATATCTGGAGTGAGAACTTATGTCCAAAAAGTGAAGCCAAAGATGGCGGAAATTGACGTCCAGTGCCAATCCCTTTCTATTGTTTTCGACCGCGCGGTTTGCACAAGCCGGCAAGGAGTGTGCCGAAATTTCGTGTTTTTACTCCGATGTAAACAATAACATCATGATTTTATGAACTAATAACTTGATTAGCGATGCGATCTGTTAGTATAAACTGGAATTAGCTAGAAAAATGGTATGAAAACTGTTTATGACCTTCATGAGTTTGGACGTCAATTGCCGCCATCTTTGGCTTCACTTGGCCTATTGGCCGAACATTAGAAGTTCTTACTCCAGATATATATATGGAGCTCACTGCTCCTTACCTGGCGGCCATTTTGACTTGAGCCCGCGATCCATTTCAGGTCAGCGGTTCACTTCATGAACGTAGGTCGATTTCATGTTGACGAAAAAAACGAAGAATGTGCACAGAAAATTAGGGAATCTCAACACTGGACCTTACGGCCAGTGTAATTACTTTAGTCAGATATTAAAAACACCATGTTTGCTACAGTGTACAATCTTTTTGTACAATCCTCAGTACCAAGAGAACTTCCTCTACAGTTGAATGATTTGATAGAAAGGATTAAAGATAACATAATGTATATTTGGGAAGTCAGCAAAATTTCTAAAACAAGACAATATTCAGAAGACATGGGTCAATGATATACTTTATAAGGGGCTGTTTATATGGAAGCCAGGCTGGCTCGCTTAGCGGACCCAGGCCAGCCGGGATGAAAGTTCAAAGAGATGCCGCCGCCAATTTGTCTGCGAGCTATTTTTAAGAACTGTCAAAACAATGTCAAATGTCAAAACAACAAAATCATCCCGCTTGCCGGGATGAAATTTTCTCATATAAACACAAGACAAATTCATCCCGCTTACCAGGCTGGCCCGGTCAGCGAGCCAGCCCGGCTTTCATATAAACAAGACAAAGTTGGAAGTTATAAAACTGAAAAAGTAAATGGAAACTAAACGAATTGAAACAAAAAGCAATGTAAATTTTATAACATGATCAAACTTGTTTTGGACCCTTGTGTATATTTAATGGTAAGTTTCATAATGGTTTGTTGTGTAGCAGGTAACACTGCCTGAGAGAAGTATATAGATATGGAAAACAGTCGATAAAGAACACAGACAATTTATTACCCACATAACAGATTCTCATCTCTAATTTGACTTCAGCTATTATGTGATAAAAAGATTTCTCTAGAAACCCATCTGAATATAACTATGAATTTAAGACAAGTTTCTCGTCTGAGACGAATCTCCCAAAGCTTTTTATTTATTTTAATAATTTCACCCATATAAAGAAAAACATTTTACATTTGTAGTAATCTATTAAATATTTTACATTTCGGCTAGGGGCCTACTAGAAACCTTGATAGGCTTTTTACTTAGACCCTAGTTAATATATAATTTTAATTATAAACTGTATAAACAAGTTCAAAGAATAAGTTCAAGTTAAGAATAAAATGATTCTTTAGATATAACACTATATAGATATTATCAACTATATACTAAGTTGCAGTAACTAGGCATTGCCTTGTGTAACATGACCTTAAATGTTAACGCATTAATTTACTGGCAATGCACTCTACTTTACTATTTTACTCTGTCTAATGCCAGACTATTTTACTTGTCAGTGGCAGAGTACTGCCAGTTAATGGGTTATACTGTACATAGGGATTTTGTAGGTGGAAATTTAAAAAAACTGCAATATTATGTATCCTACATTTAACAAAAATTTACATTGATATCCTTGATAGGTGCATTATACTAGGGTAATGCCACTGTGTGGTTATAGTGTAGTAGTCAATTGAAACCCCACCCCCTGGGCATATGCAGGGATTTTGCGGTCCCAGACTGCAGAGTATCGCACTTTTCAAACGAGATCTTGGGTGCGCAATCAGGCCGCACCTGAAGTGCGGGTGCGCAAAACTACCTAAAATTTCTCAGGTGCATCTTATCATACGCCTTGAAATGCATATGCGGGGTGCTGTGCACAAAGGAAAATGAAAGGAAAAATTTCATGCAAGATCAAATTTGCAAAAAAGAAATTCATGCTACAGGGGATAGACTAAAAAGCTCTCACTAAAATGCAGGAAATCAAGCCACAGAGAATCAAGAATTCAAACATTTTCTGGGGGAGGACCCCCAGATCTCCTAGGTCCCTTTACATTAATGGTCCCCACACTGAAGAATTCTTAAGGCCCTGTTATTCCATGCATGCCTGCTTTATTTGCTCATGTTCCAAATTACAATCAGAGCTTTCATAATGAAAAATTTATCCACAAATTTTTAGTGCAAAAATATTTCTGCAAAGCCAAAGCCATCATGCTATCCAGGGGTTTGAACAGAGACACAAAGGCCGGGATAAAATGCCAAGGATTTAACTCTCATAGAGGCTTTGCTTTAATCCTACCGACACTTTGACAGTTCCCTGTAACAGCACGTGCAAGTTGGGCAATTTAACAAATGCAAGGATCCCTGAAGAAACCAACCAACCAGGCTAATCATGAATTTTCTATACACACATCCCTATGATCCCTTGAAGAATTATTTCATTCTTTGCGAAGACAAAGGCAAGCCCTGAAATGTGAAATGACTGAAATCCTTCCTTTGAAATGCAGAAATAGTTTGATCCTTTTAGATAACCAATCCATCCATTTTGGGGCATATTTTCTTTACCTCTTGCATGGATGATCCAAGACAATACCGTCAATACGGGTCCAATGAATACACCAAATAGCCAAATACCAAAATCACGAGGTGAAATTGTCAACCCATTCCACACATAGACTTGATAGTAACAAAAACGATTACTGTCGGTAAATTTTAAGACAATTTACAATATTTTAGCCCATGTTTCAAACGCATATTTGCGTACTTTTCACGCCTTCACATGCCGCCATTTTGAATGTTTTCAGGGGGGTGACTGCCTCTCTGGACAGCACTTGCTAAGAACATGGCGGCTTTTTCGCAAAAACGGCTTACGCATTTTTAATCAGCAGTCATACTTCTGTACGTCTCTATTCTGTGCCGTTGGTTTAAACGTGACTCGACTTCTTTGTGTGACTCCTTTATTTCCACCTACATGACGTACAACTACTTCGCCGGTGGCATCTGAGGTGGCATTGAGTACGTAATGAAACACGATGTGATAGTTTTCTGGCCATTTTGCATTCACTCGCACTATTACAGACCGCTGGAAAGGAAACAAATTATTACTCAGCAATTATTACTACGTCTACGTTTAAACAATTACCAGCGGTAGAACCGGGTGCGTACCCCACCCAAGAAATCTCCAACCCAACGTCCCACCCCCAAAAAGGTCAACACGAAACCGTAGATGGTCGAATTCATCATTGATGGTCTAAACCACTGACCTATACTAAATGGACTGAGCGCTCGAGGCATAGATATAGGAGGTATAGATCGCCGGCTCGGCCTCGCCAGGCGTGACATTTTGAACAATCCAAGATGGCGGAACAAGCGGGCAAAAAAAAGCGCGGGAAATTTGTTTGCTAATTAAAGACCTTTAGTTTACGAGCGTTCTTCAAGTTTTACAGCTGTTTTTAAGAGTTTTAAAGTCGTCTGATTTCAGGTTTTTTGTTTCTGAGTGATAAAAATATTGAACCAGATTCATTTTAGTCGTTTTAATTTAAAAAAACATGCCACAGTCTTGTGCCGCGTACAATTGTACGAAGAGAAGAGTGCCATCAAATGATGGAACTAACGTTGCATTTCACAGGTAGAATATGGATTTTATTGAACTAGTTTTAATGCTATTTTTACCGACTGTAGGGGTGTTAACATAGTTTAATCGTAATGCAAACACTACACAGTATCTGTTTCCTTTTATGCTTTGTTCTTCATCGTTTGTCATTGATTGTATTTATGCAAAACTATAGTTCGCCGTTCAGACGTTTTTTCACGTTTTAAACATTAACTGAATTTTCCCATAACCAACTTTTTATTTGCAAAAAAGAGTAACCATAGATAACCATTGTATATATAAAAGTATAAAAGGCACAGTCCATTTCACAATTAGCTTTAAACAACACCGCACAAGCACATCAAAACTACTTTGTAAAATGAAGTATTCCAGCAATAATTATATTCAAAATCTGTCCAGTGCCCACTGATCTCAACTCATACAGACTCAAAAACCCATTAAATTCTCGATTTTTCATGCCAGCGTAGGCGTAGAACACGAGAGAAAAAGTTTTTAAAATCTGACAAGTTAAACAAAATTGTCAATTGAAATATATTTAAACATAATGTGCTGAAACATAATCATAGGACATAGATACATACACAAAAATTCAGTTTTAATATTCAATGTAAAATTATTAATTCAAAACAAAACTTCAAAATAAAATAACCCAACATTTATTGACAATTTTTGTATAATACTGATACACCAGGATATTGAATACCAGGAGACTTTACTTTTCATTGATTTTTTAAGTAGAGAGCAGAGACTTGAGATAGAGAGCCCTTCAAGTAAAATTAACAAGCATTAGACTGAGTAAATGGGTTACATTGTGGACTAACATGTTAAGGATATTGTACACAATATTGTTCATTCTGTGTAAATGCACAAGAAAATCATAGAACAAAGATTTGTCAAATAGAATAATACATGTCCTGTTTCAGATTTCCATTAAAGAATGCTGTACTTCTCAAAAAGTGGACAGTTGCCACAAAGAGAGCAAACTGGGAACCAACAAGCCATTCCGTACTTTGTGAGAAACATTTTAGACCAGAAGACTACATCACAAATGTAAGTGAATTGGCAGCACTTGATATTGACAAAGAAGTGAAGAGAGTC
Organism: Trachythela sp. YZ-2020; assembly: GCA_016169945.1. Lineage (NCBI taxonomy): Eukaryota > Metazoa > Cnidaria > Anthozoa > Malacalcyonacea > Clavulariidae > Trachythela > Trachythela sp. YZ-2020. The sequence continues at coordinate 239,522 of JADLSH010000289.1, forward strand.
CTAACACCAACCAAAAGTATCTGACACCTGATGCAGTCCCATCTATTTTTGAATTCCCTCCTCATTTAAAGTCCACTGAGAATATCACACCAAGAAAACCTCCAGTGAAACGAAAAATCATCTGCAACACCCCTCCACCATCCAGCCCTCCTAAAAGAGAAAAAACCGAGAATATTAATACTCACGACCACCATGGTTACTGCCAGCACCCAGAAAAAGAAATTTCCCAGTTAAAAAAGAAGTTAACACAAAAGAATAAGAAAATAAGGTCACTACGTGGCAAAAACGTTAGGAAGGAAAAACGATTAAAAAACTTGTTAAGAAGCTTGAACATATGGATCATCTTACACAAGAACAAAGTGAGGCTCTAACAACCAACTTTGGAGAATTGACGAAGGAAATTTTTAAAAATGAAGCAAAAAATGCAGAAAAGTCAGCTGGCACACGATACACAGAGAAAATAAAACAATTTTCGATTTCACTACATTTTTATAGCCCAAAGGGATATCAGTTTGTGCGAAAGGCATTCCACCTTCCATCCCCTAGTACGATAAGATCTTGGGCTTCATCTATTGATTGTGAGCCTGGATTCCTAAAACAAGTCATTACCCACCTCCAAGACAATCTTGATGAGGACAACAAAGATTGTGTACTGCTTGTTGATGAAATGTCTATAAAGAAGGATGTTCTTTTGGATGCTAAGACAAAAAAGTTTGTTGGGAATGTTGACTACGGGAAGATTGTAGCAGAAAAACAAGATACAACAGCAGAGAATGCGCTAGTCGTCATGGCAGTTGGCCTGAAACAACCCTGGAGCCATCCGATTGCATACTTTTTGGTAAATGGATTGACATCAAAAACGCAAACACAAATAATAAAGGAATCAATCAACCTACTTACCGATGCAGGCTTGGATGTACATGCTGTCATATTTGATGGCTGTTCCAAAAATTTAGCAACAGCTCGAGGTCTTGGATGCAACATAAATGCTTTTGATGGATCATTTCCACACCCATCTAGACCAAACAAACTGCTCTATGTGATTCTTGATGTTTGCCACATGTTAAAGTTGGCAAGAAATGCCCTGGGAGACAAAGGCATATTTTATATTAATGGCCAACCATCCATATTCTGGAAGCTCATCACAGAACTGTACAACACACAGAAAGATGATGTTTTACACCTAGGAAATAAATTGAAAAGCAAACACATTCATTGGCACAATATAAAGATGAAAGTTGCTGTGGCAGCACAGACACTGAGCAACTCAGTTGCATCTGGTATCAGATATTTGAAGGCAATTGGTATACCAAAGTTTCAAGACAGTGATGAAACTTCACAGTTTGTCGAGAATATTAACAATATTTTTGACATTTTAAATTCAAGAAGCAAGTTTGGGAAGCACTACAAGAGTCCAATAACATTGGAAAACATTGATGACTTGGAAGAGTACCTTAGTCAGATCAATAGCTACCTACAACAACTAGAAGATCAAGATGGTGGGAAATTGGTTAATGGTCCCAGAAAAACATTTATTTTGGGATTTGCAGTGTCAGCAAGATCTATCATTGCTATAGCTAGACGACTACTGGAAAGGAACTACAATAAATTTGACTATGTTCTCACTTACCGGTTCTCACAGGATCAGATAGAGATGTACTTCAGCAAAATCCGAAGTCGATTAGGATGGAACAACAACCCAACAGCTTTACAATTTAAATGGGCATTACGCACACTGCTGCAAAAGAATCTCATAACAGCACCGACAACAGGTAACTGCACCAACATCGCAGAGAGACCAGAGAAAGAGCTGGAACCCGACAAGAGAATCCTGCGATTGCTCGACAGTTCCCCAGTATGGCGTGATGATGTTCATGGTTACATTGGAGGGTACATAGTAAAGCAGCTTATTCCATCCACAAAATGTGTTGAGTGTCTTGATGCCTTGGTTGCCGAAGACAGCAACCAAGTTCCAGATCACTGTTCCTACACCCGCACATCTCCCAGCAGTCCAAACAAGTTAATTTCCCTGAAGAGTTATGGTGCCTTGATAGTCCCTTCACAATCGGTTGTGAAAGTTGTCCAGGTCACCGATAAAATCCTTAGAGAAAAGCTCCACCAGTGGCATCTAATGCAGAAGAAAACCCTTCAAGAACTGAAGCAACAAGTCCTGCAGGAGACCAAGCCGTCCACCTTTGTTGAGCTACAGCAGCACTCACGAGAATGCCACATCCTCGATGAAAATCTGCGCGATGACCATATCACCACGCTCGTCCACGGTATTTCAGACCTGTACGTGAAGATATTCATCCACCGCTTTGGAAAGATATACTCAGAAAAGGTAGTTCGCGGTGAAAAGCCTTCAAAGAGGCAAAAACTCAACAAACTTATCCTCTTTGGGAACGATTAAATTACAATTCGGACAATAAATTGTAATTCGACAGCAATTGTTATTAAAAAATCAAAATGTGACATATAAATGGTCTAATTGTGCACATAACTTCTCCCTTTTACTGTCAAATCGATCCATAAGCGGAAAACGCACATTTATCCTTCGAGTGATATAAAAAATTATAATCTTCGTCTTATAACTTTGTCTTGATAAAGTTTTTCTTTGCATTCACAGCGAAAATAGAACGTAAACACTCACCGCTCCCGATCAAAATATTTCACGATCTAAAGCGAGAAACCCCACGCTAAGTCCTTCAATGGCATAAGTAAAGATAGTTTTCTCCAATAAAACCAAAATTACGGCTTAACTCGTTGTCGATTTCCCAAAATAGGTGCTCGAAAATGCCCATTTTAGATACTGTACCTATGGACACTTGAGTTTTTTGCCCGCTTGTTCCGCCATCTTGGATTTTTTATTTTGGTCACGCCTCGTCACTAGGCTTCAGTATTGGAGTCGGCGATCTATATCTCCTATATCTATGGCTCGAGGTCAAAAAGTGTCCTCACCGTTGCTGACGTCATATAGGTCCTCGCATCGATGAAAATTACCGCATACCGATATTTTCCTAATGTTAGTTGTGCTCGCGGGCGAATATGTGTTTTTGAAATTTAACGAAGTTTGTTTTTAATTTTTTTCAATTCTGTGTTGTTTTTTTTGCAAACTTTGCTGTTTTTGGTAAATATTTACTACCTTCGAGTTGAGAACAACCTTTTCCAAAATAGGAGTATATTTTCCTGTTGCAAGTTTGAAAACAAACATTTTAATTTTAAATAAAATGATGGTTTCGGTATGTTTTTATACACGACCACAACAAGAGCTTCGAGCCATCGATGATTGCTGGTATTTATGCTATAGTTTTTCCATAAAATTTGTCGTGTTATGTAAGTATTAACCTTCGTTGACATGAAAATTTTTTGCCGACAATCTTTCCTGGTATTATACTGAGTAAAAGAGTGTTTTTGTGGAGTTTTCTACGGCTATTTGAGATTTTTTTCTAAACATGTATACGGCTTTAATTGAGAGTTGAAAACATACTTGACAGCCCGCCAATTTCATAAAGATCACATTTAGTATAAACTGACTTACTTTCTACAATGATTTCGCAGCAATTTCTCGCCTCAAAAACACAAAATGAACAATTTTTTTGAGTTTGAAACATATAAAAATATAGAACCGAGCCGTTTATCAACGCATTTGTAAGTCAGCGAATGTACGCATGAGAGCAAAGACCTATATGACGTGAGCAGTGGTGAGGACATCGAGCTCCTGATAAAATAGATTGCGCGCTCAGTCCATTTAGTATAGGTCAGTGGTCTAAACACATCATCAAACTCGTTCCCAGATTGCAAGAGCGCGCAGTCTGGCCGCATAGGATGAGCTTGTTAATAAAGCAATATTTGACTTTTAAAATAAATTTTCTTATCCAGATACTACTCGCGAGCTTATTTATATCACGATTTTTTAAGATTAGATATAGGTAATGAGAACCATACTAGTGTCAATCATGATAGCTGTAACAACAGTCCGTAAGACGTTAGCTGTGAAATTGTAAAAATATAGTATGAAATTTGATAATGTAGTTGCAATCGGGGAACGAGTTACATGATGTGTTCGACCGTCTACGGTTTCGAAATTTGCATCGACGAATGCTTACCAAATGTCAATGATTCATGGAAGTATTTATATGGGAATTAGTGGCATATTAGTTAGTATATTATGGGGCCTTTTACCTCTGCGAAGGGGATTCGATTCCTGCAACATGCAACAGGTGTCTGTTTATAATTTCGCCTCAGTTGCATGCAGAAATTGAAAGTACCGCCTGTACAAAATATCGCACGTTTTCTCCGCTTTTCTCCTGTAGTAACACTAGAACAATAATGGTTGCCTTTACTGGACGTCCAACGGTCCCAGGAAAGGCTGATTAGGACTGGTAGAGCTATCAAGTTGAAATAAAGTTGCATTACTTTAGGTTTCTTAACGCAGTAACACTGAGCTAACAAGGAATGGCTTTTACCTAAACTTTAGGAGAACACTTTAGCACTGACAGAGATATCCAGTTTAGTTATGTTTTAGTTTAAAGATGAACAGCTATGTAACATTAGCCTGACTTGTGAGCGCCAGTACATCATATAGAAAACTCTTCTCTCAATGATCTATAATTGTACTGTTCCCGATTTGTGCTTTTGCCAAAGTCAGATAAGTGTAATATGTGTTGTGGATACCTGAATATCGGAGAAAACGCCATATCTTCTCCATGAATAACTTGGAAACTCTTGTTCGCTGTATCTGAAACGTACTGACGTATTCTCTGGTGTGCGGCCATCTTCAATTTCAGACAGTAGTTGATACAAGTCAGCATGATAATGTTTTGGTAAGGGTCTATGGAACAATTGAAATATTAAAAAATATTTTTAGTCTGACTAAAAGACACGGATTAAGACAAAGATGTTAGCTCATGGAATAGAACGATTAAAATATTGGTTCACACGACAAGTTCTTTTTATATTAGTTTAGTTTGAACAAAATTCCAATGATTTGTCGTTAATTGGAAAGCGTGAAAAAACACACATTTAAAGTGCATATGTTACGGAAATTCTTATTATCCTAAACGAAAGAACTCTTAAAACTGTAGAGTAATTTATTTTGTAAATTTATATTTCCGTGGTTCGCTGCTGAGATATATCATTACTCCGCTGGTGGAGGTTTAAAATGCCAATTTTCTGTTTTAGTCGTCTTTGTAGTCAGTGTAATAAACTGCAGGGATGGATTTACTAGGGGAGTGCAAGGTGGTGCACCCCTCCTATGCTTGTCCAAGGGGGGTGAAAGGAGGGGTGCCAATTCCCATATAAAATCCAAAGTTTGGATTTTACAGGGCATCTAGGCAATCTTATTTTTCACACATTTTCTGACAAGATGACCCATTTGACCCTGCTGGGGGTCCTCAGTGATGATTCACCCTGCCTTGGTCACTGGTCATGCCCAGCTTCATGACCAGCAGCACCCTCCCCCTCCACCTATCAGATCAAGTTGGATCCATTCGTGATAAACTAGCATTTCCACAGTTCGCCCATATTACACACTTATTGAATATTGATCTTAAATGTTATTTTTATGCTACGTCACACAAGTCTGGATTTCCTCGCATGTTTATATTAAGATAAAATGCTTTCGTTGACATCGTTGCTGTAACGATATCGAAAGTCGGTCTGAATAATGACAGGCTGGGTTTATTCGAATCACGTTTATATTACTTCAGCCTTAAGGCTGTTTTCCACTTCAACCGTATCGTACCGAAACGTAGCGTATTTCTTTGTTTCCTGAGCACTCGGGTAGAACTAATGACCTCGACACAAAAGAAAATACTACGATACGTGTCGCGAAGTCCTTGTTGAATTTTGAAGACCTAAAGCTTTTAAACTACGGGGGTTTTCCACTACGGGGGTTAGAGCGAAGCCTTCAAACGGTCAATTATTGTGTTGCTTTCTCAAAAGCGCGGTAACAGCTTTGTTCCTCTTGGTATAAAAGTGTGTGTAATTTGAAACTGCCTACTGATATGATGTTTTAATCTTCCATATTGATGACGCGATATACATATAATGAGATATTTGAGAAGGTTTATACTGTATCATTGAGGTTTAATGTACACAGAAACATGGTCACTCTACCTGTCACAAGCTCGTCCTCCAACATTCGGACGGCATTTACATTGTCCTGTATACTTGCCACAAATCTGACTGTATGAACCCCCGACATCACAATCGCAACCTATAAAATATCATATATTAACATGAGACACATTGGCTTTCACAAGCCTCAGACTCCAGAAGACAGTTCATTTCCGGCGATCACATTGATCTTTTCTTGACGGACCTTAGTCTTCGTTTAGGAATAGAAAGGATTATAGTAGAATTTAATATTTTCTTCCTTTTACAAATAAATATTCAAATTTGCCACAATTTCTTTCGGATAAATTTAAGAAATTTGGGAGAAAGATTGTGTTTCAAAACTCAATTGATGATTGACTACTTACTACCGTTTATAGGTAGCAGAAAAGTGTTAAAAGTGCTAATTTAAATCCCTGACAGGTAGAGCTGGATTTAAAGAGCGCGCGTAGAATATTAACCGTGGTAGAATAGCGAGCTATTTTGAATATTTTAAGATGTAGTCTGAAATGTTAATATCTTAGCGCATGCGTAAAAGGCTCTGTAGTTCAAAGTGGTTGTCAAATCCAAGTATGTACAACAAACAGGAAGACAATGTTACCTACAAAGATCTGAGCACGCTCTTGTAAATAGTTAAACAATTGGCCTCAGCCACACCACTGGTGAACAGAACTTCAATTATCAATTTGTTTCTTCAGGCCACTCCTGGATAGGGGGAAAAGTGACCCTTCCAAAAATGGTGGGTGGAGTAAAAGTAACCCCACTGATAACTATATACACCCCAGTTGACTGGGCAAATACATACCTGAACATCCAAACGCATTTGACTGTCTGAGTGAATAATAACCATCCTTACAAATCTCACATCTCTTGCTAGTAACACGTTCCTTACATAAACACCGTCCGGTCTTTTCATCACATATTTCAATACCACCGATCACTCCAGCAACGTTACAGCGACATTCTTGACATCCAAATGGATTACTTGCAGTAAGGTTGAATGTTTTAGGTTTACATTCACTGCAGTCTTGGCCTTCAACAAACTGTTTGCACTCACATTGACCCTGTGGAGGAGGATTAGTCAACATTACTCTTAAATTGAATTTATGATTGTTCCAATTACGGACACCTCTCTATAACGGACACCTCTCTATAACGGACATCTCTCTAGTACGGACATCTCTCTAATACTGCCACTTCTTTACTACGGACACCTCTCTAATAAGGACACCTCTCTAATACAGACACCTCGCTAATACGGACATCTCTCTAATACTGCCACTTCTTTACTACGGACACCTCTCTTAATAGGGACACCTCTCTAATATCGACATCTCTCTATTACTGAAACCTCTCTAATTGGGACACCTCTCTAATACGGCCACATCTCTAATAAGGCCTCTTCTCTAATACGGACAAGTCTCTAATACGAACACCTCTCTAATACGGACACCTCTCCAATACGACCACCTCTCTAATACGGACACCCTTCTAATAGCGACACCTCTCTTCTAGGGACACCTCTCTAATAGGGACACATCTCTAATACGGCCTCTTCTCTAATACGGGCAACTCTCTAATACGAACACTTCTCTAATACGGACACCTCTCTAATACAACCACCTCTCTAACACGGACATCTCTTTAATACGGACACCTCTTTAATACGGACACCTCTCTAACACGAACACCTCTCTAATACGAACACCTCTCTAATACGGACACCTGTCTAATACGGACACCTCTCTAGCACGGACACCTCTTTAATACGGACCTCTCTAATACGAATACCTCTCTAATAAGGACACCTCTCTAATACGGCCTCTTCTCTAATACGAACAACTCTCTAATACGGACAACTCTCTAATACGGACACCTCTCAAATACGGACATGTATCTCTCTATTACGGAAACCTCTCTAACACGAACACCTCCCTCATACGGATGGATATCTCTCTAATACGGAAACCTCTTTTATACGAACACCTCTCTATTACCGTTACGGACACCTCTCTATAACCGGCATTTTCGTATGTCCGACAAAATTCTCATATATTCACTTTCAGAATGACCTCTGTATAATACGTCTACTAAGGGACCGTTCATTTTTTTATCTGGGAGGGGGAGCTGGTGGAATTTAGTGTGCCCTCTTAAATCTTTAGCATGTCCCACCCTTTCATACTCAACTTTTTCCCAGTGGCCCACCCCTAAAAAATTATGCTTGTTCAGATGATCTCCCCCCCCCCACCTTCTGTCCTAAAAATTCCAGAGTATGTGTAACCTTAAAAACTCGTTTTTGTGGGCAAAAACCTCTGTGATCATTGGCTGACTTTTAATACTGTTATACCCGTCCTTTAAACAGATAGAACAAGTTGTAACTATGCTGTAAATATCTACAGTAGCTCAAGATATGTGGTGATTTATTTAAGCAGCAGTTGCAAGGCTGAGTCCAATTACGTAGTCATTCTATGGGTCTTGCATAGGTAGGGGGGTTCGGGGCATGCTCCCCCAGAAAATTTCGAAGTTTAGTAGTCCAGAATGGCCATTTCGTGCGCTTTCAGGGTGACATTCTTGCAACAGAACAACAAAACATTGTATCATTTTTACGTGCCCCTCCTTTTGCCAATAGTTTTTCGCGTCGCCCACCCTATTAAGGCCATCTTTTTGTGGATGGCCAACCCCCTAATTCCACCCCCCCCCTCCTCCCAGATAAAAAATGAACGATCCCTAACTTCGAGACAAAAGGCCTTCGCTCAAAATGTCGAAATCCTTCAGGTAGTTTAATCTTATAATTCCTCAAGTATGTAGTTCGCTTCTGTAGTAGTTAAAGTTGACGTCATCGTGACGACCTCTATAAAAACAGACATCTCGCTAATTCGGGCACTTTGGTGTCCCTACTATAGAGGTTTGACTATTTCTATATATTTTATCGGACAAGTACAGTAGTAGTCGTTTACGTATAACCTTTGGGTAAAACCCTTCAAATCTTCATGCTTAGAACATACCGTATTTGATGAGCTGCAATCTCCCAATGGTCTCCCAGACAATGGTCGTACACCAGCAGGGTCACATCCGCATTCCTGACAGTCAGGGAAACCATAAAAACCTGGCTTACAACGGTTACAGAATGTCCCGGAGAAGTTCTCTTTACATCGACACTGACCATTGTCGGGGTTACAGTTATCACCCAATGAGCCTTGTCTGTCGCATGTGCACGCGATGCATCTCGGGTAATCATAATATCCAACAGCACAACGCTCACATTTGAAACCTGCATACTGTGGTTTACAGCTACAACGACCACTTCCATCACACTCTGGACCTGTTGAACCAGTGCCAAAACACTGGCAAGCTAAAGTGAAATATAGTAGATTTTATATACTTATATACAGGTAGGCAGGCTTTGTGGCAGACATACGTAAAAAAGTAGGATAAAAGTAGGACTAAAATTTTAGGAAAAGTAGGAATAAAGTATGAAAATATACACAAAAGTAGGACAAAAATAGGAATATTTTGTGATTAATTTGCATGAAAATACCACAGAAATATTATTTAATCTCTCTTATCGCTGATAATGCTCGGCAACGACCCGAAGGTGTCCGTAATAATAATAGGGGTTCGACTGTACATATTTTTTGTATACCGGGTGGGGCAAAAAAAAGTACGACTGTTTGATTTAGTATAACTTAAAAACTAAAAGAGCTATTACACTTAAACAAGTTTCTTTGCATTCAGCGATGTCTAACTTAAATTTTGATATATCCCATGTGCATTTTCATGCAATGTTGACTGAGATAGCTGCGTTTAAACTTGACTAAATACTTTTGGAACTGTCGAGAATTAGCTAAAAACGGCCTATTAAACTAATTTGATAACCGTTACCATTTTATCGTAAGTATTATTTAAATGAAGTGAAGTTGAAGTTAGAAATGTTTCTTGAATAGGTATGCTCTTTTATTCTAACATTTGGCCTTCTAACTTCAACTTCACTTCATTTAAATAATACTTACGATAAAATGCTAATGGTTATCAAATTACTTAATAGGCCGTTTTTAGCTAATTCTCGACAGTTCCAAAAGTGTTTAGTCAAGTTTAAACGCAGCTATCTCAGTCAATGTTTCATGAAAATGCACATGGCATATATCAAAATTTGAGTTAGACATCGCTGAATACAAATCAACTTGTTTAAGTGTAATAGCTCTTTTAGTTTTTAAGTTATACTAAATCAAACAGTCGTACTTTTTTTTGCCCAACCCGGTATATTTTTTGTATATAATTTTTTGTATGTAATTTTCGCTCGAAATTTCCATCTACAAACACCATCAACATCCAGCTCTATCGAGCGAGATGCCCAAAAAATTAGAATATGACCCTTCTATCAAACACTGGCATCACCCTAGCATACAGTATATACATGAACTTGTGGTTAGCTCTTGACAACTGGACTCTGTAACTCAGTTGGCTGAGCGCTGTACCGGAATCGCAAGGCCGCAGGTTGGATTCCTGCCAGAGGGCCTACTGTATAGTCGCATTTTTTTCGCAACTGCTCCTGGTTAGGTCTGAAAATATGCATATAACTTTCGCTCGAAATTTGCATCTACTCGACTCCCGCTCGGGACAACGAATCATGCGTGATTCTCTGCAGATTATATCCGCGTTATTCTTGTATAGCTTATACTCACCTTTCCAGAATCGACAATGAAGCGTACTCCGTCTATAGTCACTGACGTCTCGGCAATATTCGTTGAAACAATGCATTTTCTTACACCTTCTGGCGCCACGTCAAAAACCTAACAGAATGCGAACAAATTTCAAATATTACGACTCTCTCTGCTAGTTGATCATGGACTAAGGTAACTTGATTTATACTGAATAACTCTGTAAGTAAGTTTAAGGCTGTTCTGCCCAGAGGTCCAGTAAGGGGCATCCTGATTGGTTCAGGTGCTACTCCATGAGAATGCCGGAAAATCAGGGAGAATGTCTGCTATCTTTGGTAGAGTCAAACTTGAAGCTCTCGTTTCACATGTAATAAATTTATAATTATGCAAATAAATCAAACCCTGGACACGAATGGAACATGAACTATACCAATGTGCCACCAACATCCCAATTTCTGACTTGAAATTTATTGAATGTCTGACAAGATTATGTTGTTTAGAACTGCAGAGCAATCCAGTATAGATAAAATTAGTTCAATTCAGTTCAGTTTAGGCTACTTTACTTGACGATTCTGCTAACAAAACGTCGGAAAGATATTCACCTTATCTTGCTCCTCAATAGACAAGGCGTTATGCAAAGGAAGAACAATCCATTTCTGTGTCTGCTGTGCGTACTCCTCAGCGGCATCAACTACAGCTGATATCTCAGACATACCACTGAGAAAGATTAATAAGTCTCCTCTCTCATTTGGTGGGTACTACAAGAAATAAAGAAAAACAACTAAAGGCACCGTTGGAACTTAAAGTTACTTTTAGAGAAAGAGAGGTATTCAAACTCCTTTCCATACGAGTTCCTCTTTTAGAAAAGAAACTGGGTGACTTTCCATATAAATACCAAGAAATATTAAACGTCACAATAATTTTGATACAGTGTCTTACGTAAGGATTGAGGTTGGAGTTATGGTTAGAATAAGGTTGTAATTATGGTGAGGATTAGAATTAGTGTTACGATTAGGGATTATGATTATGTAGTATAATACGTCTACTAAGGGACCGTTCATTTTTTTATCTGGGAGGGGGAGCTGGTGGAATTTAGTACTCAACTTTTTCCCAGTGGCCCACCCCTAAATAATTATCTTGTTCAGATGATCTCCCCCCCCCCTTCTGTCCTAAAAATTCCAGAGTATGTGTAACCTTAAAAACTTTTAGTTTTTAAGTTATACTAAATCAAACAGTCGTACTTTTTTTTGCCCAACCCGATATATTTTTGTATGTAATTTTCGCTCGAAATTTCCATCTACAAACACCATCAACATCCAGCTCTATCGAGCGAGATGCCCAAAAAATTAGAATATGACCCTTCTATCAAACACTGGCATCACCCTAGCATACAGTATATACATGAACTTGTGGTTAGCTCTTGACAACTGGACTCTGTAAGTCAGTTGGCTGAGCACTGTACCGGAATCGCAAGGCCGCAGGTTGGATTCCTGCCAGAGGGCCTACTGTATAGTCGCATTTTTTTCGTAACTGCTCCTGGTTAGGTCTGAAAATATGCATATAACTTTCGCTCGAAATTTGCATCTACTCGACTCCCGCTCGGGACAACGAATCATGCGTGATTCTCTGCAGATTATATTCGCGTTATTCTTGTATAGCTTATACTCACCTTTCCAGAATCGACAATGAAGCGTACTCCGTCTATAGTCACTGACGTCTCGGCAATATTCGTTGAAACAATGCATTTTCTTACACCTTCTGGCGCCACGTCAAACACCTAACAGAATGCGAACAAATTTCAAATATTACGACTCTCTCTGCTAGTTGATCATGGACTAAGGTAACTTGATTTATACTGAATAACTCTGTAAGTAAGTTTAAGGCTGTTCTGCCCAGAGGTCCAGTAAGGGGCATCCCTGATTGGTTCAAGTGCTACTCCATGAGAATGCCGGAAAATCAGGGAGAATGTCTGCTATCTTTGGTAGAGTCAAACTTGAAGCTCTCGTTTCACATGTAATAAATTTATAATTATGCAAATAAATCAAACCCTGCACACGAATGGAACATGAACTATACCAATGTGCCACCAACATCCCAATTTCTGACTTGAAATTTATTGAATGTCTGACAAGATTATGTTGTTTAGAACTGCAGAGCAATCCAGTATAGATAAAGTTAGTTCAATTCAGTTCAGTTTAGTCTACTTTAGTAGAGTGTTTTTGAAGATTCTGCTAACAAAACGTCGGAAAGATATTCACCTTATCTTGCTCCTCAATAGACAAGGCGCTATGCAAAGGAAGAACAATCCATTTCTGTGTCTGCTGTGCGTACTCCTCAGCGGCATCAACTACAGCTGATATCTCAGACATACCACTGAGAAAGATTAATAAGTCTCCTCTCTCATTTGGTGGGTACTACAAGAAATAAAGAAAAACAACTAAAGGCACCGTTGGAACTTAAAGTTACTTTTAGAGAAAGAGAGGTATTCAAACTCCTTTCCATACGAGTTCCTCTTTTAGAAAATAAACTGGGTGACTTTCCATATAAATACCAAGAAATTTTAAACGTCACAATAATATTGATACAGTGTCTTACGTAAGGATTGAGGTTGGAGTTATGGTTAGAATAAGGTTGTAATTATGGTGAGGATTAGAATTAGTGTTACGATTAGGGATTATGATTATGTATAATACGTCTACTAAGGGACCGTTCATTTTTTTATCTGGGAGGGGGAGCTGGTGGAATTTAGTACTCAACTTTTTCCCAGTGGCCCACCTCTAAATAATTATGCTTGTTCAGATGATCTCCCCCTTCTGTCCTAAAAATTCCAGAGTATGTGTAACCTTAAAAACGTTTAGTTTTTAAGTTATACTAAATCAAACAGTCGTACTTTTTTTTGCCCAACCCGGTATATTTTTTGTATATAATTTTTTGTATGTAATTTTCGCTCGAAATTTCCATCTACAAACACCATCAACATCCAGCTCTATCGAGCGAGAATGCCCAAAAAATTAGAATATGACCCTTCTATCAAACACTGGCATCACCCTAGCATACAGTATATACATGAACTTGTGGTTAGCTCTTGACAACTGGACTCTGTAACTCAGTTGGCTGAGCGCTGTACCGGAATCGCAAGGCCGCAGGTTGGATTCCTGCCAGAGGGCCTACTGTATAGTCGCATTTTTTTCGCAACTGCTCCTGGTTAGGTCTGAAAATATGCATATAACTTTCGCTCGAAATTTGCGTCTACTCGACTCCCGCTCGGGACAACGAATCATGCGTGATTCTCTGCAGATTATATCCGCGTTATTCTTGTATAGCTTATACTCACCTTTCCAGAATCGACAATGAAGCGTACTCCGTCTATAGTCACTGACGTCTCGGCAATATTCGTTGAAACAATGCATTTTCTTACACCTTCTGGCGCCACGTCAAAAACCTAACAGAATGCGAACAAATTTCAAATATTACGACTCTCTCTGCTAGTTGATCATGGACTAAGGTAACTTGATTTATACTGAATAACTCTGTAAGTAAGTTTAAGGCTGTTCTGCCCAGAGGTCCAGTAAGGGCCATCCCTGATTGGTTCAAGTGCTACTCCATGAGAATGCCGGAAAATCAGGGAGAATGTCTGCTATCTTTGGTAGAGTCAAACTTGAAGCTCTCGTTTCACATGTAATAAATTTATAATTATGCAAATAAATCAAACCCTGGACACGAATAGAACATGAACTATACCAATGTGCCACCAACATCCCAATTTCTGACTTGAAATTTATTGAATGTCTGACAAGATTATGTTGTTTAGAACTGCAGAGCAATCCAGTATAGATAAAGTTAGTTCAATTCAGTTCAGTTTAGTCTACTTTAGAGTGTTCTTGAAGATTCTGCTAACAAAACGTCGGAAAGATATTCACCTTATCTTGTTCCTCAATAGACAAGGCGTTATGCAAAGGAAGAACAATCCATTTCTGTGTCTGCTGTGCGTACTCCTCAGCGGCATCAACTACAGCTGATATCTCAGACATACCACTGAGAAAGATTAATAAGTCTCCTCTCTCATTTGGTGGGTACTACAAGAAATAAAGAAAAACAACTAAAGGCACCGTTGGAACTTAAAGTTACTTTTAGAGAAAGAGAGGTATTCAAACTCCTTTCCATACGAGTTCCTCTTTTAGAAAAGAAACTGGGCGACTTTCCATATAAATACCAAGAAATATTAAACGTCACAATAATTTTGATACAGTGTCTTACGTAAGGATTGAGGTTGGAGTTATGGTTAGAATAAGGTTATAATTATGGTGAGGATTAGAATTAGTGTTACGATTAGGGATTATGATTGTGGAAATTAGGGCTAGTTTAAGGGTAAAAAGTTGCTGTCTTTCAATTGTGGTTGTTTAACAATATGGAAATTAACTAAACAAATTCGGAACGTGGCCCGAACGTCGATGTTTCGACTATCCTCACTGGTGCGTATGTTCTTATGTTATTGTCTGTGTTCATGTTTGTGCATACACTTCGGCCACTAGCTAGTACGTAAAGAACAAACCTATAAGCCTTATACGTATTAGATGCATGCTGCAATAATTAGATGGCAATGTTTACCTTATTGTCAATTAACTGGAGAATATGTAGATAAGGTCTCGGATCCAGTCTTTCTGATGCCCGTGATTGTACTACAGCAGACTAAACAATTAAAGGTATGTTGAAAACTTTAAAATTACCACAGAAACTTTCACTTAAAATATCTATCCAGTATCCAAACACACTACATACAGAATATACAGTATAGGTGGATTACATTAATCGTTAAGGCAGGGCTCGAAATAGGGCCTGGCAGACTATGTTCTTTGGCAGTTTAAATAAATGATGGCCTGCAATTTCTATTTTTGAACTACCAAAATGATCCCATAAGGCTATATGAAAGAAATGAATGTTAATTTTGTACATGCAATTCTAAACTGTTCTTTTAATGTTCTCTCCATTAATATTACGTTATTCATTATTAACGCAGAAAATTAAGGATACTAATATGTGGTAAGCAAATGAAATAGTTTGTAGAATTTCACCTGCAATTCTATTTTTGACTTGCCAGTTCAAAACGGACTAAAACGGAATAAAACGGACTTCTATCGGATATAGTCGACTTGGTACGTGTGGTAAAAATCATTTTGAAATTAACACAAAAACGAAAAATCACTATATAGAATCAACTGCACTACAAAGAAATTGTATAGAGTCTTGCCTGAATAACAGGAGCTCCAGAAAAGTATGTGGCAAAGAGCCTGTGGGAAAAGTTTAAGAAATACATTTTAGTGCCTGCAAAAATGTGCCATAATTACAAAGAGAGAATTACGACCTCTTTCATAGGTAAAACTCTCATAAGTGAGACATGCTACAGAATATTGCTACACAACTTGCTGGCATGTTTTTATTGGCAGGACGAAGTCGATTTTATACAGCGAAAGTATTTTAAAGGCTGTTTCCACTTCAACCGTATCATACCGAAACGTATCGTATTTCTTTGTTTCCTGAGCACTCGGGTAGAACTAATGACTTCGACACGAAATAATATGCTACGGTACGTTACGTTACGTTTGAAGTGGAAAACGGCCTCAACATAAGTCATAGAGTACGTAAGTCATTGCCGTTAATGGACTTTTTCAATTCAGGGCAACGGCAACAAGATATATAAGTAATATATCGCTTTTCTGATTTATGTAAATGATGCTTTCCCCCATAAAAACGCCGACACTCCAGTCTAGTGTCTTCATTAGGTGTGATATAAAGTCATCTAAAGTTAGCTCACCCGTGATGAAGACACTTCTGTAGGGTTGATTGTGGACTTGTTTCAAGTCTGTCTCTCAAAGTGGTTTCTATTTGGGAGCTATAAACGGCGTGCGAAAATGCGGGTGGGAGAAATACATAGCCTGGCCGGTGGGACGCGAGAAAATTGTGTCCGTCCTCTCCCAATTTTCTCGCCTACCACCCGCTCGCCTTTAAATTCCTCCCGTCTGCATTTTCGTGCGCCCTTTATAATTCCCAAATAAAACCCCTTTGAGAGACAAACTTGGAGCAAGTCTAGGTTGAATGTTGAAACGTTGCGTCGTGAATGTAATCGGTTCACGGATAGTATTCATTTATTACACCAGAATAGCGAAACATGTTTGAACTTTTGAACAAGATGAGAAAAAGCAGTACAACCAAAACCGATATCGGCGGGTTAACACCATGTTTAACTTACTCGATGTTGATAGTAGCGGACATTAAAACCAATTTGAGATTACTTCTTGCTTGTACCAATCCTTGTAGAACTCCGAGAAGAAAATCGACATGAATATGATGTTCATGAACTTCATCCATTACTATGATGTTGTATTGTGATAGCGAAGGATCCGAAGATAACTGACGTAACAGCAGACCTGGAAGACAAAAGCAAAATTGTAAAGTTTACGAGTTCACGGAAACTAGGTACACATTCAGTTTTGTTCAGCTGGGGAAACTTTGTGAACTTCTCATCCAATTTTCATCCAAATTGAACTAAAATTTAATCGATTTGTCCTTCACCAATGGCCATTAGCTCAACAAATTTTCGTATTTAAAATGTTTCACATTAATTTTTTCAGTTATCGTGCCCACAGCCAATCATTATGAAAACCAACGGACAGTTATAGCCAAACACAAATTATCCCCCAGAAGATGTTGGTAACCAATTATCAGCTGAGTGAACTGTAAGATCAATTAGAGTCAGTTACTTTATCAATAACCAGAGGTTTTCTCGGGGTGCACCGGTTTCTTCCTGTAGTAACACCGGATGAATAAGGGTTACAGACACGTTACCGGACTATGTCTACAGTCTACTACTAGGACGAGACGGCGAGTTTTATAGATTAAATTCGTATATTGAGCTAGAAGAATGCATAAATCTTCGCCAGCAAATTAAGTCTAGTATTCATGTATAAATTATACATGCACTACGCATTCAGTTCTCTTCACCCCCGGAAAAAAAAGACAAACTTTTGTAAATTTCTTATCCAGTTTTCATCCAAATCAAACAAAAAGTTAATCGATTTGTCCTTGGCCTATGCCCGTTAGCTAAACTTTCGTAGTAAAATCTTAATAGTTTTTCAGTTACCCTGCTTACAGACAATTAAACACACACACACACACACACACACACAAACAAACCCAGGTGAAAACATAACCATAACCTCCTAGCGGAGGAAATTAACTAGAACAGTTCAGTTCAGTTCAGTTCAGTTCAGTTCAGTTCAGTTCAGTTCAGTTCAGTTCAGTTCAGTTCAGTTCAGTTCAGTTCAGTTCAGTTCAGTTCAGTTCAGTTCAGTTCAGTTCAGTTCAGTTCAGTTCAGTTCAGTTCAGTTCAGTTCAAGCATCAAAGCGAGCAAACCTTATGTTCAAGTAAGCCATGATCGTGTAGCAAATCCTCAAACTGTTCTTTTAACTTGACCATTTCATAAAAACGCTGTTCCTCAAGGCCACGTCGTCGGCACCATTTCCTACTGGATGAGCCCTTGCCCTTGGCGTGTAACCACTCGTCAAATGCGTTCAACAACGTGAACGGATCACCATGTTCAGATTCTAGCAACTGACGAGTGACGAGAGTTCATAACATCCGGGTCATTGCTAAAGCGGCGAGTGAACGGAGACTGGACGACACTCGTGGCCGCGGCAATCGTTAGGACTGGATCGCCCATGTGAAATACGGAGCCCATTATCAACATCTTGCCTAGGGAATATCAAATTAATAGAGTATAGATAATATAGATTTCAAATAGATTTATTCCCACCCTAACTCCTTCCTACAGTGTTCAGTTTGATGCCTGGACCTGTTGATCTACCATTGGCCGACATGTAGTGTTTTACATGTTTTGAGTTTTACCACAGGTTTTACCCAACTTACATTTTAATCAAAAACAGAAACGCGAAAGTAACACTGGAGGAGCAAGCAAAAATAGAGGATCAAGTCAACTAAGCTAACTATATTTTTCTGAGCTTGTCTATCAGTTCTATAGACAGTTCTCCATAGAGGTCAACTAAGGCAGTCCCTTATTGGTCCAGTGTTACTACAGGAGGAAACCTAAACTAAACTAACTTTATCTATATTGCATAGCTCTATCAATTCCAAACTGTTCTTCATTAAAAATATCCGGTATCCGGCGGATTTTCCGTAAATATGTAAATTCAGGCCGCCTTTTCAGGCTAAAAAAGTATTGAAATTGCTTACAGATGTAGCGTTGTTCATCATATTTTGACTAGAAATGATTAGAAAGAAGTTGACAGTGTTTAAAAAACTCACCATTGGTTAATAAGAAAGCCTATTTCGACTAGGCAAAGTTTATCATGCGAAATAAATCTGAGATTTGACTGGTATAGCGTGATATTGCATACGTTGTTAAGTAACAACGTACTATATTAACGTGATTGAAAGAAATGTGACATCAAATTAACGGCGCGAATTGAGGTTTTGACGCGGCTTAACTATTGCCGTAACCGTGCCTAATACAAAACGAGCTTGGTTGGATGGTTGGAAAATCAAAACGTGACGTTCACTTATTGGCTTTTGCAACTTATGATAGGCACTTGGAAAAGACTATCAGTTTCATTCCAACTCAAATTATTATTGAACTCACTTTAAAAGAAGGCTTAAACCTTATACAAATAATATCCGATATGCAGACATCCTCGTACCCAGGCTTTTCCCTCTGTGGAGATAAAACCCTGGATGGAGCTGGTCACGTGTCTCTTTAAATTTTTATTGCCTAAGGGGGTGAGGAGAAGTGAGGAGAAGTATCATATTACATGCTTCCACTTGAAAATTATACACTTTAATTGCAAGGAGTGGGATATTATTATGTATAATATATCTCGAGAATCATATATAGTTTAAAACACTTGCAAAATTTGTTTTTTGTTTGCTTTTAAGTTTTAAAAACGTAGTAAACAGTTTTATCAACAGACAAGTCAAGTAACCAACCAAAATTGTATGCTTTTGAGGTGTTGTTCAATGTTCTCTCGAACACGGTTTCATATCAGATAATCAGACGCCTCTGGATCTAGTCTATATTATTAAATCAATCGTCACTACAAATATAGAAACCTATATTTATAATATTTTTGTAATATGCCAAGCTATAAACATGCGGAGAGCCGGAGATTGATGTCCACTCTAAAATCTGTTGAAGCATTTTACAGTTTAGAAGGTAGTAAGATACAAACATTCTCAGGGAAATGTGGTAAATTATGATTATGTTATTCGAGAACTTCCTTCTTGTTGCCGATTCTATAAACATGTACAAGTCTGAAGCCTGAGTGAAGGCAAAAGCCTCGTCCGCAGCTGGGGGAAAATACAAATTACGATATAGTATTGTATTGTAAATATAGGCTATATGCAAAGAAATGATAGCGCATCAGGTTTACAAAATATTTTTCATACATAATTCGAGACATAATTCATAAAAACTGATGCGTACCCTTTCCACAGATATATAATATATATATATGTAAAATTTAGTCCTTCAGAGTTAATTTAGTCCCATTGAATCAGCTGTAGAGTGTATAGTACAGCAAAATAAAAACATAGTTGTACACTAAATTTTGTCTATACTATAGGACAAAGACTTTAAAATAAGTCGGCTTATTGGACACTGATGTCTCACAGTCACAGACCATATGCACAGACACAATAGCATAGTGATATGGATACTTCCAGCAGATACTAAATAACTGTATTCTAAATCCCTTTTGTATATTATATTAGATCAAGCTAGAAAGACGAAGAAAACTATTTAGGATTTAAAGTGTGGACGTGTATACTAACACATATGAAGTATAATTATACATATGTTTTATCGTAAATATTCAAGTTGTACCGCACGCACGGAAGAGTCGTTGAATTTGCCGGATAATTTTACCGTACGTTTGGTAACATAAAGTTATACTTCGACATACTTCTTGATCGTCGCGTTTAGCGATGCCAAGGCGGGATATTTTACAATCCTGAACGAGATTTAACCTCTGGATAGCATTGTTTACACACAGTAGGATCTCGATATTTTATAGCAATTCCATATGTCAGCATTAAAAAAATCAATTTTGTTTGCAGTTTGAATACCAGACAGGATAAGGTTCAACACTGTTAACAATCATATCAGTCAGTCTATAGAAGATATGTTTTATTGATTGTGTTTTATATTAAAATACCGTGCGACGCGTGCTTTCCTTGGCTTGACAAGCGTTGTGTATTGAAATCTGATCCAACTTATCGCTTGAAATGTAACTCAACACTCCAGGATACAGTAGGTAGTGACATGATGATGAATGCGACTATTTTATAACAACAGTTTTGTCACAATTTCTTGTTGCAAATTTTCAATTCATCGCCCCAAAATACTTTTTTCCAAACGCAACAATATCACAGAAGACAACACGCTCCTGTACCACCCCTCCCTAAGTGTATTCTCAATTTATCACGCGAAATCCGCGTGACACGTGACCAGCTCCATCCAGGGTATTATCTCCCCAAGAGATAAGAGCCTGGGAACGAGGTTGATATGCAGACGGATATTTTGTAAATATCCGGCATATCCGGTCGGATAGCAAAAAGCACTATCCGGTGCATCCGCACACACACTAACTACCGTGCCACCAACACCTCAAGAATTTGCACTAATCGTTCTTCCAAGTCAATTAAGCGTTGGCTTGGCAATTTGAACGTAGCGGGTTCAATCCCTGCTCAGGGTAGAGTACAAAACAAGTGGGCCAGTTGTTTGAAAGTCGGTTAGCCTAATCCGAGGTTAAAGAAAAACGTCAAAGCAAACTTCACAACAGCTTGTTCATTAACATGGAAATATTTTTCAGAAATCATGTTTGGATCACCGGAAGTTCCATTTTCTAAATTTTTGAAATAAATAGACGTGCAGAAATGCACAAACCAAAACAGAGGGTTCGACTGGCCCATGCACTACAAGCTGGAAGCAAAAAAGCAACAACAACAAAAAATCTTCTACCTATGACAACATCAACAGGTAGCTTCGCTAACATTTCACCAGTCGGTGTGATCTCCTCATTACTATTCAGTGCACCTTGTTGTTTCAACACGTGGACCGAGTTCTCTATGGAGGACTTGAGGGGAGGTTCAATAAAGGGGAAATTACGTACATCAGGAATACCAAGGGATATCATCTGTAAGATGATGGTATCGAGGGGTGCACGGTGGATCTCTGGTGTAGAATATTGAGAGAATTCTTCGTAGTCGCTTTCGGCGAAGAGGCGGAAACAAACACCTGGTCCAGTACGGCCTTAAAATAAGATAAGATACGATAAGATAAAATAAGATACGATTAAGGTATATTTATGATATGACATTTCACCAGCGTCTTACTGGTTGGAGATAATACTTGGAGAAACACTTGAATAATAATCATAAGATAATTTACAGTAAAACCTCTCCTTATGGACAGGACACTTCTCTATTACGGACAGTTGCCAATGTTCCCACATTGTTACCGAGTGCCTTCAGTGTCCGTACTAGAGAGGTCCGACTGTATTTAAAGCTTGGGCAACCAGCTATATCGGACATGTTTTTGCTCGCTTCTTAGGTTTAAGGAGCCACGTTATGAATTTGGATTTGCTCTAATAATGAAGACACCAGACTGGAGTGTTGAAACGTTGGGTCGTGAATGTAATTTGTTCGGAGGTTGCATTCATTTACTTACATGTAAACTAGAGTAGCAAGCTAGAACATGTCTGCATGATGATGAGGGCGTGAATCTACGTCATATATACCTAGGATAGACTGGAGTACCGGGAGAAAAGGTTCGGCTTTCAGCAGAGCGTTGACTGACCTTTTCACATGAATTATATATTGAGCTCGGAAGAATTGAACCCACAATCTCAGAAGTTGCTCTAACGACTGCGCCACTCATGAACCCCAAATATATGTTCAATGTAATGATGAAACCATGCCTTTCAAATGGCTGTCATATTGTCAAAGTAATGCTACTTTAACCATTCTAAGGACATTTCACGGCCCATGGTTATAATATATGCTAATTAACCTGCTCTGCCTTTCCTTTGTTCCGCACTAGCCTGGCTTATCCAAAATTCGTCAAGCTTTTGAAGTTTGGCTTGAGAGTCATAGCTCATAGATCTACAGATCAAAACAATCCAAAGAGTAAGGAACACCAATACTATCAATGAATACTTATAAATCCTACTTAATTTCAGTAGCTATGTCCAGTCCTCTTGTTAATTAACAATTATTCGCAGAAGGTGAGGTGAATATCGGTGAATAAAAACCTTTCACATGCACATTTCAAAAATATTTTAATTGAATATTTACGATAAAAGAGGCTTAAAAACGCTTTAGGTGATTATCGCGTATTAATCCGAGGTAGCGCAACCAATCAGCGTTGAGAATTTTCAATAATCACCTATGTAATTTTACTAATCTTGCTTATTGATGGTGTTTGTAGATGGAAATTTAGAGCGAAAATTATATATAGTCGAACCCCTATTAACGGACACCTCTCTTAAGCGGACACCCCTTTTAAGCGGACACATATCTCAGGTCCCAATCATTTCTTTAATAAAATACTATATCCAAACCCCTATTAAGCGGACACCTTACTTGAGGTCCCAATGAGCAAGTCAACCCCTCTTAAGCGGACAGACAACAACAGCTGGTCTAAAACAATTTTCATAACAATCAACAGTAAATATCAGAAAATAACAAATCTGTCAGATGAAACAGTTCCTTCTTTACTTTTCTCTCTCAACCAGTTATAAAAATCTAACAAGGTTCTTGTTACCTGAGCTATGCCTTTATATTTTAAATTGTAAACTGTTTTGATACTCAAATTACAAACACAGTTTGCCTCCTGTTGTCTTTCTGTAGACCCCTTTTAAGCAGACACCTGGGCAAGGACCCGAAGGTGTCCGTAATATAATTTGTATATAATTTTTTGTATATAATTTTCGCTCGAAATTTCCATCTACAAACACCATCAACATGAGACATGTATTCGCTCGGTTCTCTAATGTAGTCCACGAATATATTACATTCACGACCCAACGTTTCGACAGCTCGGTCTAGTATCTTCAATAGGGGTGATGTAAAGTGCAAACGTAGATCTCAAGATTTTTTCTCGGCATCTCGTTCGATAGTGGAAGGTGTTTTGTAGATGGAATGTTCGAACGAAAATTGATATACATTTTTAGACCTAACCAGCAGCATGCAGTTGCGAAAAATGCAACTTTAGGCCCTCTGACAGGAATCGAATCAGCGGCCCTGCGATTCCGGTGTCACGGTCTCAGCATTCCCCCAGTCTGAGTTATCCCCTTTGATTAACTGCGCATGCGTGAAAACAGGGGACCGCTGAGCACGTAGCTACAGTGGTCTGAACGCTCCCCCAGTCTGAGTTATCCCCGTTCAAATTTCTGCTTTTTATCATTGTTTATTCATAAAAAAACGTTTTTTAAAGTATTCTCATGAAGGACACAGTATTGCTAGACATGGTAAGGCGTTTATCGTATTATTTCTTTACATATACCCAGGGCCGCACAGAGACATTTGGGGGCCCGGGGCAAAAATAGCTTTGGGGCCCTCGCTATTCTCAATCCTCAAAGATATTTGACGGCATGTGCTTGTTTAGAAAACTGATTTCCATACCTTTGAACTTCTGCATGGATTACATTCGTTTCAAATAACATTCTTAATCTTCATCCAGTGCTAAAATGGCATTCTCCTCCGGGAAATTTTTGAAATCTAGGATCTCAGAATGGCAAATTCCTGCATTCTGAGAGACTATTTACAGTAATATATATCCATATTTTACTTCATTTCTATTTGGGGGCCCCCTTTAGTTGGGGGCCCGGGGCAAATTGCCCCCTTTGCCCCCCCCTCTGGGCGGCCCTGCATATACCCTATGTCACTTGACTCACTTTTGTTTATTTTAGAAGATAACTCAGACTTGGGGAGTGCTGAGACTGGTCTGAATGCTCCCCAGTCTGGGGTATCCCCTATTAATTTTTTTTGCTTTTTTAATCATTGCCAAATTAAGGTGAAGTAATACGAGCAATAAATTGTTGCAACTTGTTGTGCATATGAACATGGCATTTTAAATGCTAGTTTTTCCATTTTTTATTAACATCCCCTTAGGAGTTAGGGGTGATGCATGCAAAGCTCTGAAGTAATACACTTAATCACTCTCATTGAAGACATATAATACTCGATAATTATGTCATAAATACTTTTTTGGCCTGGCAGCCTCGCTCTCAGTCATAAAGACAATTGGTTCAAGATTTATACAAATGCTTGATACAAATTTCAGGAAGCATACTGGTGCAATTTTGTTTTCTGTGAATTTACTAGTCTAACAGCATAATTTTAATTAAGGCAGTAGTATTGACATTGGGCGGGATTAAAAAATTAGCTGAAAATCACCCCAAAGTTCACAAGACTAGATTTATATTGAAAGTGACGTCCCCTCTCCAATCAGATGTTTAATTGATAGCAGATTTACTCTGCAATGCACCCTACTCTGTCTTGCATGCCCTGGAAGCCTCGCTTTCATTCATATAAAAGACTTGAGGCAATTGGTTCACAAGAGCAAGGCTTGCAGGCCAAAAAAATATTCATGACTGAATTTTAAAAAGGTTGTATTGTAAAGATGCAAAAGATGCTATTGGCAAGTCCCAGCCAGGGGTGGATGGTGGCACCCACCAAGAACAATACATACGCCCTAGTGTCAGTAGCGATGGGAAATATAGCTGTGTGATGGTTATCCAAGTTCACTCAAAATGTCGAATAAAGTATTTTCCTTATCTTTCATATCTATTGTTGACCATCAACCATCCAATGGTCAAACTATTCGATCAATCTTCTGTTTGATTCCAAGCTTAGCTGAAAATTGCAGTATATACAGTACCTATTATTTATAACCATTCTCCTTGTCAAGTAATTTAATGTTACATGCATTTACTTATAGTTACAAATATATAGTATTTACAAAATTGCATTTTACCAAATTATTTACAGTTCATGCAATGAAAAGAGGCATTTGCACAAACAGTTTTTGGAACATTGTCACATGATCGGTGGAACCATCCCAAACATCTTGAGCATTCGATCATGAATTGACCTTCTGCGTGTGGCATTCTACAATGGCAGAATAGTTCTTCCGTCTCTTCCAATCTTCCATTAACCACACAATTGGAATGTGTTAATGGAAACACAGCCAATTCTTCACACATGAAGCACATGGTTAAGTGTTCTCTCATCACACTCTGATCATAGGCTAGGTCACTTGGATCATGTCCATTGCACAAACTAACTGCAACTGCAGTAGCAAAAAGACCACAATCTGATGTACCTTCTTGTTTCTGCATTCTTGGCCATTCAATGACCATGTTCGGGAAGGTGGTTTTGAGCAAAGCCGCCAATTTTATCATTTGCTGACAGTTTCCGATAAAGTGAGTCATAAACTTTTATTTTGTTCTCTTCGCATCCAATGTTGGTGACTGTCACCCAGTGGTTTCCTCCAGCATTTATAATCTGAACAAATCCTTTCAATCCTTTCTCCACTTTAGGGGGTTTACTTTCGAAAGCCAACACTGAGTGAAATCCTTTTACTGCCTGAAACTGCGTGGAAAGTAACCACTGTACTTGATCGATGTGTTCATCAGTGAGCCAATAGTTTTGTTGCATCATCGTTAAAGCTAGCTTTCCTGGATTTGCATTTGCAACACAATGCAAGACTACCCGATTTTGGTTTTTTCGACTTCTTTTTGATTTCTTGGTGTTGGTTTTTCTTGCGGTGGTGTTGTTGATACCTTTGCTCTTGCTGTTTATGTTTTTGTCAGTTCTTTTACAGGTGTTACCATTGTGGGCTTTGTCTCTGTCAGTTGGTGGTGTGGTGTCGTCACATGGTGGTGTGGTGTCGTCACATGGTGGTGTGGTGTCGTCACATGGTAGTGTGGTGTCGTCACATGGTGGTGTGGTTTCGTCACATGGTGGTGTGGTGTCGTCACATGGTGGTGTGGTGTCGTCACATGGTAGTGTGGTGTCGTCACATGGTGGTGTAGTTTCGTCAGTTGGTGGTGTGATGTTGTCAGTTGGTGGTGTGGTGTCATCTGTGTTCAAGTCATGAAGTTCACTGGTCATGTAAGGTCGCAGTTGGTCATATGGAACTTTCTTTTTTAAAGGCACAGCACCATCTTTCAAGGAAATGAGTGTTGCTCTTTGAAACTTGTCAATTTCTGTTACCCTAACAGTAATATAAATAAGGTTATACATAAATACATTAATGAATAAAGTTACAGGTCTACTGTAGCTTTTATAACAGACAAAAAGATTAGAGCATTATTTTAATATAGAGAGAGTGTTTGGTAATGTCGAAAAGGGATATGGTTGTTAATTAAAATTTATAAGCTTAATTTTATAAGCTTAATGTTTACAATGCTGTCCGCCAATAGGAATTTTGTGTTGCTCAGATAAATAAAAAATACAAAAGAGTATTTGTTTGTTCACTATGTTGCCTCCTTAAACACTGCCCTAAAATGCAGCCAATGAAAGCTATTATTACCTGTATGGACCCATCCAAGTAGGTTCCATCTTTCCGCCTTTTCTTGACACATTTTTCATATGTTTTTTAAAAACAGTGTCCCCAACTTTGATGTCAAAGGTTTTGACACCCTTTGCCTTTCTTTTTTGATACAGCTTCTTTTGCTTTTCCTGAGCAATTTCTACATTGCTAAGAACCTACAACAATAAATATGTTATCTAAACATGTGATTAAGTCCGAAACACATGAGAAAGAATGAAGTGAACATATTCAATGAGCAATGAGCCCACACCAAAAGGTCACAGATCATGTTGACTGTTGTAACATGCATCAAACTCAAATTGTAGTCTGTGTGCCAGGACTTACTAACTCCTCATTCTATAAAAATAAGCTTGTTAACATTACAACAATTGTCCAATTCTCGTATTAGATTATGTCGGCAAAATTCACAGTACAAGGAAAGGGCTGCTGTTGTGCACAATGTTCAGACCCTACTAACAAACTATATTGGGTCCATGCGCAGACTAAATTATCTTTGAACAAAGTCCTGAATTCATCTTATTGACAATTGTACAATACATACTTGCTTGCATGTGGCTTCAGATAAAGCAATCCTTTCACCAACATGTTTGTCCAGCAAGTCTTCATCTTGATCAGGTGCAGAAGAACTGTCCTCAACAACAGTCATCTATAAAGAGATATTAAATAAATATTAATCACACATTGTTCATTTGCAAGTGACACCATCTTGGTTGATTTTTCAAAACAATCATAGAATTTATGTTCTTCATTCTTTGTTGTATTAAGCCAGAGACCGTAAAACTATATCCCTAATATAGCAAGATTTTTCAAAATAAACCAGAAAAATATTAAATTAAACTATATTGCTTAATGGCTATTTAAGTAAATTTTAAAATCAACCCAAATCGCGCCCAATGACACATAGTGACGTCATGTACAAGCAAAGAATAACATTATCAAACAAAAACAAATTATATAGATAGATAATGAAAGATTAAATAACACAATTTACCATCTGAGGCAAATTTGGATTCCGACCAAACATCCGGAAAAATGGTGTGTATTTAGTCGAAGTTTGCTTTTGTGTTCTTATTGAATATGCAACTTCATCTAAGAAGTTACACCAATTATTTTGATGGTCGTTGACCAATTTGGACAAACGCTGCTTCAAAGTTTGGTTTGTCCGTTCATCCAACCCATTTGTCTGGGGATGATATGCGCTCGTGACTGATCTTTTGATCCCAAACTCTCTACACACTTCATCATTTACTTTGGCAACAAATTCTCTTCCCTGGTCAGATAGAAGCCGAGCTGGTGCACCCCATCTAAAGATAACAATACCACCCTAGAATTAGAACACTGATCTATTGATCTTTAAAATTATATTGAAAAGGCATCACAAAACCCAAAGAGCAAACAACACTGTTCAAGACTGTTGAGTGACAATGCCTCCTAATAGTCTAATAACTATTCAGTCAACCTCATGCCCATGTTTCCTCATATTACCTGCATGTAAATGTTTTGATGCATTTTGCAACACCATCTGCAGATTTCGTTTTGAGCGGGTAAAAATCCACAAACTTTGTAAAATAGTCTGTGAAGGTGCAAACATATTTGTACCCTTCTTCAGTTGTTGGTAATGGTCCTTAAAAAAAAAGTAATTTAGTACTGTATAGTTTCATGTATATAAAAACGGAACGGTTTAAGTTGCATGCAATTATTTAACCTCTCCCCAGGAGAAGTTCAATGGAATGAAGGGATATGTTTGACCCCTCGTCTTTTTACATACTGTACAACTTGCAATTTGATTGGCTACGTTACTCGCTATCTAATTGTCGATAGATAGCGAGTAGCAAAACAGCCATCTCCTCGGCGCGACTTTTAAATAATTTATTTCAATAAATTATAAAAAGCGTTTTGAAATACTGTTTTCTTGCTGGTTTCTACTAAAACAATTAGATTATGAGCTCAAGATTTCTATGAGATGATAGTTCATTCGGGCTTCGCCCTCATCAACTATCACTTCATAGAAATCTTGAGCTCATAATTTAATTGTTAATTAGAGACGTTAACCAGTTGTTAGAGATGGCAGGCAGAACCAATGGTAACCAATGATAACCAATGACCATGTTTTAACCCATTATCTGTCTGGGGTTAGGCAGAGTAAAATACTAAAGTAGGGCGCATCTGGACGCATTGCCAGCTAAAAAATTGGGTTAACAAGAAACACTGGCAGATTTTGTCAGTATTCTACCACTGACGAGTAAAATCGTCTGGCGTTAGACAGAGTAAAATACTAACGTAGGACGTATCTGGACAGCATTGCCAGCTAATGGGTTAAGATGGTTTCCAGTCTTACTTCTAGCCTTGTGGTGTTCATACTGTTCGACCAGTTGTTCAACTTACTCCTATGTCGTGTATTGTGGGTTGCTGTACTGAGCGTTATTTGGGAAACATTAACTTGTTTTTTCTTCGGGAAAGTCTCTCAGTTCGCGAGGTAAGTAAAGGCATTTTCTGACTATAATGGGTTAGTCTATTTTGAATGGGTGGCGGGAAAGATATACTTGAGGGTCTGCAGGGTCAAACTACCTAAAAATATAACAAGAAATTCGACGTTTCGAACGGAGACCGTTCGCCTGGAAGCATGGCAATTAAACACCTAACTTCGAGACCAAAGACCTTCGCTCGAAACGTCGAAGTTCTTGTTTATATTTTTTAGGTACCTAACTACTCTTCTTTCAATGCCATAAATCGTAAAATTTATTTTTTGCGGGAACCGCGCGCTCGTTCCAGTCACTATATAGAAGTTCCCTATGGCGTTATGTAATCATAAGATTTCTGTTATTAATGTGAGGAGGAAGACAAAGTCTTTATAAAACTATTGTATCAGCCTTTTGCAATGGACTGATTTTTGAAACACATAAAAACTATATATTCTTTATTCCTGGTTGTATCGAGCCATTGATCGTAAAACTACCCATATTAAGCTTGATTTCCATTTAGTCGCAACGGTCGTGAACACATTGAGGTGGCCGATGTAATAGAATGCCCTTATATCTCTGCAATCACTGAAGACTTATTTGTATAGAGCACACAAACGACAAGATAGATGGAGACTATTTCACATTGTCGAACATGAGTTGGTCATGACAGTTACGACCAAATGGAAACGGTAACTTTTGAGTTTTAAGTCAGGAAATAGTAAGTTAACTTAACTACTTCACTGTAATGGCTAAGGTATAATCTATAATCACTGAACATGGCGCCCAGTGGGACGTAGTGACGTCGTGCGCAATTGTACAAACAATGCGGATATAGCTATCACCTGCACACGTAAAAATCTCACATCTTGTCAACAAGATGTGTTCGCAACAGACTTGTAGCAAGCTTGTTAACAAGTTGTAACAATGTTGTCATTTTATCAAGTTGCTACACGGTTGTCACTCGCAACTCGTTCACAAGTTGTTAAATTGCAGGACGATAACAATTTGTTGGAACGACTTGTAACAAGTCTGTCGAATCAACAACATTTTAGCAGGTTGTGAACAAGCCGTTGACAACTTGTCATCAAGGTGGGAGCAAGCAGTGCCAACACATCCTGATAACAAGTTGTTGAAACAGCATTGTTACAAGTCTGCTGCGGGTTTTAGGTGAGAGTGTACTATGAGTATGTGAAAATATCTCGAACGTGCGGTGCCAGTGTGGGAAGAGTATAGCAAATACGGCGGTTGACTGTTGTTCAAAACTACCTGAAAAATACAATGAGAACTTCGACGTTTCGAGCGAAGGTCCTTCGTCTGGAAGTTAGTAGGACTACTAACTTCCACACATAGGGCCTTCGCTCGAAATGTCGAAGTTCCCATTGTATTTTCCAGGTAGTTTTACACAACAGTCAACCGCCGTATGAGTATGTGACGTTCATTATGTGTGTATGATGCATTTAATACTAAAGTGGAACTAAATGAAATCATTAAAGTTACATCTTACCATAATATGCATGAAAGTAAATAGTCTATCATCTATGTCATGATGATTTGAAACTATCATCTAGACAAGGGAAATTAAGACAATAATTGTTAGATGACCAGGGACCGTTCGTTTTTTTATCTGGGAGGAGGTGCTGGTGGAATTTAGCAGGCCTTTGTAAATGTTTAGCATGGCCCACCCCAGTGGTCCACCCCTAAATAAATAATGATAATTTTTAATACTATCATATTTCAAGTTAGACAATAGAAACAGATAGAACCAGTTGTAACTATGTTGTAAATATCTTACTCAAGATGAGTCAGGATTTATTTAATTAAGCACCTCTTGCAAGGCTAAGTATTCTATGTGTCTTGGAGGAGTATGGGGTTCTGAGGCAATTGCTCCACCAGAAAATTTTGAATTTTCATAGTATGAATGGCCATTTCATGTACTTTCAAGATGACATTGTTGCAAAACCAAATATTTAGTTCACTCTAATTGCATGGCAGCATGGCACATGGTATTAACAAAACACACATAGGCGTAAGGCCGTGGCGGCAGCTACCCACCAAACATTTGGAGAATTAAGTCATTTCAGGCAAATGGTTCACAAATATTCAGGCAAGATAGAATTATGTAGTCTGAACTTAAACACAAACAGAATTTTATAATTTAAAGTACTGTATATTTATCTGGTGTGCGTGTTGTTGGAAAGCAATAGTATAATTTGAACATTTTTTTAATTCAGTTGCATGCCTTTGCCTGACCGAAGAAGAATTGGCTCTAGTTGTAACGGCTATAATGAGAACGGCACATGAAAACCTATCTTCACACATCAATAGACCAAGAACGCTTCAATTGTATCGCTCTCATTAACATTGACAAGCAGGGCCGTAGCCAACAGTGAATGGAAAAATGCGAGTGACATTTGCATGTTGCCACAATTATTTCACAGAAATATTTTTTTCTTTAAGAATTAGACTGAATGATTATTTAGTAATTAACTTATAATATTCGGAACCATTATTATTATTATTGAACCATGGCATTATGAGTGTATGCGATTTTGAATGTAATATTATCTGGGTATCAGAGTGGTCTCAGAATGCACAAAAATTCTCTGGGGCAGCATGCCCCCGGACCCTCCTACAGATTCTCGGACTTTGGCCTCGAACAAATTAGGTGCGCCAATGTTAACATTGTGGCTACGGCCCTGACGAGCACATGCCAACAAAGCTTTTAAGAACAACATGATTAACCTGAAAATAATTGACACGTTTGGTCAACGACATGAACAATATAGGTATTTTTTCTAAGTTATGTAACCTCCTACTCACAGCTTTTTAAACGTTCATTTTGAGTTCACAGAAGCAATGCACAAGTGAAATTATGTATGTTATTATCGAAATTCGGGCATTTTAGGTATAAGCTTTAAAATTCGGGCAAAATACTAACGTAGAGCATTGCCAGCTAATGGGTTAAGATGGTTAACATGTAATGACTATTGGAAATAATAAATATCAAGTGTTACTGGCAACCATTGGTTCACACTGGTACTAATTCTAACGAATTATTGAATTAGTATTGATAGTGTAAATAAAGGCATGCATGGCTGAAAATCAATACAGTAGAACAGTGTATGGACATGTTAGGAAATTTTAGACTAAATGTATCTGGACTCGATCCAACTAGAGCAGAATTTGGACTATATAGCACTTAAGGGCCTCATACAGCTTTGCAATATATCTCAATAATCTTATGCATGTAATTAATTATTTTCCTGACAAAACACAATTTTTTCCCACACTGGCCACAGTATTTGATATTGAAGTCAAACATACCGTCGGATAAGCCATGATTGAGGTACTCGAGATAACACAAAATATATCTGGATGGCAAAGAATCACCATGACAACAATACCAAGGGGAATGTAAAATGGTAAGAAGATAGTGCCAGGCCTTTTGGAAATCTAAAACAAAAATATTACGTGCTAATTAAAGACGGATGTTACATTATTGTCTAGGAAAGTATCACGATATTCGATATATCATGCTAAATTCAATACAACAAGCACCAACAAAACAAAATACTAGTATACCAGTAACCCCCCCCCCTTGATACAATATTGTCTATGGTATATCATAATACAACACAAGGTGATCCCCCTTGACATTAATATATATGGTTAACTTACTGATATATAATATACCAGTAATATAACTTACCGGCATGGATGGTTAGGTGCAATGGGTGGGAGGTCAATAATTTATCAAAACATTTGCAATTACTTGGATTCAAGTCAAGGGACATGTAGCAAATTTGAGTATTGATCCGACCACTCATTTTCACCTACCACACCAAGTTACTCTGTCGCAAGCATTCTGAATGTCTGTTTAATGGGTGGGATGGTGAGATTTTCGATCTTGTTTTCTCTGTAAACTGGCAAGCTTTCCACTTGGTACAATTAGCTGGCACAATTGCAAGCTACATGCCATTAGCTCTTAACCTTGGTTATTAGCGCTTAGAACATTTTGGTATAGGCGCTATATATAAATGTTAGTATTATTATTATTATTGCATAACCCCATACACCTAATACAGGAACATATTACTTACCCGCGTGGATGTATGGTGCAATGGGTGGAGCACGCTACTCGGCTGCTGGTTGGGTCTAAAATGTATATATATTTTCGGTTGAATTTTACATCTACAAAATACATACAATTCCTACTATTAAACTGCCAGACGAAGGGCCTTCGCTCGAAACGTCGAAGTTCTCATTGTATTTTTCAGGTAGTTTTACACAACAGTCAACCGCCGTAATACCTACTATAGTACTATTAGTTCTATCGAACGAGATGCAAAGAAAATCTTATTATTTACACCTTTTACGGTGCTTCCGTTTTCCCAAGACCTTCAAGTTTACAGTGGATCACAGTTCTTGAAATATGACAGCTTCGAATAGGAACCGGACGTCTGAGAAGACAAGACCATGTCAACCGATGTGATCCGAAGTAACAAATAATACAATATTTCTCGCAATGTTTGGCAAATATTTAAGGAATAAACTGGAATATTTCCTTTCTTGTGGATAAAAACACCAAAATATAAACCAAGTAGAGTTTTCAAAGGCAAACCTTCTTTAAAAGAAGCCAAAAATCGAGAAACTTGGCTAAATATTAATACTCAGAATCGAGCTTCATTCTGAAAACGGATCAAACATGTCGAGAAACAACCAATAAGAAAGCAGAAAAATTGACCTATTAAAACAGCTCTTGGGCTGTGGAACTGACCAATGGACGTATAGAACTACACTTCCGGGCGACTTCCGGGCGTCTTCCGGTTGTTTGAACGAATTTATAACATGTGTTGTTTACAATATTAAATGATCAAGTATACGTTTCATACCTTTGGTTTTATACTACGATATGGGTATATTGTTTATTAAAGATGCAAGCAATTCTGTACAGGTATTAAAATACAGTGTATTTTTGTCTTTTGGAACTAAATATTTTATAAGAAACAAAAATACTTCGTCTGGAAGTTAGTATCGTGTGTCGGGGAAACCTAGACGTACATTTTCTGTTTAAAAATATTTGTTCGAGATTATAACAATGTTATGATTCATTAAATTATGTTATTTGTGTTTGCATACAATGATTTGTTATTTTGTTTTGGTCTACGTACGAACTTCTTTTGGTATATTTACGATCCCTGTGACTATTTGACCGGCAGCCGGTCACGTTCCAAAAAGTACTATTTGACCGGCAGTCTAGAATTTTGTAGTTTTTATAGATTAAACCACCCCCAATCCTATCCCCAAACCTAACCCTAATCATAAGCCTAACCCTAACCAACCCCATTAGCCCTAGAACGGGAAAACCATTCAGAAAAAAAGTTTGAAAAGTTTTTAATAAAAGAGTACTTGGACGGATTCGAACCGTGACATACGACTCCGCAGGCGCACGCCTTAACCACTACACCCCCAGCATCGCTGAAAATATCCGCAAGAAATTCATTTTATAGTGATATTACTATATTTATAGTCTAAAGTACAAAACTACTGACCGGCTGCCGGTCAAATAGTCACTCCATTTACAATATATTATCATTTTTTATAGTATATTTGGCTCTCCCACCGCCACTTAATACATTGTCAACAAACAATACATTACCATAAAGCTTTACATAGTGTGTCAGAAAACATTTTATGCTTTTTTCATGGCATAACATGATTTTATATACTGTTATATACTGAGAGGGGGGAGCAGCAGCAGACAGGGGCAAGTAAATCAGGGGCCAAGGATGTTAAATCCATTAACTGTCAATGTGCCCTGATATGCCCTACTGTAGTATTTTTTATTACAGCATATGAGGTCAGCATTCCCCAACCTGCCCCGGGCTGTGACTCCACTGCATCTATTTACTGGAAGTAAAATAACTAAAGAACTAAAAGCTTTCCACCTGTAAGGCTACTTTTACACGCTGCGATTTGTCAGGCCGATTTCAGATGCATGTTAATAATAATTGAAAAATATTGCAGCAAACGTCATCTGACAACATCACCAACTGAAAATATTCCTCATTAACAGTGAGAGAAACCTAACATCGGGCCGACAAATCGCAGTGTGTAAACGTACCTTAAGCTGTGATTATCAGTACTAGTAATAATAGACACAACTATTAACACAGATATTTATCAAGTCAAGTGCTGATTGATCCTGCTATTGTTGATGTTATATATAATATAATGACTAAGTTTGTATATTCTCTAGATTGGCGAGATTTCATCAATGCATCATAGTTCTGTTCTGGTAAGAAAACTAATTACTGAGTTGTTATTTTGTATTTCAATTCCGTATATTAATTTCAATGAGCGGTTTTCATCTTTATACCAGAGATGGATTTTAATTTTTTTTGTTCGGGGGTGGACATATATCTGGAGGGGTGCTAGTGCTTGCTTTGGCAGGGGTCTGTGGCCAAAGCCCAGAAAGGTGTTTTTCAGGCGAGAGATTGGTAATATATATCATTTGCGGGGGTGCAAACAGTTTTTAGGGGGGTGCCAGACGCCTCTGGGGGGGGGGCGTGCAAAAATTTGTTAGGGGTGTGTATGCCCACATAATCTGTGTTTGCTTTATACA
The DNA here is from genome assembly GCA_016169945.1 of Trachythela sp. YZ-2020. Classification (NCBI taxonomy): domain Eukaryota; kingdom Metazoa; phylum Cnidaria; class Anthozoa; order Malacalcyonacea; family Clavulariidae; genus Trachythela; species Trachythela sp. YZ-2020. The sequence goes on from JADLSH010000289.1 coordinate 276,009, forward strand.
GCCAAATGTGGAGGAGGGGGCATGGCCGGCTCCGCGATCCCTGCTCTATATCATATTTAACACCCTATACCCAACCTGCCCCGGGCTGTGACTCCTACTGCATCTATTTACTGGTGAAAAGCTTTCCACCTGTAAGGCTACTTTTACACGCTGCGATTTGTCAGGCCGATTTCAGATGCACGTTAATAATATTTGAAAAATAAGCGGCAAACGTCATCTGACGACATCACCAACTGAAAATATTTGTCATTAACATTCAGAGAAACCTAACATCGGGCCGACAAATCGCAGTGTGTAAACGTACCTTAAGCTGTGATTATCAGTACTAGTAATAATAGACACAACTATTAACACAGATATTTATCAAGTCAAGTGCTGATTGATCCTGCTATTGTTGATGTTATATATAATATAATGACTAAGTTTGTATATTCTCTAGATTGGCGAGATTTCATCAATGCATCATAGTTCTGTTCTGGTAAGAAAATTAATTACTGAGTTAAGGTAAACTTCAAATATTTTTTTGCACTTCACTTGGTTGAACAAGAATACTGGGTTTGGTGGATAATCCAAGTGAGTAGATATATAGATTAGAGCGCTGCACCGGAATCGCAGGGCCGTGGGTTCAATTCCTGCCAGAGGACCTAGTGTTGCATTTTTCGCAACCGTTCCTGGTTAGGTCTTAAATTGTGTATATATCTACTCACTTGGATTATCCACCAAACCCAGTATTCTAATTACTGAGTTGTTATTTTGTATTTCAATTCCATATATTAATTTCAATGAGCGGTTTTCATCTTTATACCAGAGATGGATTTTCAATTTTTTTGTTCGGGGGGTGGACATATATCTGGAGGGGTGCTACTGCTTGCTTTGGCAGAGGTCTGTGGGCAAAGCCCAGCAAGCCCTTTTTTTCGGGCGAGAGATTGGTAATATATATAATTTGCGGGGGTGCAAAAAGTTTTTAGGGGGGTGTCAGACATCTCTAGGGGGAGTGCAAATATTTGTTAGGCATATGTACGTCCACAAAATCTGTGTTTGCTTTACACAGCCAAACGTGGAGGAGGGGCATGGCCGCTCCGTGATCCCTGCTCTATATAATATTTAACACCCTATTTCTCTTTACCTCTTTAATGCTCTAGCCCTATTTTACTATCTTGATATGGTACTATTGTACCATCATTCTCCTTTCAGTCCATACATCAGTCCATACTCTCTTTCACTTTCCGATGTCATTTCATCTCGAATTCTCTCACCGGTCGCTTTCCTCTTAGTTTAACACGACATGCAGAAATAACCGAGCCAATCTCAGTCATTCCCTTTTCCATGTCACTTTGGCTCGATCTCTCTTGCCGGTCGTGCAAAATAAACGGCAGAAAGCTTGTTCTCACGAATAGCTATCCTGTTAGTTTAACAGGACATGCAGAAATAACCTAGCCAATCTCTGTCATTCACTTTCCCATGTACTTCAGCTCGATCTCTCTCGCCGGTCGTGCAAAATAAACTACAGAAAGCTTGTTCTCACGCATAGTTATCCTGTTTGTTTAACACGACCTGCAGCAGTCCATACTATCTTTCACTTTCCGACGTCATTTCATCTCGAATTCTCTCACCGGTCGTGCAAAATAAACGGCAGAAGCTTTTTCTCGCGAATAGCTTTCCTGTTAGTTTAACACGACATGCAGAAATAACCGAGCCAATCTCAGTCATTCCCTTTTCCATGTCACTTTGGCTAGATCTCTCTTGCCGGTCGTGCAAAATAAACGGCAGAAAGCTTGTTCTCACGAATAGCTATCCTGTTAGTTTAACACGACATGCAGAAATAACCTAGCCAATCTCTGTCATTCACTTTTCCATGTACTTCAGCTCGATCTCTCTCGCCGGTCGTGCAAAATAAACTACAGAAAGCTTGTTCTCACGCATAGTTATCCTGTTTGTTTAACACGACCTGCAGCAGTCCATACTATCTTTCACTTTCCGACGTCATTTAATCTCGAATTCTCTCACCGGTCGTGCAAAATAGACGGCCGAAGCTTTTTCTCACGAATAGCTATCCTCTTAGTTTAACACGACATGCAGAAATAACCTAGCCAATCTCTGTCATTCACTTTTCCATGTCACTTTGGCTAGATCTCTCTTGCTGGTCGTGCAACATAAACGGCAGAAAGCTTTTTCTCATGAATAGCTATCCTATTAGTTTAACAGGAGATTTAGAAATAACATAGACAATCTCTGTCATTCACTTTTCCATGTACTTCAGCTTGATCTCTCTCGCCGGTCGTGCAAAATAACCTACAGAAAGCTTGTTCTCACGCATAGTTATCCTGTTTGTTTAACACGACCTGCAGCAGTCCATACTATCTTTCACTTTCCGACGTCATTTAATCTCGAATTCTCTCACCGGTCGTGCAAAATAAACGGCAGAAGCTTTTTCTCACGAATAGCTATCCTGTTAGTTTAACACGACATGCAGAAATAACCTAGCCAATCTCTGTCATTCACTTTTCCATGTCACTTTGGCTAGATCTCTCTTGCCGGTCGTGCAAAATAAACGGCAGAAAGCTTTTTCTCACGAATAGCTATCCTGTTAGTTTAACACGACATGCAGAAATAACCTAGCCAATCTCTGTCATTCACTTTTCCATGTACTTCAGCTTGATCTCTCTCGCCGGTCGTGCAAAATAACCTACAGAAAGCTTGTTCTCACGCATAGTTATCCTGTTTGTTTAACACGACCTGCAGCAGTCCATACTATCTTTCACTTTCCGACGTCATTTAATCTCGAATTCTCTCACCGGTCGTGCAAAATAAACGGCAGAAGCTTTCTCTCACGAATAGCTATCCTGTTAGTTTAACACGACATGCAGAAAAAACCTAGCCAATCTCTGTCATTCACTTTTCCATGTCACTTTGGCTAGATCTCTCTTGCCGGTCGTGCAAAATAAACGGCAGAAAGCTTTTTCTCACGAATAGCTATGCTGTTAGTTTAACACGACATGCAGAAATAACCTAGCCAATCTCTGTCATTCACTTTTCCATGTCACTTTGGCTAGATCTCTCTTGCCGGTCGTGCAACATAAACGGCAGAAAGCTTTTTCTCACGAATAGCTATCCTGTTAGTTTAACACGACATGTAGAAATAACATACACAATCTCTGTCATTCACTTTTCCACGTACTTCAGCTTGATCTCTCTCGCCGGTCGTGCAAAATAACCTACAGAAAGCTTGTTCTCACGCATAGTTATCCTGTTTGTTTAACACGACCTGCAGCAGTCCATACTATCTTTCACTTTCCGACGTCATTTCATCTCGAATTCTCTCACCGGTCGTGCAAAATAAACGGCAGAAGCTTTTTCTCACGAATAGCTATCCTGTTAGTTTAACACAACATGCAGAAATAACCTAGCCAATCTCAGTCATTCCCTTTTCCATGTCACTTTGGCTAGATCTCTCTCACCGGTCGTGCAAAATAAATGGCAGAAAGCTTGTTCTCACGAATAGCTATCCTGTTAGTTTAACACGACATGCAGAAATAACTTAGCCAATCTCTGTCATTCACTTTTCCATGTACTTCAGCTCGATCTCTCTCGCCGGTCGTGCAAAATAAACTACAGAAAGCTTGTTCTCACGCATAGTTATCCTGTTTGTTTAACACGACCTGCAGCAGTCCATACTATCTTTCACTTTCCGACGTCATTTCATCTCGAATTCTCTCACCGGTCGTGCAAAATAAACGGCAGAAGCTTTTTCTCGCGAATAGCTTTCCTGTTAGTTTAACACGACATGCAAAAATAACCGAGCCAATCTCAGTCATTCCCTTTTCCATGTCACTTTGGCTAGATCTCTCTTGCCGGTCGTGCAAAATAAACGGCAGAAAGCTTGTTCTCACGAATAGCTATCCTGTTAGTTTAACACGACATGCAGAAATAACCTAGCCAATCTCTGTCATTCACTTTTCCATGTACTTCAGCTCGATCTCTCTCGCCGGTCGTGCAAAATAAACTACAGAAAGCTTGTTCTCACGCATAGTTATCCTGTTTGTTTAACACGACCTGCAGCAGTCCATACTATCTTTCACTTTCCGACGTCATTTAATCTCGAATTCTCTCACCGGTCGTGCAAAATAAACGGCAGAAGCTTTTTCTCACGAATAGCTATCCTGTTAGTTTAACACGACATGTAGAAATAACATAGACAATCTCTGTCATTCACTTTTCCATGTACTTCAGCTTGATCTCTCTTGCCGGTCGTGCAAAATAACTTACAGAAAGCTTGTTCTCACGCATAGGACCTGCAGCAGTCCATACTATCTTTCACTTTCCGATGTCATTTCATCTCGAATTCTCTCACCGGTCGTGCAAAATAAACGGCAGAAGCTTTTTCTCACGAATAGCTATCCTGTTAGTTTAACACGACATGCAGAAATAACCTAGCCAATCTCTGTCATTCACTTTTCCATGTCACTTTGGCTAGATCTCTCTTGCCGGTCGTGCAAAATAAACGGCAGAAAGCTTTTTCTCACGAATAGCTATCCTGTTAGTTTAACACGACATGTAGAAATAACATAGACAATCTCTGTCATTCACTTTTCCATGTACTTCAGCTTGATCTCTCTCGCCGGTCGTGCAAAATAACCTACAGAAAGCTTGTTCTCACGCATAGTTATCCTGTTTGTTTAACACGACCTGCAGCAGTCCATACTATCTTTCACTTTCCGACGTCATTTAATCTCGAATTCTCTCACCGGTCGTGCAAAATAAACGGCAGAAGCTTTTTCTCACGAATAGCTATCCTGTTAGTTTAACACGACATGCAGAAAAAACCTAGCCAATCTCAGTCATTCCCTTTTCCATGTCACTTTGGCTAGATCTCTCTTGCCGGTCGTGCAAAATAAATGGCAGAAAGCTTCTTCTCACGAATAGCTATCCTGTTAGTTTAACACGACATGCAGAAATAACCTAGCCAATCTCTGTCATTCACTTTTCCATGTACTTCAGCTCGATCTCTCTCGCCGGTCGTGCAACATAAACGGCAGAAAGCTTTTTCTCACGCATAGTTATCCTGTTTGTTTAACACGACCTGCAGCAGTCCATACTATCTTTCACTTTCCGACGTCATTTCATCTCGAATTTTCTCACCGGTCGTGCAAAATAAACGGCAGAAGCTTTTTCTCGCGAATAGCTTTCCTGTTAGTTTAACACGACATGCAGAAATAACCGAGCCAATCTCAGTCATTCCCTTTTCCATGTCACTTTGGCTAGATCTCTCTTGCCGGTCGTGCAAAATAAACGGCAGAAAGCTTGTTCTCACGAATAGCTATACTGTTAGTTTAACACGACATGCAGAAATAACCTAGCCAATCTCTGTCATTCACTTTTCCATGTACTTCAGCTCGATCTCTCTCGCCGGTCGTGCAAAATAAACTACAGAAAGCTTGTTCTCACGCATAGTTATCCTGTTTGTTTAACACGACCTGCAGCAGTCCATACTATCTTTCACTTTCCGACGTCATTTAATCTCGAATTCTCTCACCGGTCGTGCAAAATAAACGGCAGAAGCTTTTTCTCACGAATAGCTATCCTGTTAGTTTAACACGACATGTAGAAATAACATAGACAATCTCTGTCATTCACTTTTCCATGTACTTCAGCTTGATCTCTCTTGCCGGTCGTGCAAAATAAAGTGCAGAAAGCTTGTTCTCACGCATAGTTATCCTGTTTGTTTAACACGACCTGCAGCAGTCCATACTATCTTTCAGTTTCCGACGTCATTTCATCTCGAATTCTCTCACCGGTCGTGCAAAATAAACGGCAGAAGCTTTTTCTCACGAATAGCTATCCTGTTAGTTTAACACGACATGCAGAAATAACCTAGCCAATCTCTGTCATTCACTTTTCCATGTCACTTTGGCTAGATCTCTCTTGCCGGTCGTGCAAAATAAACGGCAGAAAGCTTTTTCTCACGAATAGCTATCCTGTTAGTTTAACACGACATGTAGAAATAACATAGACAATCTCTGTCATTCACTTTTCCATGTACTTCAGCTTGATCTCTCTCGCCGGTCGTGCAAAATAACCTACAGAAAGCTTGTTCTCACGCATAGTTATCCTGTTTGTTTAACACGACCTGCAGCAGTCCATACTATCTTTCACTTTCCGACGTCATTTCATCTCGAATTCTCTCACCGGTCGTGCAAAATAAACGGCAGAAGCTTTTCTCACGAATAGCTATCCTGTTAGTTTAACACGACATGCAGAAATAACCTAGCCAATCTCAGTCATTCCCTTTTCCATGTCACTTTGGCTAGATCTCTCTTGCCGGTCGTGCAAAATAAATGGCAGAAAGCTTGTTCTCACGAATAGCTATCCTGTTAGTTTAACACGACATGCAGAAATAACCTAGCCAATCTCTGTCATTCACTTTTCCATGTACTTCAGCTCGATCTCTCTCGCCGGTCGTGCAAAATAAACTACAGAAAGCTTGTTCTCACGCATAGTTATCCTGTTTGTTTAACACGACCTGCAGCAGTCCATACTATCTTTCACTTTCCGACGTCATTTAATCTCGAATTCTCTCACCGGTCGTGCAAAATAAACGGCAGAAGCTTTTTCTCACGAATAGCTATCCTGTTAGTTTAACACGACATGCAGAAATAACCTAGCCAATCTCTGTCATTCACTTTTCCATGTCACTTTGGCTAGATCTCTCTTGCCGGTCGTGCAAAATAAACGGCAGAAAGCATTTTCTCACGAATAGCTATCCTGTTAGTTTAACACGACATTTAGAAATAACATAGACAATCTCTGTCATTCACTTTTCCATGTACTTCAGCTTGATCTCTCTCGCCGGTCGTGCAAAATAACCTACAGAAAGCTTGTTCTCACGCATAGTTATCCTGTTTGTTTAACACGACCTGCAGCAGTCCATACTATCTTTCACTTTCCGACGTCATTTAATCTCGAATTCTCTCACCGGTCGTGCAAAATAAACGGCAGAAGCTTTTTCTCACGAATAGCTATCCTGTTAGTTTAACACGACATGCAGAAATAACCTAGCCAATCTCTGTCATTCACTTTTCCATGTCACTTTGGCTAGATCTCTCTTGCCGGTCGTGCAAAATAAACGGCAGAAAGCTTTTCTCACGAATAGCTATCCTGTTAGTTTAACACGACATGCAGAAATAACCTAGCCAATCTCTGTCATTCACTTTTCCATGTACTTCAGCTTGATCTCTCTCGCCGGTCGTGCAAAATAACCTACAGAAAGCTTGTTCTCACGCATAGTTATCCTGTTTGTTTAACACGACCTGCAGCAGTCCATACTATCTTTCACTTTCCGACGTCATTTAATCTCGAATTCTCTCACCGGTCGTGCAAAATAAACGGCAGAAGCTTTTTCTCACGAATAGCTATCCTGTTAGTTTAACACGACATGCAGAAATAACCTAGCCAATCTCTGTCATTCACTTTTCCATGTCACTTTGGCTAGATCTCTCTTGCCGGTCGTGCAAAATAAACGGCAGAAAGCTTTTTCTCACGAATAGCTATCCTGTTAGTTTAACACGACATGCAGAAATAACCTAGCCAATCTCTGTCATTCACTTTTCCATGTCACTTTGGCTAGATCTCTCTTGCCGGTCGTGCAAAATAAACGGCAGAAAGCTTTTTCTCACGAATAGCTATCCTGTTAGTTTAACACGACATGTAGAAATAACATAGACAATCTCTGTCATTCACTTTTCCATGTACTTCAGCTTGATCTCTCTCGCCGGTCGTGCAAAATAACCTACAGAAAGCTTGTTCTCACGCATAGTTATCCTGTTTGTTTAACACGACCTGCAGCAGTCCATACTATCTTTCACTTTCCGACGTCATTTCATCTCGAATTCTCTCACCGGTCGTGCAAAATAAACGGCAGAAGCTTTTTCTCACGAATAGCTATCCTGTTAGTTTAACACAACATGCAGAAATAACCTAGCCAATCTCAGTCATTCCCTTTTCCATGTCACTTTGGCTAGATCTCTCTCACCGGTCGTGCAAAATAAATGGCAGAAAGCTTGTTCTCACGAATAGCTATCCTGTTAGTTTAACACGACATGCAGAAATAACTTAGCCAATCTCTGTCATTCACTTTTCCATGTACTTCAGCTCGATCTCTCTCGCCGGTCGTGCAAAATAAACTACAGGGGCCGGTTGTATAAAACTCTTAACTACATTTTAACTACCCGTTTTGTAGTTAAATAGTAGTTAAGTGAAAATAAGATTGATTCTGATGGTTAACTTCGCACTAACTATAGTTAACTTAACTAACTTTTTTTTAAAGCTTGTTCTCACGCATAGTTATCCTGTTTGTTTAACGACCTGCGCAGTCCATACTATCTTTCACTTTCCGACGTCATTTCATCTCGAATTCTCTGTGCAAAATAAACGGCAGAAGCTTTTTCTCGCGAATAGCTTTCCTGTTAGTTTAACACGACATGCAGAAATAACCGAGCCAATCTCAGTCATTCCCTTTTCCATGTCACTTTGGCTAGATCTCTCTTGCCGGTCGTGCAAAATAAACGGCAGAAAGCTTGTTCTCACGAATAGCTATCCTGTTAGTTTAACACGACATGCAGAAATAACCTAGCCAATCTCTGTCATTCACTTTTCCATGTACTTCAGCTCGATCTCTCTCGCCGGTCGTGCAAAATAAACTACAGAAAGCTTGTTCTCACGCATAGTTATCCTGTTTGTTTAACACGACCTGCAGCAGTCCATACTATCTTTCACTTTCCGACGTCATTTAATCTCGAATTCTCTCACCGGTCGTGCAAAATAAACGGCAGAAGCTTTTTCTCACGAATAGCTATCCTGTTAGTTTAACACGACATGTAGAAATAACATAGACAATCTCTGTCATTCACTTTTCCATGTACTTCAGCTTGATCTCTCTTGCCGGTCGTGCAAAATAACAGGCAGAAAGCTTGTTCTCACGCATAGTTATCCTGTTTGTTTACGACCTGCAGCAGTCCATACTATCTTTCACTTTCCGATGTCATTTCATCTCGAATTCTCTCACCGGTCGTGCAAAATAAACGGCAGAAGCTTTTTCTCACGAATAGCTATCCTGTTAGTTTAACACGACATGCAGAAATAACCTAGCCAATCTCTGTCATTCACTTTTCCATGTCACTTTGGCTAGATCTCTCTTGCCGGTCGTGCAAAATAAACGGCAGAAAGCTTTTCTCACGAATAGCTATCCTGTTAGTTTAACACGACATGTAGAAATAACATAGACAATCTCTGTCATTCACTTTTCCATGTACTTCAGCTTGATCTCTCTCGCCGGTCGTGCAAAATAACCTACAGAAAGCTTGTTCTCACGCATAGTTATCCTGTTTGTTTAACACGACCTGCAGCAGTCCATACTATCTTTCACTTTCCGACGTCATTTCATCTCGAATTCTCTCACCGGTCGTGCAAAATAAACGGCAGAAGCTTTTCTCACGAATAGCTATCCTGTTAGTTTAACACGACATGCAGAAATAACCTAGCCAATCTCAGTCATTCCCTTTTCCATGTCACTTTGGCTAGATCTCTCTTGCCGGTCGTGCAAAATAAATGGCAGAAAGCTTGTTCTCACGAATAGCTATCCTGTTAGTTTAACACGACATGCAGAAATAACCTAGCCAATCTCTGTCATTCACTTTTCCATGTACTTCAGCTCGATCTCTCTCGCCGGTCGTGCAAAATAAACTACAGAAAGCTTGTTCTCACGCATAGTTATCCTGTTTGTTTAACACGACCTGCAGCAGTCCATACTATCTTTCACTTTCCGACGTCATTTCATCTCGAATTCTCTCACCGGTCGTGCAAAATAAACGGCAGAAGCTTTTTCTCGCGAATAGCTTTCCTGTTAGTTTAACACGACATGCAGAAATAACCAGCCAATCTCAGTCATTCCTTTTCCATGTCACTTTGGCTAGATCTCTCTTGCCGGTCGTGCAAAATAAACGGCAGAAAGCTTGTTCTCACGAATAGCTATCCTGTTAGTTTAACACGACATGCAGAAATAACCTAGCCAATCTCTGTCATTCACTTTTCCATGTACTTCAGCTCGATCTCTCTCGCCGGTCGTGCAAAATAAACTACAGAAAGCTTGTTCTCACGCATAGTTATCCTGTTTGTTTAACACGACCTGCAGCAGTCCATACTATCTTTCACTTTCCGACGTCATTTAATCTCGAATTCTCTCACCGGTCGTGCAAAATAAACGGCAGAAGCTTTTTCTCACGAATAGCTATCCTGTTAGTTTAACACGACATGTAGAAATAACATAGACAATCTCTGTCATTCACTTTTCCATGTACTTCAGCTTGATCTCTCTTGCCGGTCGTGCAAAATAACTTACAGAAAGCTTGTTCTCACGCATAGTTATCCTGTTTGTTTAACACGACCTGCAGCAGTCCATACTATCTTTCACTTTCCGACGTCATTTCATCTCGAATTCTCTCACCGGTCGTGCAAAATAAACGGCAGAAGCTTTTTCTCACGAATAGCTATCCTGTTAGTTTAACACGACATGCAGAAATAACCTAGCCAATCTCTGTCATTCACTTTTCCATGTCACTTTGGCTAGATCTCTCTTGCCGGTCGTGCAAAATAAACGGCAGAAACCTTTGTCTCACGAATAGCTATCCTGTTAGTTTAACACGACATGTAGAAATAACATAGACAATCTCTGTCATTCACTTTTCCATGTACTTCAGCTTGATCTCTCTCGCCGGTCGTGCAAAATAACCTACAGAAAGCTTGTTCTCACGCATAGTTATCCTGTTTGTTTAACACGACCTGCAGCAGTCCATACTATCTTTCACTTTCCGACGTCATTTCATCTCGAATTCTCTCACCGGTCGTGCAAAATAAACGGCAGAAGCTTTTTCTCACGAATAGCTATCCTGTTAGTTTAACACGACATGCAGAAATAACCTAGCCAATCTCAGTCATTCCCTTTTCCATGTCACTTTGGCTAGATCTCTCTTGCCGGTCGTGCAAAATAAATGGCAGAAAGCTTGTTCTCACGAATAGCTATCCTGTTAGTTTAACACGACATGCAGAAATAACCTAGCCAATCTCTGTCATTCACTTTTCCATGTACTTCAGCTCGATCTCTCTCGCCGGTCGTGCAAAATAAACTACAGAAAGCTTGTTCTCACGCATAGTTATCCTGTTTGTTTAACACGACCTGCAGCAGTCCATACTATCTTTCACTTTCCGACGTCATTTAATCTCGAATTCTCTCACCGGTCGTGCAAAATAGACGGCCGAAGCTTTTTCTCACGAATAGCTATCCTCTTAGTTTAACACGACATGCAGAAATAACCTAGCCAATCTCTGTCATTCACTTTTCCATGTCACTTTGGCTAGATCTCTCTTGCTGGTCGTGCAACATAAACGGCAGAAAGCTTTTTCTCACGAATAGCTATCCTGTTAGTTTAACAGGCCATTTAGAAATAACATAGACAATCTCTGTCATTCACTTTTCCATGTACTTCAGCTTGATCTCTCTCGCCGGTCGTGCAAAATAACCTACAGAAAGCTTGTTCTCACGCATAGTTATCCTGTTTGTTTAACACGACCTGCAGCAGTCCATACTATCTTTCACTTTCCGACGTCATTTAATCTCGAATTCTCTCACCGGTCGTGCAAAATAAACGGCAGAAGCTTTTCTCACGAATAGCTATCCTGTTAGTTTAACACGACATGCAGAAATAACCTAGCCAATCTCTGTCATTCACTTTTCCATGTCACTTTGGCTAGATCTCTCTTGCCGGTCGTGCAAAATAAACGGCAGAAAGCTTTTTCTCACGAATAGCTATCCTGTTAGTTTAACACGACATGCAGAAATAACCTAGCCAATCTCTGTCATTCACTTTTCCATGTACTTCAGCTCGATCTCTCTCGCCCGTTGTGCAAAATAAACTACAGAAAGCTTGTTCTCACGCATAGTTATCCTGTTTGTTTAACACGACCTGCAGCAGTCCATACTATCTTTCACTTTCCGACGTCATTTAATCTCGAATTCTCTCACCGGTCGTGCAAAATAGACAGCAGAAGCTTTTTCTCACGAATAGCTATCCTGTTAGTTTAACACAACATGCAGAAATAACCTAGCCAATCTCTGTCATTCACTTTTCCATGTCACTTTGGCTAGATCTCTCTTGCCGGTCGGTCGTGCAACATAAACGGCAGAAAGCTTTTTCTCACGAATAGCTATCCTGTTAGTTTAACACGACATGTAGAAATAACATACACAATCTCTGTCATTCACTTTTCCACGTACTTCAGCTTGATCTCTCTCGCCGGTCGTGCAAAATAACCTACAGAAAGCTTGTTCTCACGCATAGTTATCCTGTTTGTTTAACACGACCTGCAGCAGTCCATACTATCTTTCACTTTCCGACGTCATTTCATCTCGAATTCTCTCACCGGTCGTGCAAAATAAACGGCAGAAGCTTTTTCTCACGAATAGCTATCCTGTTAGTTTAACACAACATGCAGAAATAACCTAGCCAATCTCAGTCATTCCCTTTTCCATGTCACTTTGGCTAGATCTCTCTTGCCGGTCGTGCAAAATAAATGGCAGAAAGCTTGTTCTCACGAATAGCTATCCTGTTAGTTTAACACGACATGCAGAAATAACCTAGCCAATCTCTGTCATTCACTTTTCCATGTACTTCAGCTCGATCTCTCTCGCCGGTCGTGCAAAATAAACTTCAGAAAGCTTGTTCTCACGCATAGTTATCCTGTTTGTTCAACACGACCTGCAGCAGTCCATACTATCTTTCACTTTCCGACGTCATTTAATCTCGAATTCTCTCACCGGTCGTGCAAAATAAACGGCAGAAGCTTTTTCTCGCGAATAGCTTTCCTGTTAGTTTAACACGACATGCAGAAATAACCGAGCCAATCTCAGTCATTCCCTTTTCCATGTCACTTTGGCTAGATCTCTCTTGCCGGTCGTGCAAAATAAACGGCAGAAAGCTTGTTCTCACGAATAGCTATCCTGTTAGTTTAACACGACATGCAGAAATAACCTAGCCAATCTCTGTCATTCACTTTTCCATGTACTTCAGCTCGATCTCTCTCGCCGGTCGTGCAAAATAAACTACAGAAAGCTTGTTCTCACGCATAGTTATCCTGTTTGTTTAACACGACCTGCAGCAGTCCATACTATCTTTCACTTTCCGACGTCATTTAATCTCGAATTCTCTCACCGGTCGTGCAAAATAGACGGCCGAAGCTTTTTCTCACGAATAGCTATCCTCTTAGTTTAACACGACATGCAGAAATAACCTAGCCAATCTCTGTCATTCACTTTTCCATGTCACTTTGGCTAGATCTCTCTTGCTGGTCGTGCAACATAAACGGCAGAAAGCTTTTTCTCACGAATAGCTATCCTGTTAGTTTAACAGGACATTTAGAAATAACATAGACAATCTCTGTCATTCACTTTTCCATGTACTTCAGCTTGATCTCTCTCGCCGGTCGTGCAAAATAACCTACAGAAAGCTTGTTCTCACGCATAGTTATCCTGTTTGTTTAACACGACCTGCAGCAGTCCATACTATCTTTCACTTTCCGACGTCATTTAATCTCGAATTCTCTCACCGGTCGTGCAAAATAAACGGCAGAAGCTTTTTCTCACGAATAGCTATCCTGTTAGTTTAACACGACATGCAGAAAAAACCTAGCCAATCTCTGTCATTCACTTTTCCATGTCACTTTGGCTAGATCTCTCTTGCCGGTCGTGCAAAATAAACGGCAGAAAGCTTTTTCTCACGAATAGCTATCCTGTTAGTTTAACACGACATGCAGAAATAACCTAGCCAATCTCTGTCATTCACTTTTCCATGTACTTCAGCTTGATCTCTCTCGCCGGTCGTGCAAAATAACCTACAGAAAGCTTGTTCTCACGCATAGTTATCCTGTTTGTTTAACACGACCTGCAGCAGTCCATACTATCTTTCACTTTCCGACGTCATTTAATCTCGAATTCTCTCACCGGTCGTGCAAAATAAACGGCAGAAGCTTCCTCACGAATAGCTATCCTGTTAGTTTAACACGACATGCAGAAATAACCTAGCCAATCTCTGTCATTCACTTTTCCATGTCACTTTGGCTAGATCTCTCTTGCCGGTCGTGCAAAATAAACGGCAGAAAGCTTTTTCTCACGAATAGCTATCCTGTTAGTTTAACACGACATGCAGAAATAACCTAGCCAATCTCTGTCATTCACTTTTCCATGTCACTTTGGCTAGATCTCTCTTGCCGGTCGTGCAAAATAAACGGCAGAAAGCTTTTTCTCACGAATAGCTATCCTGTTAGTTTAACACGACATGTAGAAATAACATACACAATCTCTGTCATTCACTTTTCCACGTACTTCAGCTTGATCTCTCGCCGGTCGTGCAAAATAACCTACAGAAAGCTTGTTCTCACGCATAGTTATCCTGTTTGTTTAACACGACCTGCAGCAGTCCATACTATCTTTCACTTTCCGACGTCATTTCATCTCGAATTCTCTCACCGGTCGTGCAAAATAAACGGCAGAAGCTTTTTCTCACGAATAGCTATCCTGTTACTTTAACACAACATGCAGAAATAACCTAGCCAATCTCAGTCATTCCCTTTTCCATGTCACTTTGGCTAGATCTCTCTCACCGGTCGTGCAAAATAAATGGCAGAAAGCTTGTTCTCACGAATAGCTATCCTGTTAGTTTAACACGACATGCAGAAATAACCTAGCCAATCTCTGTCATTCACTTTTCCATGTACTTCAGCTCGATCTCTCTCGCCGGTCGTGCAAAATAAATTACAGAAAGCTTGTTCTCACGCATAGTTATCCTGTTTGTTTAACACGACCTGCAGCAGTCCATACTATCTTTCACTTTCCGACGTCATTTAATCTCGAATTCTCTCACCGGTCGTGCAAAATAAACGGCAGAAGCTTTTTCTCACGAATAGCTATCCTGTTAGTTTAACACGACATGTAGAAATAACATAGACAATCTCTGTCATTCACTTTTCCATGTACTTCAGCTTGATCTCTCTTGCCGGTCGTGCAAAATAACTTACAGAAAGCTTGTTCTCACGCATAGTTATCCTGTTTGTTTAACACGACCTGCAGCAGTCCATACTATCTTTCACTTTCCGACGTCATTTCATCTCGAATTCTCTCACCGGTCGTGCAAAATAAACGGCAGAAGCTTTTTCTCACGAATAGCTATCCTGTTAGTTTAACACGACATGCAGAAATAACCTAGCCGATCTCTGTCATTCACTTTTCCATGTCACTTTGGCTAGATCTCTCTTGCCGGTCGTGCAACATAAACGGCAGAAAGCTTTTTCTCACGAATAGCTATCCTGTTAGTTTAACACGACATGTAGAAATAACATAGACAATCTCTGTCATTCACTTTTCCACGTACTTCAGCTTGATCTCTCTCGCCGGTCGTGCAAAATAACCTACAGAAAGCTTGTTCTCACGCATAGTTATCCTGTTTGTTTAACACGACCTGCAGCAGTCCATACTATCTTTCACTTTCCGACGTCATTTCATCTCGAATTCTCTCACCGGTCGTGCAAAATAAACGGCAGAAGCTTTTTCTCACGAATAGCTATCCTGTTAGTTTAACACGACATGCAGAAATAACCTAGCCAATCTCAGTCATTCCCTTTTCCATGTCACTTTGGCTAGATCTCTCTTGCCGGTCGTGCAAAATAAACGGCAGAAAGCTTGTTCTCACGAATAGCTATCCTGTTAGTTTAACACGACATGCAGAAATAACCTAGCCAATCTCTGTCATTCACTTTTCCATGTACTTCAGCTCGATCTCTCTCGCCGGTCGTGCAAAATAAACTACAGAAAGCTTGTTCTCACGCATAGTTATCCTGTTTGTTTAACACGACCTGCAGCAGTCCATACTATCTTTCACTTTCCGACGTCATTTAATCTCGAATTCTCTCACCGGTCGTGCAAAATAAACGGCAGAAGCTTTTTCTCACGAATAGCTATCCTGTTAGTTTAACACGACATGTAGAAATAACATAGACAATCTCTGTCATTCACTTTTCCATGTACTTCAGCTTGATCTCTCTTGCCGGTCGTGCAAAATAAACTACAGAAAGCTTGTTCTCACGCATAGTTATCCTGTTTGTTTAACACGACCTGCAGCAGTCCATACTATCTTTCACTTTCCGACGTCATTTCATCTCGAATTCTCTTACCGGTCGTGCAAAATAATCGGCAGAAGCTTTTTCTCGCGAATAGCTTTCCTGTTAGTTTAACACGACATGCAGAAATAACCGAGCCAATCTCAGTCATTCCCTTTTCCATGTCACTTTGGCTAGATCTCTCTTGCCGGTCGTGCAAAATAAACGGCAGAAAGCTTGTTCTCACGAATAGCTATCCTGTTAGTTTAACACGACATGCAGAAATAACCTAGCCAATCTCTGTCATTCACTTTTCCATGTACTTCAGCTCGATCTCTCTCGCCGGTCGTGCAAAATAAACTACAGAAAGCTTGTTCTCACGCATAGTTATCCTGTTTGTTTAACACGACCTGCAGCAGTCCATACTATCTTTCACTTTCCGACGTCATTTCATCTCGAATTCTCTCACCGGTCGTGCAAAATAAACGGCAGAAGCTTTTTCTCACGAATAGCTATCCTGTTAGTTTAACACGACATGTAGAAATAACATAGACAATCTCTGTCATTCACTTTTCCATGTACTTCAGCTTGATCTCTCTTGCCGGTCGTGCAAAATAACCTACAGAAAGCTTGTTCTCACGCATAGTTATCCTGTTTGTTTAACACGACCTGCAGCAGTCCATACTATCTTTCACTTTCCGACGTCATTTCATCTCGAATTCTCTTACCGGTCGTGCAAAATAATCGGCAGAAGCTTTTTCTCGCGAATAGCTTTCCTGTTAGTTTAACACGACATGCAGAAATAACCGAGCCAATCTCAGTCATTCCCTTTTCCATGTCACTTTGGCTAGATCTCTCTTGCCGGTCGTGCAAAATAAATGGCAGAAAGCTTGTTCTCACGAATAGCTATCCTGTTAGTTTAACACGACATGCAGAAATAACCTAGCCAATCTCTGTCATTCACTTTTCCATGTACTTCAGCTCGATCTCTCTCGCCGGTCGTGCAAAATAAACTACAGAAAGCTTGTTCTCACGCATAGTTATCCTGTTTGTTTAACACGACCTGCAGCAGTCCATACTATCTTTCACTTTCCGACGTCATTTCATCTCGAATTCTCTCACCGGTCGTGCAAAATAAACGGCAGAAGCTTTTTCTCGCGAATAGCTTTCCTGTTAGTTTAACACGACATGCAGAAATAACCTAGCCAATCTCTGTCATTCACTTTTCCATGTCACTTTGGCTAGATCTCTCTTGCCGGTCGTGCAAAATAAACGGCAGAAAGCTTGTTCTCACGAATAGCTATCCTGTTAGTTTAACACGACATTTAGAAATAACATAGACAATCTCTGTCATTCACTTTTCCATGTACTTCAGCTTGATCTCTCTCGCCGGTCGTGCAAAATAAACCTACAGAAAGCTTGTTCTCACGCATAGTTATCCTGTTTGTTTAACACGACCTGCAGCAGTCCATACTATCTTTCACTTTCCGACGTCATTTCATCTCGAATTCTCTCACCGGTCGTGCAAAATAAACGGCAGAAGCTTTTTCTCACGAATAGCTATCCTGTTAGTTTAACACGACATGTAGAAATAACATAGACAATCTCTGTCATTCACTTTTCCATGTACTTCAGCTTGATCTCTCTTGCCGGTCGTGCAAAATAACCTACAGAAAGCTTGTTCTCACGCATAGTTATCCTGTTTGTTTAACACGACCTGCAGCAGTCCATACTATCTTTCACTTTCCGACGTCATTTCATCTCGAATTCTCTTACCGGTCGTGCAAAATAATCGGCAGAAGCTTTTTCTCGCGAATAGCTTTCCTGTTAGTTTAACACGACATGCAGAAATAACCGAGCCAATCTCAGTCATTCCCTTTTCCATGTCACTTTGGCTAGATCTCTCTTGCCGGTCGTGCAAAATAAATGGCAGAAAGCTTGTTCTCACGAATAGCTATCCTGTTAGTTTAACACGACATGCAGAAATAACCTAGCCAATCTCTGTCATTCACTTTTCCATGTACTTCAGCTCGATCTCTCTCGCCGGTCGTGCAAAATAAACTACAGAAAGCTTGTTCTCACGCATAGTTATCCTGTTTGTTTAACACGACCTGCAGCAGTCCATACTATCTTTCACTTTCCGACGTCATTTCATCTCGAATTCTCTCACCGGTCGTGCAAAATAAACGGCAGAAGCTTTTTCTCGCGAATAGCTTTCCTGTTAGTTTAACACGACATGCAGAAATAACCGAGCCAATCTCAGTCATTCCCTTTTCCATGTCACTTTGGCTAGATCTCTCTTGCCGGTCGTGCAAAATAAACGGCAGAAAGCTTGTTCTCACGAATAGCTATCCTGTTAGTTTAACACGACATGCAGAAATAACCTAGCCAATCTCTGTCATTCACTTTTCCATGTACTTCAGCTCGATCTCTCTCGCCGGTCGTGCAAAATAAACTACAGAAAGCTTGTTCTCACGCATAGTTATCCTGTTTGTTTAACACGACCTGCAGCAGTCCATACTATCTTTCACTTTCCGACGTCATTTCATCTCGAATTCTCTCACCGGTCGTGCAAAATAAACGGCAGAAGCTTTTTCTCACGAATAGCTATCCTGTTAGTTTAACACGACATGTAGAAATAACATAGACAATCTCTGTCATTCACTTTTCCATGTACTTCAGCTTGATCTCTCTTGCCGGTCGTGCAAAATAACCTACAGAAAGCTTGTTCTCACGCATAGTTATCCTGTTTGTTTAACACGACCTGCAGCAGTCCATACTATCTTTCACTTTCCGACGTCATTTCATCTCGAATTCTCTTACCGGTCGTGCAAAATAATCGGCAGAAGCTTTTTCTCGCGAATAGCTTTCCTGTTAGTTTAACACGACATGCAGAAATAACCGAGCCAATCTCAGTCATTCCCTTTTCCATGTCACTTTGGCTAGATCTCTCTTGCCGGTCGTGCAAAATAAATGGCAGAAAGCTTGTTCTCACGAATAGCTATCCTGTTAGTTTAACACGACATGCAGAAATAACCTAGCCAATCTCTGTCGTTCACTTTTCCATACTTCAGCTCGATCTCTCTCGCCGGTCGTGCAAAATAAACTACAGAAAGCTGTTTCTCACGCATAGTTATCCTGTTTGTTTAACACGACCTGCAGCAGTCCATACTATCTTTCACTTTCCGACGTCATTTCATCTCGAATTCTCTCACCGGTCGTGCAAAATAAACGGCAGAAGCTTTTTCTCGCGAATAGCTTTCCTGTTAGTTTAACACGACATGCAGAAATAACCGAGCCAATCTCAGTCATTCCCTTTTCCATGTCACTTTGGCTAGATCTCTCTTGCCGGTCGTGCAAAATAAACGGCAGAAAGCTTGTTCTCACGAATAGCTATCCTGTTAGTTTAACACGACATTTAGAAATAACATAGACAATCTCTGTCATTCACTTTTCCATGTACTTCAGCTTGATCTCTCTCGCCGGTCGTGCAAAATAACCTACAGAAAGCTTGTTCTCACGCATAGTTATCCTGTTTGTTTAACACGACCTGCAGCAGTCCATACTATCTTTCACTTTCCGACGTCATTTCATCTCGAATTCTCTCACCGGTCGTGCAAAATAAACGGCAGAAGCTTTTTCTCACGAATAGCTATCCTGTTAGTTTAACACGACATGTAGAAATAACATAGACAATCTCTGTCATTCACTTTTCCATGTACTTCAGCTTGATCTCTCTTGCCGGTCGTGCAAAATAACCTACAGAAAGCTTGTTCTCACGCATAGTTATCCTGTTTGTTTAACACGACCTGCAGCAGTCCATACTATCTTTCACTTTCCGACGTCATTTCATCTCGAATTCTCTTACCGGTCGTGCAAAATAATCGGCAGAAGCTTTTTCTCGCGAATAGCTTTCCTGTTAGTTTAACACGACATGCAGAAATAACCGAGCCAATCTCAGTCATTCCCTTTTCCATGTCACTTTGGCTAGATCTCTCTTGCCGGTCGTGCAAAATAAATGGCAGAAAGCTTGTTCTCACGAATAGCTATCCTGTTAGTTTAACACGACATGCAGAAATAACCTAGCCAATCTCTGTCATTCACTTTTCCATGTACTTCAGCTCGATCTCTCTCGCCGGTCGTGCAAAATAAACTACAGAAAGCTTGTTCTCACGCATAGTTATCCTGTTTGTTTAACACGACCTGCAGCAGTCCATACTATCTTTCACTTTCCGACGTCATTTCATCTCGAATTCTCTCACCGGTCGTGCAAAATAAACGGCAGAAGCTTTTTCTCGCGAATAGCTTTCCTGTTAGTTTAACACGACATGCAGAAATAACCGAGCCAATCTCAGTCATTCCCTTTTCCATGTCACTTTGGCTAGATCTCTCTTGCCGGTCGTGCAAAATAAACGGCAGAAAGCTTGTTCTCACGAATAGCTATCCTGTTAGTTTAACACGACATGCAGAAATAACCTAGCCAATCTCTGTCATTCACTTTTCCATGTCACTTCAGCTCGATCTCTCTCGCCGGTCGTGCAAAATAAACTACAGAAAGCTTGTTCTCACGCATAGTTATCCTGTTTGTTTAACACGACCTGCAGCAGTCCATACTATCTTTCACTTTCCGACGTCATTTCATCTCGAATTCTCTCACCGGTCGTGCAAAATAAACGGCAGAAGCTTTTTCTCGCGAATAG
Source organism: Trachythela sp. YZ-2020 (assembly GCA_016169945.1). Taxonomy (NCBI): domain Eukaryota; kingdom Metazoa; phylum Cnidaria; class Anthozoa; order Malacalcyonacea; family Clavulariidae; genus Trachythela; species Trachythela sp. YZ-2020. The sequence goes on from JADLSH010000289.1 coordinate 296,906, forward strand.
CTTTCCTGTTGGTTTAACACGACATGCAGAAATAACCAAGGCAATCTCAGTCATTCCCTTTTCCATGTCACTTTGGCTCGATCTCTCTTGCCGGTTGTGCAAAATAAACGGCAGAAAGCTTGTTCTCACGAATAGCTATCCTGTTAGTTTAACACGACATGCAGAAATAACCTAGCCAATCTCTGTCATTCACTTTTCCATGTACTTCAGCTTGATCTCTCTCGCCGGTCGTGCAAAATAACCTACAGAAAGCTTGTTCTCACGCATAGTTATCCTGTTTGTTTAACACGACCTGCAGCAGTCCATACTATCTTTCACTTTCCGACGTCATTTCATCTCGAATTCTCTCACCGGTCGTGCAAAATAAACGGCAGAAGCTTTTTCTCACGAATAGCTATCCTGTTAGTTTAACACGACATGCAGAAATAACCTAGCCAATCTCAGTCATTCCCTTTTCCATGTCACTTTGGCTAGATCTCTCTTGCCGGTCGTGCAAAATAAATGGCAGAAAGCTTGTTCTCACGAATAGCTATCCTGTTAGTTTAACACGACATGCAGAAATAACCTAGCCAATCTCTGTCATTCACTTTTCCATGTACTTCAGCTCGATCTCTCGCCGGTCGTGCAAAATAAACTACAGAAAGCTTGTTCTCACGCATAGTTATCCTGTTTGTTTAACACGACCTGCAGCAGTCCATACTATCTTTCACTTTCCGACGTCATTTAATCTCGAATTCTCTCACCGGTCGTGCAAAATAAACGGCAGAAGCTTTTTCTCACGAATAGCTATCCTGTTAGTTTAACACGACATGTAGAAATAACATAGACAATCTCTGTCATTCACTTTTCCATGTACTTCAGCTTGATCTCTCTTGCCGGTCGTGCAAAATAACTTACAGAAAGCTTGTTCTCACGCATAGTTATCCTGTTTGTTTAACACGACCTGCAGCAGTCCATACTATCTTTCACTTTCCGACGTCATTTCATCTCGAATTCTCTTACCGGTCGTGCAAAATAATCGGCAGAAGCTTTTTCTCGCGAATAGCTTTCCTGTTAGTTTAACACGACATGCAGAAATAACCGAGCCAATCTCAGTCATTCCCTTTTCCATGTCACTTTGGCTAGATCTCTCTTGCCGGTCGTGCAAAATAAATGGCAGAAAGCTTGTTCTCACGAATAGCTATCCTGTTAGTTTAACACGACATGCAGAAATAACCTAGCCAATCTCTGTCGTTCACTTTTCCATACTTCAGCTCGATCTCTCTCGCCGGTCGTGCAAAATAAACTACAGAAAGCTGTTTCTCACGCATAGTTATCCTGTTTGTTTAACACGACCTGCAGCAGTCCATACTATCTTTCACTTTCCGACGTCATTTCATCTCGAATTCTCTCACCGGTCGTGCAAAATAAACGGCAGAAGCTTTTTCTCGCGAATAGCTTTCCTGTTAGTTTAACAGGACATGCAGAAAAAACCTAGCCAATCTCTGTCATTCACTTTTCCATGTCACTTTGGCTAGATCTCTCTTGCCGGTCGTGCAAAATAAACGGCAGAAAGCTTGTTCTCACGAATAGCTATCCTGTTAGTTTAACACGACATTTAGAAATAACATAGACAATCTCTGTCATTCACTTTTCCATGTACTTCAGCTTGATCTCTCTCGCCGGTCGTGCAAAATAACCTACAGAAAGCTTGTTCTCACGCATAGTTATCCTGTTTGTTTAACACGACCTGCAGCAGTCCATACTATCTTTCACTTTCCGACGTCATTTCATCTCGAATTCTCTCACCGGTCGTGCAAAATAAACGGCAGAAGCTTTTTCTCACGAATAGCTATCCTGTTAGTTTAACACGACATGTAGAAATAACATAGACAATCTCTGTCATTCACTTTTCCATGTACTTCAGCTTGATCTCTCTTGCCGGTCGTGCAAAATAACCTACAGAAAGCTTGTTCTCACGCATAGTTATCCTGTTTGTTTAACACGACCTGCAGCAGTCCATACTATCTTTCACTTTCCGACGTCATTTCATCTCGAATTCTCTTACCGGTCGTGCAAAATAATCGGCAGAAGCTTTTCTCGCGAATAGCTTTCCTGTTAGTTTAACACGACATGCAGAAATAACCGAGCCAATCTCAGTCATTCCCTTTTCCATGTCACTTTGGCTAGATCTCTCTTGCCGGTCGTGCAAAATAAATGGCAGAAAGCTTGTTCTCACGAATAGCTATCCTGTTAGTTTAACACGACATGCAGAAATAACCTAGCCAATCTCTGTCATTCACTTTTCCATGTACTTCAGCTCGATCTCTCTCGCCGGTCGTGCAAAATAAACTACAGAAAGCTTGTTCTCACGCATAGTTATCCTGTTTGTTTAACACGACCTGCAGCAGTCCATACTATCTTTCACTTTCCGACGTCATTTCATCTCGAATTCTCTCACCGGTCGTGCAAAATAAACGGCAGAAGCTTTTTCTCGCGAATAGCTTTCCTGTTAGTTTAACACGACATGCAGAAATAACCGAGCCAATCTCAGTCATTCCCTTTTCCATGTCACTTTGGCTAGATCTCTCTTGCCGGTCGTGCAAAATAAACGGCAGAAAGCTTGTTCTCACGAATAGCTATCCTGTTAGTTTAACACGACATGCAGAAATAACCTAGCCAATCTCTGTCATTCACTTTTCCATGTACTTCAGCTCGATCTCTCTCGCCGGTCGTGCAAAATAAACTACAGAAAGCTGTTTCTCACGCATAGTTATCCTGTTTGTTTAACACGACCTGCAGCAGTCCATACTATCTTTCACTTTCCGACGTCATTTCATCTCGAATTCTCTCACCGGTCGTGCAAAATAAACGGCAGAAGCTTTTTCTCACGAATAGCTATCCTGTTAGTTTAACACGACATGTAGAAATAACATAGCCAATCTCTGTCATTCACTTTTCCATGTACTTCAGCTTGATCTCTCTCGCCGGTCGTGCAAAATAACCTACAGAAAGCTTGTTCTCGCGCATAGTTATCCTGTTTGTTTAACACGAACATTTCAAAACATATCAAAACATTTAAAAACAAATCAAAGCAAATCAAAACAAGTTAAAACAACTCAAAACAAGTTCCAAAAACAAATCAAAACTCGTCAAAACAAAACAAAACATTTCAAAACATATGAAAACAAATCAAAACAAATCAAAGCAAATCAAAATAATTCAAAACAACTCAAAACAAATAAAAAAAAGTGGTCAAAACAATTCAAAACAGGTCAAAACACATCAAAACAAGTCCTAAAAACAAATCAAAACAAATCATAACATATCAAAACATCTCGAAACAAATCCAAGCAAATCAAATCAAAACAAGTCCCAAAAACAAATCAACGCATTAAAATACAAAACATATCAAAACAAATCAGAACAGGTCAAAGCAAGTCAAAACAACTCAAAACAGATCAGAACAAGTCTTAAAAACAAGTCAAAACATATCAAATCAAAACAAATCAGAACATTTCAAAACATATCAAAACAAATCAAAACAAGTCCTAAAAACAAGTCAAAACAATTCAAAACAAGTCGCAAAAACAAGTCAAAGAAAGTCAAAACAACTCAAAACAAATCAGAACAAGTCTTAAAAACAAGTCAAAACAAATCAAATCAAAACAAATAATAACATTTAAAAACATATCAAAACAAATCAAAGCAAATCAAAACAAGTCACAAAAACAAGTCGAAACAAATCAAAACAAGTCTAAAAAACAAGTCAAAACAAATCAAAACAGAATAAAACAATTCAAAACAAGTCGCAAAAACAAGTCAAAGCAAATCAAAACAATTCAAAACAAGTCCTAAAAATAAGTCAAAACAAATCAAAATAAGATAAAACAATTCAAAACAAGTTGCAAAAACAAGTCAAACCAAGTCAAAACAACTCAAAACAAATCAGAACAAGTCTTAAAAACAAGTCAAAACATATCAAATCAAAACAAATCATAACATTTCAAAAGATATCAAAACAAATAAAAACAAATAAAAACAAGTCCTACAAACAAGTCAAAACAATTCAAAACAAGTCGCAAAAACAAGTCAAAGCAAGTCAAAACAATTCAAAACAAGTCCTAAAAACAAGTCAAAACAAGTCAAAACAAATCAAAACAAGATAAAATAATTCAAAACAATTCAAAGCAAGTCAAAACAACTCAAAACAAATCAGAACAAGTCTTAAAAACAAGTCAAAACAAATCAAATCAAAACAAATCATAACATTTAAAAACATATCAATACAAATCAAAGTAAAACAAGTCACAAAAACAAGTAAAAACAAATAAAAAAAAGTCGCAAAAACAAGTCGCAAAAACAAGTCGCAAAAACAAGTCAAAACTAATCAGAACACAAGTCTTAAAAACAAGTCAAAACATATCAAATCAAAACAAATCATAACATTTCAACACATATCAAAACAAATCAAAGCAAATCAAAACAAGACCCAAAAACATGTCAAAACAAATCATAACATTTAAAAACATATCAATACAAATCAAAGCAAATCAAAACAAGTCACAAAAACAAGTCAAAGCAAGTCAAAACAATTCAAAACAAATCATAACATTTAAAAACATATCAATACAAATCAAAGCAAATCAAAACAAGTCACAAAAACAAGTCAAAACAAATCAATATATAAACTAAACTAAACTATAAACTAAATAATAAACTAAACTATAAACTAAACTATAAACTAAACTATATAAACTAAACTATAAACTAAACTAAACTAAACTAAACTAAACTAAACTATAAACTAAACTAAACTATAAACTAAACTAAACTATAAACTAAACTAAACTATAAACTAAACTATAAACTAAACTATAAACTAAACTAAACTAAACTATGAACTAAACTATAAACTAAACTATAAACTAAACTATAAACTAAACTATATAAACTAAACTATATAAACTAAACTATATAAACTAAACTATATAAACTAAACTATATAAAATAAACTATATAAACTAAACTATAAACTAAACTAAACTAAACTAAACTAAACTAAACTATAAACTAAACTATAAACTAAACTATAAACTAAACTAAACTAAACTATAAACTAAACTATAAACTAAACTATAAACTAAACTAAACTAAACTATAAACTAAACTATATAAACTAAACTATATAAACTAAACTATATAAACTAAACTATATAAACTAAACTATATAAACTATAAACTAAACTAAACTATAAACTAAACTATATAAACAAAACTATATAAACTAAACTATATAAACTAAACTATATAAACTAAACTATAAACTAAACTAAACTAAACTATATAAACTAAACTAAACTAAACTAAACTGAACTGAACTGAACTGAACTAAACTAAACTAAAAACTAAATAATAAACTAAACTATAAACTAAACTATAAACTAAACTATAAACTAAACTATATAAACTAAACTATAAACTAAACTAAACTATAAACTAAACTAAACTATAAACTAAACTAAACTATCAACTAAACTAAACTATAAACTAAACTAAACTATAAACTAAACTATAAACTAAACTAAACTATAAACTAAACTAAACTATAAACTAAACTATAAACTAAACTAAACTATAAACTAAACTAAACTATAAACTAAACTAAACTATAAACTAAACTATAAACTAAACTAAACTATAAACTAAACTAAACTAAACTATAAACTAAACTATAAACTAAACTATATAAACTAAACTAAACTAAACTATAAACTAAACTATAAACTAAACTAAACTAAACTAAACTAAACTAAACTATAAACTAAACTAAACTAGACTATAAACTAAACTAAACTATAAACTAAACTAAACTAAACTAAACTATAAACTAAACTAAACTAAACTAAACTATAAACTAAACTATAAACTAAACTAAACTATAAACTAAACTAAACTATATAAACTAAACTATATAAACTAAACTATATAAACTAAACTAAACTATAAACTAAACTATATAAACTAAACTATAAACTAAACTATATAAACTAAACTATATAAACTAAACTAAACTAAACTAAACTAAACTAAACTAAACTATAAACTAAACTATAAACTAAACTATAAACTAAACTAAACTATAAACTAAACTATAAACTAAACTAAACTAAACTAAACTATGAACTAAACTATAAACTAAACTATAAACTAAACTATAAACTAAACTATATAAACTAAACTATATAAACTAAACTATATAAACTAAACTATATAAACTAAACTATATAAAATAAACTATATAAACTAAACTAAACTATATAAACTAAACTATAAACTAAACTATAAACTAAACTAAACTAAACTATAAACTAAACTATAAACTAAACTATAAACTAAACTATATAAACTAAACTATATAAACTAAACTAAACTATATAAACTAAACTATATAAACTAAACTATATAAACTAAACTATATAAACTATAAACTAAACTAAACTATAAACTAAACTATATAAACAAAACTATATAAACTAAACTATATAAACTAAACTATATAAACTAAACTATATAAACTAAACTATAAACTAAACTAAACTAAACTATATAAACTAAACTAAACTAAACTAAACTAAACTAAACTAAACTAAACTAAACTAAACTAAACTAAACTAAACTAAACTATAAACTAAACTATAAACTAAACTATAAACTAAACTATATAAACTAAACTAAACTATAAACTAAACTAAACTATAAACTAAACTAAACTATAAACTAAACTAAACTATAAACTAAACTATAAACTAAACTAAACTAAACTATAAACTAAACTAAACTATAAACTAAACTATAAACTAAACTAAACTATAAACTAAATAATAAACTAAACTATAAACTAAACTATAAACTAAACTATATAAACTAAACTATAAACTAAACTAAACTAAACTATAAACTAAACTAAACTATAAACTAAACTAAACTAAACTATAAACTAAACTATAAACTAAACTATAAACTAAACTAAACTATAAACTAAACTATAAACTAAACTAAACTAAACTATGAACTAAACTATAAACTAAACTATAAACTAAACTATAAACTAAACTATATAAACTAAACTATATAAACTAAACTATATAAACTAAACTATATAAACTAAACTATATAAACTAAACTAAACTATATAAACTAAACTATATAAACTAAAATATATAAACTAAAATAAACTATATAAACTAAACTATATAAACTAAACTATATAAACTAAACTATATAAACTAAACTAAACTATAAACTAAATAATAAACTAAACTATAAACTAAACTATAAACTAAACTAAACTATAAACTAAACTATATAAACTAAACTATATAAACTAAACTATATAAACTAAACTAAACTATAAACTAAACTATATAAACTAAACTATATAAACTAAACTATATAAACTAAACTATATAAACTAAACTATATAAACTATAAACTAAACTATAAACTAAACTATATAAACAAAACTATATAAACTAAACTATATAAACTAAACTATATAAACTAAACTATAAACTAAACTAAACTAAACTATATAAACTAAACTAAACTAAACTATAAACTAAACTAAACTATAAACTAAACTAAACTAAACTATAAACTAAACTAAACTAAACTAAACTAAACTAAACTAAACTGAACTGAACTGAACTGAACTGAACTGAACTGAACTGAACTGAACTGAACTAAACTAAACTAAAAACTAAATAATAAACTAAACTATAAACTAAACTATAAATTAAACTATAAACTAAACTATATAAACTAAACTAAACTATAAACTAAACTAAACTATAAACTAAACTAAACTATAAACTAAACTAAACTATCAACTAAACTAAACTATAAACTAAACTAAACTATAAACTAAACTATAAACTAAACTAAACTATAAACTAAATAATAAACTAAACTATAAACTAAACTATAAACTAAACTATATAAACTAAACTATAAACTAAACTAAACTAAACTAAACTAAACTAAACTATAAACTAAACTATAAACTAAACTAAACTATAAACTAAACTAAACTATAAACTAAACTATAAACTAAACTAAACTAAACTATGAACTAAACTATAAACTAAACTATAAACTAAACTATAAACTAAACTATATAAACTAAACTATAAACTAAACTAAACTATAAACTAAACTATAAACTAAACTAAACTAAACTAAACTATATAAACTAAACTATATAAACTAAACTATATAAACTAAACTATAAACTAAACTATATAAACTAAACTATATAAACTAAACTATATAAACTAAACTATATAAACTAAACTATAAACTAAACTAAACTAAACTAAACTATAAACTAAACTAAACTAAACTAAACTATAAACTAAACTAAACTAAACTATAAACTAAACTATAAACTAAACTAAACTAAACTAAACTATAAACTAAACTAAACTATAAACTAAACTATAAACTAAACTAAACTAAACTAAACTATAAACTAAACTAAACTAAACTATAAACTAAAATAAACTATAAACTAAACTAAACTAAACTAAACTAAACTATAAACTAAACTAAACTATAAACTAAACTAAACTAAACTATAAACTAAACTAAACTATAAACTAAACTATAAACTAAACTAAACTATAAACTAAACTAAACTATAAACTAAACTATAAACTATAAACTAAACTATAAACTAAACTAAACTAAACTAAACTAAACTAAACTAAACTAAACTAAACTAAACTAAACTAAACTATAAACTAAACTAAACTAAACTATAAACTAAACTAAACTATAAACTAAACTAAACTATAAACTAAACTAAACTATAAACTAAACTATAAACTACACTAAACTATAAACTAAACTATAAACTAAACTATAAACTAAACTATAAACTAAACTATAAACTAAACTATAAACTAAACTATAAACTAAACTATAAACTAAACTATAAACTAAACTATACTAAACTAAACTAATCTAAACTAAACTAAACTATCAACTTAACTAAACTATAAACTAAACTATACTAAACTAAACTAAACTAAACTAAACTATAAACTAAACTAAACTAAACTAAACTAAACTAAACTAGACTATAAACTAAACTATAAACTAAACTAAACTAAACTATAAACTAAACTATAAACTAAACTATAAACTAAACTAAACTAAACTAAACTAAACTATAAACTAAACTATAAACTAAACTATAAACTAAACTATAAACTAAACTAAACTAAACTAAACTATAAACTAAACTAAACTATAAACTAAACTAAACTAAACTAAACTAAACTATAAACTAAACTAAACTAAACTAAACTAAACTATAAACTAAACTAAACTAAACTAAACTAAACTAAACTAAACTAAACTAAACTAAACTAAACTATAAACTAAACTATAAACTAAACTATAAACTAAACTAAACTATAAACTAAACTAAACTAAACTATAAACTAAACTATAAACTAAACTAAACTAAACTATAAACTAAACTATAAACTAAACTATAAACAAACTATAAACTAAACTATAAACTACACTATAAACTAAACTAAACTAAACTAAACTAAACTAGACTATAAACTAAACTATAAACTAAACTAAACTAAACTATAAACTAAACTAAACTAAACTATAAACTAAACTAAACTAAACTAAACTAAACTAAACTAAACTATAAACTAAACTAAACTAAACTATAAACTAAACTAAACTATAAACTAAACTAAACTAAAGTATAAACTAAACTATAAACTAAACTATAAACAAACTATAAACTAAACTATAAACTAAACTATAAACTAAACTAAACTAAACTAAACTAAACTAAACTAAACTAAACTAAACTAAACTAAACTAAACTAAACTAAACTGAACTGAACTGAACTGAACTGAACTGAACTAAACTAAACTAAATTAACTAAACTGAACTGAACTAAATTAAACTATAAACTAAACTAAACTGTAAACTAAACTATAAACTAAACTAAACTAAACTATAAACTAAACTATAAACTAAACTATAAACTAAACTATAAACTAAACTATAAACTAAACTATAAACTAAACTATAAACTAAACTATAAACTAAACTATAAACTAAACTAAACTATAAACTAAACTATAAACTAAACTATAAACTAAACTATAAACTAAACTATAAACTAAACTATAACCTAAACTATAAACTAAACTAAACTATAAACTAAACTAAACTAAACTAAACTAAACTAAACTAAACTAAACTATAAACTAAACTAAACTAAACTATAAACTAAACTAAACTAGACTATAAACTAAACTATAAACTAAACTATAAACTAAACTATAAACTAAACTATAAACTAAACTAAACTAAACTAAACTATAAACTAAACTAAACTATAAACTAAACTATAAACTAAACTATAACCTAAACTATAAACTAAACTAAACTATAAACTAAACTATAAACTAAACTAAACTAAACTAAACTAAACTAAACTAAACTAAACTAAACTAAACTATAAACTAAACTAAACTAAACTATAAACTAAACTATAAACTAAACTAAACTATAAACTAAACTAAACTATAAACTAAACTATAAACTAAACTATAAACTAAACTATAAACTAAACTATAAACTAAACTAAACTAAACTAAACTATAAACTAAACTATAAACTAAACTATAAACTAAACTAAACTATAAACTAAACTATAAACTAAACTATAAACTAAACTATAAACTAAACTATAAACTACACTATAAACTAAACTAAACTAAACTAAACTAGACTATAAACTAAACTATAAACTAAACTAAACTAAACTAAACTAAACTATAAACTAAACTAAACTAAACTAAACTAAACTATAAACTAAACTATAAACTAAACTATAAACTAAACTATAAACTAAACTATAAACTAAACTAAACTATAAAACTAAACTAAACTAAACTAAACTATAAACTAAACTAAAACAAACTATAAACTAAACTATAAACTAAACTATAAACTAAACTAAACTATAAACTAAACTATATAAACTAAACTATATAAACTAAAACTATAAACTAAACTATAAACTAAACTATAAAACTAAACTATAAACTATAAACTAAACTATAAACTAAACTATAAACTAAACTAAACTATAAACTAAACTAAACTATAAACTAAACTATAAACTAAACTATTAACTAAACTAAACTAAACTAAACTATAAACTAAACTAAACTAAACTATAAACTAAACTAAACTATAACTAAACTAAACTAAACTAAACTAAACTATAAACTAAACTATAAACTAAACTAAACTAAACTAAACCAAACTATAAAACTAAACTATAAACTAAACTGTAAACTAAACTATAAACTAAACTATAAACTAAACTAAACTAAACTAAACTAAACTATAAACTAAACTATAAACTAAACTATAAACTAAACTATAAACCAAACTAAACTAAACTAAACTAAACTAAAACTAAACTACACTATAAACTAAACTAAACTAAACTAAACTAAACTAAAACTAAACTATAAACTAAACTAAACTAAACTATAAACTAAAACTATAAACTAAACTCTAAACTAAACTATAAACTATAAACTAAACTAAACTATAAACTAAACTAAACTAAACTAAACTATAAACTAAACTATAAACTATAAAACTAAACTATAAACTAAACTATAAACTAAACTATAAAACTAAACTAAACTAAACTAAACTAAACTAAACTATAAACTAAACTAAACTAAACTATAAACTATAAACTAAACTAAACTATAAACTAAACTATAAAACTAAAACTATAAACTAAACTATAAACTAAACTATAAACTAAACTATAAACTAAACTAAACTAAACTATATAAACTAAACTATAAACTAAAACTAAACTAAACTAAACTATAAAACTAAACTATAAACTAAACTAAACTAAACTAAACTATAAACCAAAACTAAACTAAACTAAACTATATAAACTAAACTAAACTAAACTAAAACTAAACTATAAACTAAACTATATAAACTAAACTATACTAAAACTAAACTAAACTAAACTATAAACTAAACTATAAACTAAACTATAAACTAAACTATAAACTAAAACTAAACTATAAACTAAAACTATAAACTAAACTATAAACTATAAACTAAACTAAACTATAAACTAAACTATAAACTAAACTATAAACTAAACTATATAAACTAAACTATAAACTAAACTATAAACTAAACTATATAAACTAAACTATATAAACTAAACTATATAAACTAAACTATATAAACTAAACTATATAAAATAAACTATATAAACTAAACTATATAAACTAAACTATATAAACTAAACTATATAAACTAAACTAAACTAAAAACTAAATAATAAACTAAACTATAAACTAAACTAATTTATAAACTAAACTAAACTATAAACCAAACTATAAACTAAAATAAAATAAAACTAAACTAAAATAAACTAAACTAAACTAAACTAAACTATAAACTAAACCAAACTAAACTAAACTAAACTAAAAACTAAACTATAAACTAAACTAAACTAAACTATAAACTAAACTAAACTATAAACTAAACTAAACTATAAACTAAACTAAACTATATAAACTAAACTATATAAACTAAACTAAAAACTAAATAATAAACTAAACTATAAACTAAACTATAAACTAAACTAAACTATAAACTAAACTAAACTAAACTAAACTAAACTAAACTAAACTGCACTGAACTAAACTAAACTAAACTAAACTATAAACTAAACTATAAACTAAACTATAAACTAAACTATAAACTAAACTAATAACTAAACTAAACTAAACTAAACTATAAACTAAACTATAAACTAAACTATAAACTAAACTATAAACTAAACTATAAACTAAACTATAAACTAAACTAAACTATAAACTAAACTATAAAACTAAACTATAAAACTAAACTATATAAACTAAACTATATAAACTAAACTATAAACTAAACTAAAACTAAAACTAAACTAAACTAAACTATAAACTAAAACTAAACTAAACTAAACTAAACTAAACTAAACTAAAATATAAACTAAACTATAAACTAAACTATAAACTAAACTAAACTATAAACTAAACTAAACTAAACTATAAACTAAACTATAAACTAAACTATAAACTAAACTATAAACTAAACTATAAACTAAACTATAAACTAAACTAAACTAAACTAAACTATAAACTAAACTAAACTAAACTATAAACTAAACTAAACTAGACTATAAACTAAACTAAACTATAAACTAAACTAAACTAAACTATAAACTAAACTATAAACTAAACTATAAACAAACTAAACTAAACTAAACTATATAAACTAAACTATAAACTAAACTATAACTAAACTAAACTAAACTAAACTAAACTAAACTAAACTATAAACTAAACTAAACTAAACTAAACTAAACTAAACTAAACTAAACCAAACTAAACTAAACTAAACTAAACTAAACTAAACTAAACTAAACCAAACTAAACTAAACTAAACTAAACTCAACTAAACTAAACTAAACTATAAACTAAACTAAACTAAACTAAACTATAAACTAAACTATAAACTAAACTATAACCAAAAACTATAAACCAAACTAAACTAAACTATAAACCAAACTATAAACTAAACTAAACTATAAACTAAACTATAAACCAAACTATAAACTAACTAAACTAAACTAAACTAAACTAAACTAAACTAAACTATAAACTAAACTATAAACTAAACTATAAACTAAACTAAACTAAACTAAACTAAACTATAAACTAAACTAAACTAAACTATAAACTAAACTAAACTATAAACCAAACTAAACTATAAACTAAACTAAACTAAACTAAACTATAAACTAAACTATAAACTAAACTAAACTAAACTAAACTAAACTAAACTAAACTCAACTATAAAATAAAATAAACTAAACTATAAACTAAACTAAACTAAACTAAAATATAAACTAAACTATAAACTAAACTATAAACTAAACTAAAATATAAACTAAACTATAAACTAAACTAAACTAAACTATGAACTAAACTATAAACTAAACTATAAACTAAACTATAAACTAAACTATAAAAGAAACTATAAACTAAACTAAACTAAACTAAACTATAAACTAAACTATAAACTAAACTATAAACTAAACTAAACTATAAACTAAATAATAAACTAAACTATAAACTAAACTATAAACTAAACTATAAACTAAACTATAAACTAAACTATATAAAATAAACTATAAAACTATAAACTAAACTATAAACTAAACTATAAACTAAACTATAAACTAAACTATAAACTAAACTATATAAACTAAACTATATAAACTAAACTATATAAACTAAACTATAAACTAAACTAAACTAAACTATAAACTAAACTATAAACTAAACTATAAACTAAACTATAAACTAAACTAAACTATAAACTAAACTATAAACTAAACTATAAACTAAACTAAACTATAAACTAAACTAAACTATAAACTAAACTAAACTAAACTATAAACTAAACTAAACTAAACTAAACTAAACTAAACTAAACTAAACTAAACTATAAACTAAACTAAACTAAACTATAAACTAAACTAAACTAAACTAAACTATAAACTAAACTATAAACTAAACTATAAACTAAACTATAAACTAAACTATAACCTAAACTATAAACTAAACTAAACTAAACTAAACTATAAACTAAACTAAACTATAAACTAAACTAAACTAGACTATAAACTAAACTATAAACTAAACTAAACTAAACTAAACTATAAACTAAACTAAACTAAACTAAACTAAACTAAACTAAACTAAACTAAACTAAACTATAAACTAAACTATAAACTAAACTATAAACTAAAAACTAAACTATAAACTAAACTAAAATAAACTATAAACTAAACTATAAACTAAACTAGAAACTAACTAAACTATAAACTAAAAACTATAAACTAAACTATAAACTAAACTAAACTATATACTAAACTTTTACCTAAACTATATACTAAACTAATCTATACACTTAACTATACTAAACTAAACTAAACTAAACTATAACCAATAAAACTAAACTATAAACTAAACTAAACTATAAACTAAACTAAACTAAACTAAACTAAACTATAAACTAAACTAAACTAAACTAAACTAAACTAAACTATAAACTAAACTAAACTATAAACTAAACTAAACTAAACTAAACTAAACTAAACTATAAACTAAACTATATAAACTAAACTATATAAACTAAACTATATAAACTAAACCATAAACTAAACTAAACTCAACTAAACACTAAACTATAAACTAAACTAAACTATAAACTAAACTATAAACTAAACTATAAACTAAACTATAAACTAAACTATAAACTAAACTAAACTAAACTATAAACTAAACTATAAACTAAACTATAAACTAAACTATATAAACTAAACTATATAAACTAAACTAAACTATATAAACTAAACTATATAAACTAAACTATATAAACTAAACTATATAAACTAAACTATATAAACTAAACTATATAAACTAAACTATATAAACTAAACTATATAAACTAAACTATATAAACTAAACTATATAAACTAAACTATAAACTAAACTATATAAACAAAACTATATAAACTAAACTATATAAACTAAACTATATAAACTAAACTATAAACTAAACTAAACTAAACTATATAAACTAAACTATAAACTAAACTAAACTAAACTATAAACTAAACTAAACTATAAACTAAACTATAAACTAAACTAAACTAAACTATAAACTAAACTAAACTATAAACTAAACTAAACTATCAACTAAACTAAACTATAAACTAAACTATAAACTAAACTATAAACTAAACTAAACTATAAACTAAACTAAACTATAAACTAAACTAAACTATAAACTAAACTAAACTAAACTATTAAACTAAACTATAAACTAAACTAAACTAAACTATAAACTAAACTAAACTAAACTATATAAACTAAACTATAAAACTAAACTATAAACCAAACTAAACTAAACTATAAACTAAACTAAACTATAAACTAAACTATAAACTAAACTAAACTAAACTATAAACTAAACTATAAACTAAACTATAAACTAAACTAATAAACTAAACTATAAACTAAACTATAAACTAAACTATATAAACTAAACTATATAAACTAAACTATATAAACTAAACTATATAAACTAAACTATATAAACTAAACTATATAAACTAAACTATATAAACTAAACTATATAAACTAAACTATATAAACTAAACTAAACTATAAACTAAACTATAAACTAAACTATAAACTAAACTATATAAACTAAACTATATAAACTAAACTAAACTATATAAACTAAACTATATAAACTAAACTATATAAACTAAACTATATAAACTAAACTATAAACTAAACTAAACTAAACTATAAACTAAACTAAACTATAAACTAAACTATAAACTAAACTATAAACTAAACTATAAACTAAACTATAAACTAAACTAAACTAAACTATAAACTAAACTATAAACTAAACTAAACTAAACTAAACTAAACTATAAACTAAACTAAACTAAACTATAAACTAAACTAAACTAAACTAAACTAAACTAAACTATAAACTAAACTATAAACTAAACTAAACTAAACTAAACTAAACTAAACTAAACTAAACTATAAACTAAACTAAACTAAACTATAAACTAAACTAAACTATAAACTAAACTATTGAAACGAAACCATTGAAACTAAACCATTGAAACTAAACCATTGAAACTAAACCATTGAAACTAAACCATTGAAACTAAACCATTGAAACTAAACCATTGAAACTAAACCATTGAAACTAAACCATTGAAACTAAACCATTGAAACTAAACCATTGAAACTAAACCATTGAAACTAAACCATTTAAAAGAAACAATTGAAACGAAACCATTTAAAATAAAACATTGAATCTAAAACATTGAATCTAAACCATTGAAACGAAAAAATTGAAACGAAACCATTGAAACTAAACCATTGAAACTAAACCATTGAAACTAAACCATTGAAGCTAAACCATTGAAACTAAACCATTGAAACGAAACCATTGAAGCGAAACCATTGAAACTAAACCATTGAAGCGAAACCATTGAAACGAAACCATTGAAACTAAACCATTGAAACGAAACCATTGAAGGAAACCATTGAAGCTAAACCATTGAAACGAAACCATTGAAACTAAACCATTGAAACTAAACCATTGAAGGAAACCATTGAAACTAAACCATTGAAACTAAACCATTGAAACGAAACCATTGAAACGAAACCATTGAAACGAAACCATTGAAGCTAAACCATTGAAGCTAAACCATTGAAGCTAAACCATTGAAGGAAACCATTGAAGCTAAACCATTGAAGCTAAACCATTGAAGCTAAACCATTGAAACTAAACCATTGAAGCTAAACCATTGAAACGAAACCATTGAAGCGAAACCATTGAACTAAACCATTGAAGCGAAACCATTGAAACTAAACCATTGAAACTAAACCATTGAACTAAACCATTGAAACGAAACCATTGAAGCTAAACCATTGAAGCGAAACCATTTAAACTAAACCATTGAAACGAAACCATTGAAGCTAAACCATTGAAGGAAACCATTGAAACTAAACCATTGAAACTAAACCATTGAAACTAAACCATTGAAACTAAACCATTGAAACGAAACCATTGAAACTAAACCATTGAAACTAAACCATTGAAACTAAACCATTGAACGAAACCATTGAACGAAACCATTGAAACTAAACCATTGAAACTAAACCATTGAAACTAAACCATTGAAACTAAACCATTGAAACTAAACCATTGAAACTAAACCATTGAAACTAAACCATTGAAGCGAAACCATTGAAACTAAACCATTGAACTAAACCATTGAAACGAAACCATAAACTAAACTATAAACTAAAAACTAAAAACTATAAACTATAAACTATAAACTATAAACTATAAACTATAAACTATAAACTATAAACTATAAACTATAAACTATAAACTATAAACTATAAACTATAAACTATAAACTATAAACTATAAACTAAACTATAAACTAAACTATAAACTAGACTATAAACTAAACTATTAACTAAACTATAGACTAAACTATAAACTAAACTAAACTAAACTAAACTAAACTAAACTAAACTAAACTAAACTATAAACTAAACTAAACTAAACTATAAACTAAACTAAACTAAACTATAAACTAAACTATAAACTAAACTATTGAAACGAAACCATTGAAACGAAACCATTGAAACGAAACCATTGAAACGAAACCATCGAAACGAAACCATCGAAACGAAACCATCGAAACGAAACCATCGAAACGAAACCATCGAAACGAAACCATCGAAACCATCGAAACCATAAACTATAAACTAAAAACTAAAAACTATAAACTATAAACTATAAACTATAAACTATAAACTATAAACTATAAACTATAAACTAAACTATAAACTATAAACCAAACTATAAACTAAACTATAAACTAAACTATAAACTATAAACTAAACTATAAACTAAACTATAAACTAAACTCTAAACTAAACTATAAACTAAACTATAAACTAAACTATAAACTAAACTAAACTATAAACTAAACTATAAACTAAACTAAACTAAACTAAACTAAACTAAACTAAACTAAACTAAACTAAACTAAACTAAACTAACGTCAGATTACGAGATATTCATCTGTGAAAAATAAAGCCTTCGTCAAACGAGGATGAGAGTTGATGAGAATCGCAACGACTCAAATCGCAACGGTTGCAAATTGCTCAGAGCAATCTCGAAATCAAAATTGCAATATTGCGTGACAATATTGCAATGTTCCTCGCAAGAGAACATACGGTTTGACTGTAAAACCTGAAGCATGAGAGTTGATGAGATCGCAATCAGCTTATCAACTTTGAGAGAACTCTCATGCAAACTCTCGCTTTCTTACTCTCGTCAATTATCATCCTCATTTGACCTGGGCTTACGAAACAAAGAATAGTGATAATAAGAACTCTAATCAGTCAGACAATCTCACTCTGTCACGCGAGTGAATTGGCACATCCAGGTAAACTCATTACCAGGAGATCAAGATTTTGAAAATTTACCGTTGATCGTTATAACCCAGATTAACGTTTAGTAATTATACATTAAAGTTATTGTGCTGTCCATACCCGCAGTTTCACAGCTTTTCATGCATTTTTACAAAAGTGGTACAAGTTAATAAAATTATAAAAGTGCAACATTTACCATGGACTTAGCTAGTATTTGAAATATTGACCGTTCAAAAAGGGTCAGTATAATATGGAACGCAAATCCCATAAAACAGAGTTGCAAACAAGTGCGGGTATACGGGTACCATGCCCCGTGCGGAATGTCTACTGGAATTGAGTAACGTTGAAACATTCAATAAAACATTGCAAAGCAGTAAGTAGCACTAGTCTGACTAGTATTAGCATCAACAGTCAGCACTGAGTCAGACAAGCAGTACTGCAATGGTCAACTGGCAAGTGGCAAACCTACCCAGGCAGAAGCCAGCATGTCGGAAAATTTCCAGTTATTTCGAGGGGTTGGGAAACCCCAAAATCTTACTAGGAGGAAGGTTGAAAACGTTTTGCCACTCTGCACATGAAAACGCGATGGTTTTAAGGCAATGAACAATCTACAGTACTCGTCCACTTCAACAAAAACCCGTTCAAACCACGGGAGCAATGATATCTGGCTATGCCTCTGTCACTTTCAGAGAAATTGTTAGATTAAAGTGCTACAAAAGGCGGTGTTTCTACAGTCAATACGTACCGCAGATAAATAAATCTCAGGCCTTCGTCCAGCAAGAGAAGAAACTGTTTCTTTGTGCAATATACGTTCTCCGTTGGACTACATCAGAAAAAAAGACACGGACAAACGTTGAGTTCGGCTTTGTTTAAAACAAACGTCTACATACAGTTAGGGTTGGGCGATATTAAAAAAATCATCTCACGATTATTGTCATGAAATTATCACGATATTCGATAATATCGCGATAAATGCAATAAAAACAATGACCACATTTTTCAATTTTAATTAATATCAAAACATAGTAAGTTTATATATAATCTTATTAAAAATA
Source organism: Trachythela sp. YZ-2020 (assembly GCA_016169945.1). NCBI lineage: Eukaryota > Metazoa > Cnidaria > Anthozoa > Malacalcyonacea > Clavulariidae > Trachythela > Trachythela sp. YZ-2020. The sequence goes on from JADLSH010000289.1 coordinate 317,140, forward strand.
AGTAAAACAACAAATTAGAGTAATATGAAGGATTTTTCGTTTGACAAACGTTTGCTGTGTCTCCGCTGCCACAAATGCCGTGGACACACAGCGCAAGCAAAGCCTGCAATTTCATTGTTCAGCGGATTAATACATAAATATTAATTCAGGAAATAGTTTTAATTCTTTTAAAAACTATACTTTCTAGGAATGGAATACATTTTTCGGATTTTATAAATGCTATATAAACACTCGAAGCAATATGTCGATAGTCAACGAGCATGACTATAATTTCGATATATAGTCGCTCAAGTTTCTACCTTCGATACGATAATCGCGATTGAAAATATCTAAATATAGTATTTTAGCTAACAGATGAACTAAATTGTGGCTTCCTAAATTGACACTGTCCAGTAAGGCGAGTGGTTTTAAATACCAGGTTTGAACGTGTACACTACACACGTAAAAATCTCACATCTTGTCAACAAGATATGTTCGCAACAGACCCGAAGCAAGCTGGTGAACAAGTTGTAACAATGTTGTCATTTTAACAATGTTGCTACAAGGTTGTCACCACAAGTCGCTTGAATTGCAGGACGATAACAAGTTCTTGGAACAACTTGTATAAGAAGTCTGTTGATCCTGATAACAAGTTGTAGACTACTTAGTAAATAATTATTCTAGTTGGCAGTGCAATCGAAATATTTTATATTTATGGTTTCATTCTAGTATTGCATCTTACCTCAATAATCGCTACAGGTGCATCACGTGTTTCTGTCGGAAGAGTTCAGAGCACAATTCTTCCATGAGCATTCGTCTGGAAATAGAAAAGTAAAAAGTCATGCTGGATTCGTACCTCAATGTAATGCTAAACCATTTCCCATGGGTGCAAAAAATAGCGGACCATGGGACCATTGGTCCCAGAAATGTTTTAGGTCAGCAGAAATTTGGTTCGCTTTTAATTATTCCCAGCTTTCGTCTATTAGTAATAACGTTTATTTTGGTCTATTTATTTCTAAGTACTAAGTAAGTTGGGGTGTGCTAATCAATAATAATAATAATATTTATTCAGGAAGCTCCACTCACCAAGGTGTTTTTCAGGGAGGTCCTGCAATATATATCCATATTACATAATTATATGAAACTACTTTATGATTATATTAGATACAAATATAGTTAAAGATTTTATATACATAATTAAATTTGTAAAAAGATTAACTCATTCAGATAAAATGTTTTAGTTTGGTTTTAAACAGTTGAAAACTAGTGGATTGTTTTAGTTCAAAAGGTAACGAGTTCCATTCCGACACAGAGTGATATATAAATTGTTGTTTTCCCCAATTTGTATGTGGGAGTCAACCAGAGAGTTAATACATTGGTAAAGACAGAGGTACAACGGTGGTATTTTCATGAAGGCAAAGGGGTTTCCACTCAAGAGTGTGAAGAGCATCAGTGGCAGAAGAATGGCGAGGAAGATCTAGTGAAGTGTTCAAGTCTGGCAGCATTATGTTGTAGAATTTGAAGGTGGTTCATTTGGTGTAGAGTTACTTTTTGTCTCCCCATACGATATCGCTGTAGTCAAATAGGGGAAGGACAAGGCTGTTGTAGAGGGTGAGTCTGGCTTGTAGAGGTAGTAAGTGTTTTATGCGACGAATGAGACCAAGGCGTTGGTTAACCTTCTTGCTGATGCTATCGATATGCTCTGCCCATGTTAGATTTTGTTGGATTGTCACTCCCAGTGTATTTGAAAGAGTCAGATCTATTAAGAATGGATTCGTTAACTGTGATGGAGACATTATGAAATCCTGGCGAGCTTATGTGAGAACTACTGTAAATTACAAATTTACACTTCGAAATATTAAGTGTCAGAAGATTGAGGTCAAACCATCTGCCTTGGCGTTTAAGATCGGAGTTTAATTTTCTTTCAAGATCCAGAGGAGCATTGTTTGATGAAAAATATGGTATTACAGTATCGTCAGCGTATAAGGCGATATTTCACAATGGTTAGTAACAAGAAGGCAAATCATTCACATGTTGTAAATTAGAAAAGTAATGGTCCAAGACACTACCTGAGGAACTCCGACAGGAACTTGCTTGAAGGAGGAAACAGTATTAGCTACAAGGTGTGACTTCTGGTTTCTGTTGTGAGGCAACGACTTGAACCAGTTGATTTGGATTCATTCGAAAAAACCAGATGACGTGAGCGCTATTGAGTAAAAAAGAAAGTGGGATCGACGGTATCAAACGCTTTAGACAGGTCAAGGAAAACAGCTCCCGTTACTAAACTCCTTGTCCATGTTTCCTCTTAAAATGGTGTCCGTAAAATGTGCAAGTGCAATTTCAGTGGAAAGTTTAGGTTCTAAATCCGGAACTGCCGTGGTGTTAGCATCTTATTGTCATTAAGATAACTGTAAACTTGAGAGGAACTGCTTTTCTCGAGAATTTTACTAATGGTTGGCGAAGTATCGTGATTGGTCTAGAAGTTGAAGTAGGATTCGATTGGTCACCAGATTTAAAGAGTGCGTTGTTACTTTCGCTAGACTTCCAGATTGATGGAAATGTTGAGGATTCAAGTGAACGATTAAACAGTTTGGTTATAATGGGAGTTATGAAAAACTAGAAGCTAGTCTCGGCTAATTCATAATCTGGCACTTTGCTGGCGTCTATCATGGCTTTGTTGGTTTTCAGTTTATTCAGTATACCATACAAGCCATAACTTTCTTTCGATAGGCTGAAAGACAAATCTTCATTTCAAAAGTCGGCTCCAGTTTGTTGTTGATTAGAATCGCAGATTTGATAAAACGTTTATGAAGCCTATTTCTCCTTTATTTTTCTTGCTAATTGGGATCTCATGTAGAAAATGATCATTTAGGTTTCAGCTATTGATTTTAAATGGGGTAAGGAGATGCCATTCGCTTTAATGTTAGTTATGTGAGGAGTGTGATTTTTGGAGGAGATGATTGTTTAGGGTTTTCCACAACTGGCCAGAGCTGCCTTTGTTCCTTGCCATTAGGTTTGAGTAATATCTCCGCCTGCAAGTTTTAATGTGCCTTTATTAACAGAAGCCTGACTTTCTTGTACACATTTTAGAGAGTTTACCCAACAGCTTTGCGGTGATAGTTTCACGATCATGCATTGTACATGTTTAATTCAGTTATGGTTATGGCTTAAATTCCTTTGTCCTAAGTTCTTAATTGAGCATGTGGTCACAATAGTTAGTAAAATTTCTATTGAGTAATACCGCATGGTGACATTAATGTCTTGTTCTTCAAGCCTATGTTCAAAGTTAACAAAAGATCAGCATGAAAGATTGTTTTGAGTAAGTTTTGTGACACTTATATTCCAGATTTCTTCCTGGTGTTTGCTAATCTCTGCTGGTTAATGCAGTATGAGAGTGGTCACGGAGATTCACGCTGTAAGACCCAGAGTGAGGCCTATTCAGTTTAGTCATATTAGCAAATAGAAGATCAATCATTGTATTTGGATTCATCTGTTATTTTCGTAGAAGTCACTGACAATACTAAGTTGTTCAAGATTGTATATGCCAGTTAAACTAAGAACTTTTTCACTTCAGTGCTTCAAATTCATCATTTTTTGTAGCCAAAAAATTATCTACATTGTAAAGTCACTATAGTAATATTCCAGTCGTTGATGCAGTAGGTATAGGGAGGATAATGCGATGCTTTTCAAGCTCTTTCAGTAAGCATCTCTAGCGATTGATCTGGGGCTCTATAGATTGTAAATATAAAAAATGCTTTCTGCCTTTGGACGAGTGATCCCAATGACAGAGGATTCAATTACTTACTCAATCAGTCCTGAGTTGTTAAGGAATGCCATCTCTAACAAAAGCTAAAGTACTGCCGCCTGTCTTCCATCCTGACTCATTCCTAGATAATGTATATCCAGGAACAGAGATTTCACCATCAGTTATATTGAATGGAAGCTAGTTTCATGATTGTAAGAATATCAAAAGGTTTATCGT